>JAHDVF020000678.1:0-363279 GCA_022606425.2 Lepidostoma basale
AGGCAGGAGCGTGATAGGCCGACACGCACCAGGATCAGTACGTGATTTGTCTCCAGACTTGGGAATGACCCTGATGGTACCTCTCTTCCAGTCTGTGGGGAAGACGCCTCTTCTCAAGCAAGACTGCATGACGAGAAGCATCTACTCCTTAGCACCCAGACAGCTTTCACAATCATACCAGTAATCTTGTCCACCCCGGGTGCCTTATTTGAACCAAGGTTGCGAACGATGACCCCCAGTTCAGCTAAGGTGACTGCCGCAACAATTTTATCATTCTCCTGTGGAGGAGGAACACGACACGTGTCTCAAACCAGTTCGTGCGGAGAATTTTCAAAACTATTTGTCTCTAAGGGAGATAACTTGTCCAGAAGCACCGACAGCGTCTCCGAGAGATTAGAAGTCTCCTGGCCGTCGCCAGTGATTATGGTGGAGAAGTAATCACCCTCCAGAGACCTCGCCTTCTCGATTACACTGCAGATTGTCCAGGGATCCGAGTTTCCCACCTCAGTGACCCATTTCCGCCAAGAGGTAGTCTTGGCCAGCCTGAGGGTCTTAGAGTATGCATTTCTGGCAGAACGGAGTCCGTCCAGGAGAGCTCCCTCTCTCGTGGGAGAAAGTCCGCCCTTCCTGGCCTCTTCGGCCCGTCTGTATGCACTTCTATAAGCTCTTTTGGCTTCTGTACAGTCTGAGTTCCACCAGACTGATCGGACGCGCCGACCAGGCATAGTGCGACCCAGGGCTGTATCAGCCGATCTGACTACCGCTCGGCTGAAATGGTTCCCTAACTCATCAGGATTTTCAACGGCGACCACCCTAACCTCACTCAGCTCGTCTCTCAGGGTATCGCGGAATCGGTCCCAGTCAGCGTCAGCTGTCCGGAATCGCCACTGACCCCGTTCTGTCTGTCTCACCGCGCCCCCGACCGAAAAGGTGATGAGACGATGATCGCTAGGAACATCGCACTCATGCACTGTCCAGTCGAAGACACAGGGGGACAGCAGACTCGAGCAGAGCGTGACGTCAATACGACTCTCCCCACAAGGTCCAGCGAAAGTAGGGAGCTTCCCTGGTTGGTTGAGAACGTGTAGGCCTGAAGAGACCACAAATTCCTCAACCTGTTCAGTTCGCTCCCTACTTCCATGGTTCCTCGTGGTCTCAAACCAAAGCGGAGAATGCGCATTGAAGTCACCACCAATTAAAACTGGTCGATCACCAGACCTCTCCAGAATTCTCTGTAGAGCGCTGATATACGGCCCAGCAGGGTCACCATACTTGAAGTAAACGGAGACAATGATGATTTCCTTACCTCCGATCACAACAGTAGCACAGACGACATCCTCACTAGAGAGGCCCTCCAACAGGAGAGGACGTATTGCCGGGTTGACAATAACAATCCCCGCTCTGGGGGAGGAGCCTCTCTCAAGGACAAAACTGGGGTCATCAAATCCGCGTGTTCTGCCTCCCCAAGTATACTGCTCCTGGATCAAAACCAAATCAAGCTTCTTTTCATGAGTCACACGCGACAACAGGAGAGTTGCAGCGCGCGATCGTCCTAAATTTACCTGCCCCAGTTTGGTGTGCGGTCTAGCAGCCATAGTCGGTATTTCTTACCACCGACTGTATGGCCGCCAGATACGCTGGGCAGTTCTGATCACCCGTGGAATGACTCGCCGGCTTGCGGAAGTGCGTGCAGGTGGCACACTTTCTGGGACTGTCCTTGTTCGGACAGTCCTTCTCTTGGTGGTCCTTGTATACAACAGGTCGCTTGAACCCAATTACTGTATACAATTTTATTTTAGCTATTATATTAATTCTCATGACATGTAATAGGTAGCCAATCTATCGCCATTTTATTGTCACATGAATTCTACACCAGACCAATGACAGGTGACAATCACACTGCCATTGCCGGGAATCGAACCCGGGACCTTGAGAATGGAAGTCGGAGCTCTTACCACTCAGCCACGAAGGTCGAAGCCACGGAATTGCTTATAATGGGGGGTTGAATAGATATTGTTTTCATTTATTAAAATATAATTATAATTGCAAGAATTGCAAAAATTATTAAATATGAAAACCCAAGCAGCAAGAGATTACCAGGAAGGCCGCCAAAGAGATGGAGAGATGGCTGGACATCATCATCCCAGGACGGTCCACCGTCACAAACAGGTCATACGATCTAAACTAAGAGGAATAAGAAGATGAAGTAATTATAATAAACCATCACATGACTATCAAATATAATCTAAGTAACCATAAACATAAGTATTTTAATATAGGTACATTAAGTTTTTAAAATAAATGATTGTGTAAATGCCAAAAAGGAATATGATATTTTTAAAGTATTTTTATCTACGAATATACGTAAGGTTATTGATGTCTATTTCATAGATGCATTTCAGGGTTTATTTCGTATCATAAAATCTGAAAGCCGCAATATATACGTAATACTTATCGGTTATCTGCCACAACCGGCTACCCCACATGTTGCGATTCAATTTCACACCCAAGCCTGATGCGAAGAGTAAATTAGATTATCGTGCCTTTGCTCTGGCGAGGAATTTTCCGGAACATCTTTCAAAAATATTTCCTCAATAAATTCTACCCCTACGTAATGCGCCAGGGAATTACGGTTATGTCGGCTTGACCACAGTTTATGGATAATCTATTGTTATTGTTGCATTGATTTATTTGTTTCTACATGTCTTGTTGGGTTTTCGTAAAGTATATTCTGCCACTCTGCTCGGGTGTGTATTTGGGATTGGGGTCGTAATCCTTTAATCTGATAGGGATCTCAGAAACGGTTAGTATTCAATAGCGTGAGAAACCTTCGTTATATTTTTCCGAAAACTGATTGTCTAGGGTGATCAATATTGTTAGATTATTATAGTTAATGGCCATGCATAAACAATTTAAATATGGAACAATCAGTAATTACGACCCACCTCCAGCCGCCACAAGGGCCAAATATCGATCCTCCTTCAGAGGAACACTCCGGATCACACAATCATGGCGCCGAATAAACCAACAACTTACCAAATCACCTTTCTAACAATGTTCCGATCAGACGTAAGAGGAATAGTCACAAGAGATGAACCTCTGTAAGCCGGAATATCCAAGTCCAAGTCCTAGTGTATATGTATTATATTGAGCCAACTTATTATTGATATAATTATTATTATTATTATTAATATCATTATTATTATTATTATAATCATTATTAATAATATTATTATTATAATCATTATTAATAATATTATTATTATGTTGAATCGCTCTTTACAAATTGATGTAAAGGGTATATATATAGTCATCGTATTGATTCTCGTAACAAGTAATAGGTAGCTAATCTATCGCCATTTTATTATCTCATGAATTTTGCACCAGACTAACGATAGTGTGACAATCACTCTGCCATCGCCGGGAATCGAACCCGGTCACAGTACTTACCACTCGGCCACGAAGGTTGTCAATGTTGTATGCATTATACATTTACGTTAATATATCTGAATCCACGTGATGTGTTATGTTAAGGATTTTTTATAATCGTCTTCTTCTTCTTTTGGCTTCTTTCCTATATTTTGTCCGTTTCTAGTCCAGGTCGACCCAGCTATTTGGGCAATGTTATCAGTTCATCGTTTAGGCGGCCTCCTGACAATTACATTCCTGGTCAAAATGCCTCTATCGGAGTATTCTGAGTGTCCATCGGGTACCGATCTATCTAGCTATATGTCCAACCCATTGGCACTTAAATTTAGTAGTACAATCCATGATGTCTTTACATTACTTTGCCTTAATTAATTTCTTATTTTGTCTCAAAGACTAACGCCCAGCATTTGCTTCTCCACGAGTCGTATGCATTTTAATAAAGATATATAGATTGATAAATATTTGATTAAACATAATTCCGTAATTACATAATATTAGAAATTGTTCGAAGATGGTACAGAAGAGGACAAGAATAAAATATTATAAATGTTTGGTTTTTATTTTTAACTAACTATCTAATAACCATCACGCCTATTACTCGAAGAGATAGTCAGAAAGGATGAACCGCTATACTGCTATGTCCTGACACACCACTCTAGGTTCCTCTACATTTATACATCGAAACATGCACGCTCGTCTATTTTTCTGATTTCGAAATTGGCCACATTTCTTTGTCTTTCAACGCTCCTCTTTACATGCACTTTGCTTGTATACAACATTTTGACCATTCTTCTCTCGTCCGTTCGTTCCAAATATCCAAAATATCTCAGTGATACTTTTTTAATTTTACTAATGAAATAATCTGCCTTATATCTCTTACTGATTCCGTCGTTTGGTATTATATCGTGAACTGTGCAAACCAAGGGACTACTAAGAACATCGGAGATGAAGGTCCTAAGATCAATTACTGGAAAGACTCTCCGAGATCGTGTCCGCAACGTAGATATAAGAAAAACTTGCGAAATAGAGGATATCGTTCAGTGGAGTAGATCCAGAAGAAGATACCGGAGGGACCATGTAGGCCGAATGGATGGTGACAGACTTGGATATACAGTCGCTTATGAAATCCCCTCCGGACACTGCCCCCCTGGAAGACCGCCTAAGAGATAGAAGAACAGCTGGACCTCATCATCCGACGAGACATGATTTCTATGTCACAATTCGTCAGATCTATTAAAAGAAGAAGAAGAAGGTATTCTATCACATATCGTTTTCTCACACATTATTCTCGGTGATCTAATTACTAATGCATTAATCCTACTTTCATCATTTATTTGTCCGCTCTGAGCTTCACTTCCATACATGTTTTTTAGACGGTGGCGAAAAGACAAAGACAAAAATGGTTATTTAATTAAATTTCATACTGGTTCTGATTTTGAAAATTTGGTTTGGTTCATGTGGTGCTCCCGTAAATTTGGAGATATTTCGTGTGTAAGTTAATTGTTTTGGTCAATTTGATTGTTGCCGCACTTTAAAATAGTAAATTGTGACACGTAATGCGTTTGAACGGTTTTGATGTTAAAATTATACAAGTTTTTTCGTTTATACGAGTAAAAAGAATTTTGACAGGTGTAAAAATTAATTTTTCATTTGTCTCAATGACAATTTGAATAATTTCTTCAATATTATTTTTAAGTTCTTGCTGGTGTTGGTTTGTTAAGTGCCTAATTACTGCTTATTTTGAAAAATGGTAGATACGTGGAACATACTCGTAAATTAAATATGTAGTACTTTTTGCTCCTTGTGGGAAGCCACCCGTACAATTGGGTGCGAAGGAATGATCTTCGATAAAAAAACCAAGGGTTGGTTAAGATGTTGTGGGTTCATTCTACATTTAGTGCAATCGTGACATAAACAAAATACATTTATTACAGTCGGGAAACATTAACATTACTTGTGTCGTCTTTCTATAACTAACACAGAAAACTGACTAAATCCGTCAGCGACAAGATCTTAGCATTACGGGACATCGGCTTACTGGGTAGAGGCCGGCAAAAGGTTCATTTTAACACAGGACGAAAGTGGATGGTCCGGGTCTCGGATTTGTCCCCGGCGTCGAAGAGCCGCAGGTCCTCTCAGGAACGGGGTAGCGTATTGCGCGGTGGGTTATTCCGAGGAGGAATATTACCTCGCAGTGTTATCACCGAAGGGTGGCGATAAGAGTTATCCGCTTCCTATACTGTCGATTTACTTGACGCTCGCAATGGACGTAGCTCAGGCCAAGGGAAACTTCGTATTCAAATACCAGGGGTCCCTCCCTGTTCTACCTTGCGAGAATACAATTATCTCTACAGGTTCCTCTTTTCGGGTCCTCCCTTGGAGACGTCGCGCTACAACGGAGCGCGATAGGTCTCTCTTCAGGCTGATCCGACCGACGCTGTGGTTCCTTCCGTGCCTTCCCTTGGAGACGTTACGCTACTACGGAGCGCCAGAGATCTCTCTTCAGGTTGGTTTCAGGTTCCTCCCTTGGAGGTGTGGCATTATTACGAATGCGAGAGGCCTCTCTTCGGGTTCTTCCGGGTCTTCCCTTGGAGACGTTACGCTACTACGGAGCGCTAGAGATCTCTCTTCAGGTTGGTTTCACGGTTCTTCCTTTGGAGGTGTGGCATTATTACGAATGCGAGAGGCCTCTCTTCAGGTTTCTTCCGCCCGGTGCTGGGGCTCGTCCCCAACTGTGGCTTCGGGCTGCCCTAGTATGGCTTATAAAGGGCTTCTGGAGCTCTGGATCTTCGTCCCCTCCACTCTGCTGATGACGATGGCAGCGCCGCTCTGGGGATAAGCTTTGGGACTAATATTTATGGTATCAGCGCCAAATCGAGTTGAATATGAACTAATCTTGATGAGGTCAGCGCCAAATCGGGTTAAAGGTGAACTATTATGCGGGTGGGCAGCGCCACGCGGGAGTCATCCTTCATACATTAGCGCCTCTACTGGATAAATCGGAAACTATTCATTAGGGGATGATATCGGCAGCGGCTGGTTCGCTCGAGGGAGAGTTTTAACGGCTGGGCTACGCGCTCGGGTGTCTCCGGGATCTTGGTTCGGCAATGCTCGGGATCTAGGCCCGTGGGACTGCGTGCGCGGCGGCCGGCGGGAGTATCCAGATGTATATCTTAATATTTGGAGTTTGCCGGGTGCGCGGATAAATATAAATTTTTTGAAATTTCCGTCTGGTTACAAATATATAATATGTGCAGGATCTAAAAACAACATTTTGTTTTAATTTTTTTTTAATTTTGTTATTTCATTTTATATTATTTGTTTTAGATTTATTTTGTGGATATTGGACGATCGAAGTGTGCGCGGGAGATGCCTATTGGTGGCGATGAGGTTCGCAACCCATCACACCGCGTCTCCCGCGGAGGGGAAAGAGAAGGATGGAGTGCCGCATCGGTTAAAGTGTGAAAATCAATTCTATCTGCCTACCGTTTCGGCGAGATGGCGTGATGGTTAGTTAGTGGTTATTTAATTTTTATATGATATATTGAACCTTCAGAAGTTTTCTTGGTCCCTTAGTATCCGTCACATTCGCCTCCCTTAGTATATATTTCGGTACTTAGTAACAATACTTCTGGGAGCCGGGAACTGATAGGGGTAGAAAAATAAAATATGACACCATATATCATCTTTTTTTGACATTCTCGTTTCCTCAACGTGAATGCATCGTCCTACAGATCGTACATGGATTTATACGAAATACATTTGTAAGTATCTATATGTATGCTGTCACATGTGTGGGGTAAAAATTGGAATAAGACATTGATCCTATTATTATGGGAAGGGTGTTCCTTGAAAAAAAAAATGAAACGCAATGATTATTTTTCGACAGTATTTTGTTTAGAATCTTGTGTAAGAAAAAAAAACTAACTACTTAAAGAGCCATCAAGCCGTTTCCACAGACGATTAGGCAGAGAGGATGGATTATCACATTGCTCTATCCTGACATAGCTCTCACGCATCTTCTACATGCACACATCAGAACTTGCACACTCAACGATTTTTCCTACTTCGAACATGGCCGCCTTTCAGTAATCAATTAATTTTGTCATTCCACGTCTTCCTTGGTCTTCCTCGACTTCTTTTTCCATTCACACTATTTGTATACATCTTTTTAACCATTATTCCCTCATCCATTCGTTTCACTTTTCTAAACTATCCAAGTGACCTTTTCTTAATTTTATTGAGGACGCATTCATCCGCCGTACATTCCTTTCTCACTTCATTATTAGGTATTCTATCATACATTGTTATTTCACCCATTGTTATTAGTGGCCTCATGTCTACGAGATTTATCCGACTTTTATCCTTCTTCGGCCATTTTGGAAGCTCGATAAGAATGTCAGGATAGAGCAATATGGCAGTTTAGCCCCTCTGCCTACTCCTCCTAGAGAACGGCGAGAGGTTAGTTAGTCAGTACATATGCATAGTTTAGAATAGTTAATTGCGCCTAAAAATCAACACGCTGCAACACGGACAGAGCCATGTTAGGCAGCTTGCCTATTCACAAAGGCCAGGCGCACACTCGGAATAAACGTTGGGGTGATATAATCGATACGGTTACAATTAGTCATTCACAATTTGATTTACGGATTTAACTGATGGTATCTACAGTTCAGAAGGTTCTCCCTATTTTTGTTACGGGAATGAATTCGCATAAGGTATAACCAGTAAAGGTGAATCTTTAAAAGTTGTAAATAGCACAATGTTGATTGTTTCTTTAAAAAAAATTACAAACAAAATAACTATCACGCCGTTTTCCGAAAGGGTATGCAGAGAGAATGGAATGCCACACTACTATATCCTGATATACCTCTCTAGTTTTCTCCACATTCATTAGCGAGTCTTACACGTGCGTTGATTCTTCCGACTTCTAACATGGCCAACCTTTAATATTTAATTAAGTTGGTCATGACATATTTTCCTTGACTCCGCAATCAATTCACCTTCACAATCATTTTTCCTTCATCTATGCGTTTAAAATGTCCAAACCATCGCAATAATCCTTTCATATTTTTTACTAATACTTTCTTCCGTTGTAAATTCCTTCATTATGTCAGCATTATCTCTATTATTATTAGGATAATGAATTTTTATAAATATATACAGTATAACCACTAAACGTTAATCTTTTAGAGTTGAAATTAACATTGAATAATAATATAAAATTATTTATTGAGATTTTTTGCTCAATAGAATGATATTTCCAAAATTATTAAAGAATAAGGGTTTGGATTTATCGAACACACGAATGAAGAAAGAATGATTAAGAATGTTAACATTAACGATTTGAATGGGGTACGGAGTCAAAGAAGATCTAGGAAAACATGGCATATTCAAATAAATAAAAAAAATAAAGGTTGGCCATCTCAGAAGTCGGATGAATCGACGTGCGTATATGACTCGCTATGTGAATTCTGAATGATTATGCTGAAAGAGCTAAAAAATATTTCAATATAAAAAAAAAAAAAACATACAACGTTTTATTACTAATTCACGAAATTGGGATTGGGCACACCTCCCAAGAATTTTAAGAAAGATAAAAAGAAACCAACATGAACATCAATACGAAACAAGAAAGAAAAATAAACTTGGGCTCCCATTCAGAAAAAAAAAATCTCACAATTCCCTTATGTATAAAGCATTTAAAATTTATGAAGATATACCGGAGGATGTCAAAAGTATGCAGAACATAAAGAAAATTAGAATAGAATTAAATTAATATGTAAACAAAATGTTACCTTATATTGATGTGTATGTGGATTATTATAATTGAATGTTTTTTATTTATTTTTTATTAGAACATGCGTTGTGTACATGTGTAGGTACTATTTCAAGTAAATAAATAAAAAAACAGTGCTATATAATTACATATAACATATCTTATATTAATCCCCATTGCAAAATAAATATAAATGTCTTGAACTGCGGCTGATCTTGTTGTTGTTTTTAGACTTTTTTTTGGACTGCAAATATAGGCAGCCGCACATAGGGGCTATATATCACGTTATATACCATGTTTGTTTTTTAAAAGACTGACATGTTGTCCGTGAAATATTTTGAAATCGAATATTTCATAGTAAAGAAAAAGAAGCAAATCACTTGTACTCGTATTACTAGTATCATGAAAAATGCAGGTAATTTACGTAATTCTAAATATAATAAATGTATTCGGAAAAAAAATAGCATTTTATTTCTTTTCAGTTTTGTTAATAAGTCGTCCAATTGAAATAGTTACTCTTGCGAAGAATATGACTTTTCGAGTTCATAATATAAATGATTTCCTAGAAATTATCCATTATTGAATAGAAATGACAAGTTTCGCCTTCAAGTATTATAAAATGAATCCAACGTTATCAATGAGAAATTTCATAATATTATCGAGATGAAAGACGCTTACCCCCTAAAAATAATGAATACTTTATAAACAAACTTATTATTCATATTAATTATTAAATAGGAAGTTTCCCATCGTTGTTTAAGATACAATAAATAACTTTCCGAATAATCAGCCCTCGAAAGAATACATTGAATAAAATATGAAACATTTCAATTGACTTTATAAAGCAAGAAACAAGTTGAGATTGATTCTTGGTGCTTAATAATTCAGGGGATAAAAAAGTTTTTAAAGCTCCCAACTTGCTTGTAACACGAGGCCCGATGGTTTGGTTTTCAGCATATTGCGTTTCCAATTTGTCGTTCCTACCCCTTCCTCCCATCCCTTTTCTGAGAGTACTGCGAGAGAGATTTTTTAATATTACACACATACAATGACGGTTAGAGTTTTTTTCACAATTTATTAAAAAATAACATTTACGCCGCTTCAAAAAAAAATTAAAAAGATTTTTCGTGAATTAAAACAATTATGATTATTCCATTATTAAGTATATTTTTCTCGACATGTTATTGAACTAACTTTGTGAGGTCCACTAAATAAATTTAAAGTTTATTTGTTTGGTGAGTAACCTAAAATTATACTCGAAAGTGGAAAACATGTTTTTATTTATTTAAAAAATCAACGTTATATGATAGAAAACCGTACTACGAAATAAGGAATAAATGTAAGTTAAATGATTGCATCATATGTAAAATTTAAAAAAAGGATATCTGAGATGATTTGGAAATACAGAACGAACGGACGAGAGAAGAACTTTTTACGACAACCTTTCCGGCATAGTGGTAGGAGCTCTGACTGCCATACCGATGGTCTCAGGTTCGTTCCCGGCGAAGACAATGTGATTGTCATACTGTCTTCAAAGTAGTCTTTGGTGTAGAATTCACGTGACAATAAAATGGCCATAGATTAACTACCTATTATATGTCATGAGTATCAACATAATTGCTTAAAAATGTATTTGGTAATTGGGTTCAAACGTCCTGTTGTATGCAAAAAAATATGTATTGTTCATTATTTTTTTATCGATACATTTGGTATCTGTTCCTTTCATAATTTTATTCATAAACAATTCTTCTCTACTACATTTCTTTCTGATATTAGTTATTAAATTATACGTGTTTTCACCAAACATACTATTTTTTCTGAGGTGGCTAACCATTATATTGATTTTGACCATAGTTTCGATAAAAATGACACAAAATATCTACACACAGTTAACAATAGCAATAAATTAAACAAACTTGAAAATTAAAAGTCAGTGAAATTGGATGAAAACATAATTAATAATCAGATTCCTCCTTTTACTCCTTTCTCCTTAAATACTTGGTCTACATTTGATCTCCCAAGCTCCCATTCCCAATCAAAAGCAAATTAATCATTTATTAATTTCTATATAAATTATGTCTTTTCAAATGTTTATTTTTTTTAAATTACAATTTTTATATATCAGTTATATCATCATCATGTATTATTATTATTTAATATAATTTATTTGTACTTACTGTTAATTTTTTTTATTAGTACTTTTAACAAATAACCCAGATTAATTTTTAAATTTAAATTATTGTATCGAATTTTAAATGCGTTTTTATATTAGTCTTTCTTTGTTTAGTTTTAATTATATTTTTACACCTGAATATGGAGGTTTCCTCCGTAACATGTCGTGTTTTTAAATATTTTTTTTAATAACTAGTGGATTAAACAAAGTTATTTTTAATTTTCTGAGTATATTATTTTATAAAGTACACAATGGAGTTCTAGTGCTAACCCTCATGTATGTAAAAGAAGGATGAAAGCAGGATAAACGCCGTTGAAATGGGATCACTAAGGAGAATGTGCGGGAAAACGTTGTATGATAGAATACCGATCGATGGAATATGAAAGAAATATAAGGCAGATGACTGCATCATGGATAAAATGAAAAAAGGATCCCTGAGATGGTTTGGACATATTGAACGAATGGATGAGAGTAAAATGGTTAAAAAGTTGTACACAAGCCGCGTGAGTGGAAAAAGAAGCCGAGGACGACCGAGGAAAATATGGCATGACCAAATTAAACGATTAATAAAAGGCGGTCACATTCGAAGTCGGAATAATCGACTTGCGTGCATGGTGCGATGTATAAATGTAGTGGAAGCCCGAGAGGTATGCCAGGACATAGCATTGCGGCGATCCATCCTCTCTCTCCCTCCGAGTAAATGGCGTGATGGTTAGTTAGTTAGTTAATTAGTTACTCCCATCATTATTTATTGGATAACATATTGGATATTCATTGGATTATTATCATATTGGATAATAGTTCCCATGTAGCATTGTAAAATGCATTTTTAGTATAGTCTCGTACCGACACTGGCAGACGAATTGTAAAGAATCGCCGACACATCTACGGTCCTTTGTTCTATCACCGTAATACATCAAATAAAAATAACGAGCAATAATTTATCAAGCGGAATATGATGCGATATAATCTGCTTACGGCTCTCCCTCGCCACCAGCGCCAATACGTGCTATATTATATACAATATATATTGTTATTATATTCTACTTAGTCTAAGCGGAACGATAATGAACCAAATAAATTTAGTTAAGCAGACAAAAAAAAGAGATATACTCGTATTATTTTCATATGAACGAGACAGTGGATCTTATTTCTGTTGTTTTGTACGTTAGAAAATAGTTTTTTTTACTTAAGAAAGTGATTGATGATTATAGAAAAATAATGAGACGTGTACTAATTATTTGCACTATATCATAATTATCTTATAGTTCAGAAGAAATAAAAAAAATACATTGTATCTCAATAGAGACGAAGATGTATTTTTTTTAAACAGAATATGGTAGTCGAGGCGTTTACAGGACTTATGATCTGTCATTATTTGGGTTAAGCGATCACTTTATGTTAAAAATATTCCCCATTCCGTCATTCTTACGACCAACATGTCTGACAATTTTTTGGAACTCGTATATATGCTTCTATTTTTAAATAACTTCACATTTTGTAGGTCAATCTACACTAGCGCCATCTATTAAGATAAAGTCCTGTAAACGCCTCGACTACCATATTCTGTTTCCAAAAAGAAATTGCAACTTCGTCTCTATTGAGATACAATTAATCTTTAAAAATGATTAACCCGCAATGGGTAAAAATTGAGTATTTGTCTAAAAGTATTTGTATACATTCAAAAAAACGAATTGTAAAAAAAATTCAATTTTATTGATGTCAAAACAACGTCGTTTCTTTGTTGCAAAATACGATTTTCATTTATATACAACAACAACAACAAACCATCACGCCGTTTCCCCGCAGGGGTAGGCAGAGAGAATGGACCGCCACACTATTTTATCCTGACATACCTCTCTAGCTCCCTCCACATTCATACAGCGAGTCATACACGCACGTCGATTCTTCCGGCTTCTGACATGACCAACCTTTAAAATTTGATTAATTTGGTCATGCCATGTTTTCCTCGGTCTACCTCGACTCCGTACTCCATTTACATCGTTAACGTATACATTTTTAACCATTCTTTCTTCACTCGTGCGCTCCATATGTCCGAACCAACGCAGCGATCCTTTCATAATTTTGTTCATAATACCTTCTTTCGTAACCTAAAATTCTTTTAAAATTAAAAGAATTTAAGGTTCCGTAGAAACCAAATGATTTAAATTTTACTAATGTAACTTCGGTTCATTTCATCACTCGAAGTATGCGAGTATCATCAACATAGGAATGTATTGAATATCTCTTACAGATATAGCGCTACGGTGCTGTGATTAAATTACTGAGTGAAAAATGGGTGGAGTAAGCCTGTATTAAGTCCCGCGGGAATTCGCGGCGGTGTTAATGTAACGAGTGGTGTCGAACAGTCGGATTCGTTTTAACTTTAAGCTTTCTATTCTGGGGTAATACAAACAGTACGTGACTGGTAATGTGACAAACAGCATTAAGAGTTTTCTGAGTGACAACTTGTCACACAGCAAAAATTACCTCAAGTATTTTTGACTCCGATATGAGCTTAATAAATAATCCATGGAGTTTTATGTACCCAAATCAGTTAAAAAAACAGCTGTTGGCATCATCACGAGTCTGTTATTTTGTATTATTTTTTCATATATTTTATTTTCTTGTGATTCTAAAGCTAAAGAGATTCTAAGACAGGGTGTCTGATAATATTTTTTTTCATGATTTTATAAATTTCATTGTTCATATATTTTTAATAGGCATACTGTTAAATTATTTTAACCTATTTTCACCATTATTACTTTACTTTTTAATATGGCGTTGGCTCTCATAAAATTACAACCGTCAAAACTAGCGTTGAAACCATAAATAAACCAGAATAAATAAAAAGTCTAGATTTTCACTTTATTTCAAATATTTATTTTGGTTATTGCAACTTATTAGCAGAATTATAAATAATGTAAATAATACAATTAATACTTATAAAAAATCAATATTAAATTCATAAACTTTCGTATGAAGCACATAATAATGTGGTGTGACATTATTAAATAAAATAATCATACACTTTTGGTAATAAATATTAACTCTACTTTATTTGGTAACATCAACCGGTTTCACTCTCGCCGGAGCTTCGTCAGGGTGAGGGAGTAAACTCTTGTTAAACTTTATATATTATTAATGTTTTCATTGATTAACTGATAGAGGGCAGAACACCGAAAATTATGTTTAATGGGTGTCGTGCAAAGAGACCAATAGGCAGACCAAGAAAAATATGGGCAAACTATTGAAGAATACTGGAGGAAACTAGAAAGATCCAGAGAATGGAGAAAAAAGCCAAAGACTGAAACCATTGGAGAAATATTGTGGAGGAAGCCATACTGGGATAATTCTCATACCGGGATGTAGCGCCGAAAATAATAATAATAAAAATAAGAAGTTCATAATTAAATCTCGTATAATGGTACACAAATTATAAAACGCAAACTTTGTTTAAGCTTATTAAGTGCTCTGTAACTCTTGTTTCAAAATAGCACGACTAAGAAAAAAAAATTATATCTCTACGAAAATGGTTAAAATCTATTATTTATACAAGGGAAGCGGGTTAAATTTCTAACCCGATAAGGAAATATACAATACTGTTTTTTGCAATGAAAAAATAAATTCAAGAATTTCAATGTATTAATATTTTCCACAACAAAAAGTTAAGCAATTGAGGTAAATGCTTTGTTTGTTTAGTACCTATCATATTTTCAGGAAAAAATGATTACTTACATAAAAATTCTATAAAACTCCGGTAAAGCGTTTTACGATTTCCTGGAATCACGAATTTAAACAAAAAAAAAACAATCACAAAATCCTCGGGATTCCAAATTTTTACGAAGCTTTTTCGAAGAAAAAAATATGAGAAATCTTTTTCACAATGATAAAATTCAAAAATGTTTTAATAATCAAAAATTTAACTTTTTGTTTAAAACAAAATTTTCATTACATTTTGTTTCACGGGTAATTCTTATTTTAAACAATTGAAAATAATCCAGAGATGTGGAAAAATGCTGTTGAATGATGTTGTTTTCCTGTTTACTCACAAACTTCATATAAATAAACAGTATATGGCATTTCAAACATCAAGATGATATTTAGAGTAAACGGATAGTATAGGAAGGAAGTAGAGAGCTGCTTCCTATTTGCACAGTCTATAAAGTGTCATTCTTGGGATATGAACTAAGGATTCAAAATCACTCGTTGATATAATTATTTCAAGAAAAATATAGACTGAACCTTGTAAGACGTTGTAGACTTCACAAAATAGGTTTATCTTGTTTTTAAAATATTTGTAAATGGATCCATGGATGGTGTGGCTGAAGATAAATAAGTCTCTCAAGTGAAAAAAATCTCAAATAACCTGGATTTCACATGATAAGAATAATGTAAGTATATAAGCTAAAAAGAAGAAATGGACTAAGCTGGGCAGCTTTCGGAAACATGGGTTACATCCTTAAAAACCGGAGAATATCGATCAACCTGAAACGAAAAGTCTATGAAACCTGCCGAGAAACTACGAGTGACCCAAAGAGCCACGGAAAGAGCCATGTTAAGAATAAACCTAGAAAAAGAGTCAGAAACGATACGGTAAGAGAAAAAACAAATGTCACTGATATCAACCACAGGGTGGCGACTCTAAAATGGCAATGGGCAGGTCACGTAGCCAGAAGCTCAGATGAAAAGTGGACAAGAAAACTGCTGACTTGGAGACCGTGGACGGCGAAGAGAAGTGCAGGGCGACCGCAACTACGGTGGAAGGATGATCTGAACAGACACGTTGGAATAACCTGGATGCAGTCTGCACAGGAAAGAGTGACATGGAAGCGAATGGAAGAGGCCTTTGTCCAGGAGTGGACGGGAATAGGCTGAGGAAGAAAAATAAGTATATAAGACTGGAAAAAACTAGAAAGAACTGTAGAATGGAGAGCGATGGACAGAGACAGGAGCCGGTGGAGGACTGTTATAGTAGAGGCCAAATCCTACACCGGAATGTACCGCCGAGAAGAAGTAGTAAATATATTATATAATATAATATTATTTAAGTAGGTGATACGAAATTGTAATTTTCAGTAAAATATTTATGACCGCTAATTAATAAGGGAAGATAATTTCGGCTCTAATTGAATACTCGGTATGGTTTCATAGCTTTTTGTACGATCACAATAATAATTTCACGGACCCCTATAAATGAAGAACGATCCAGCTTAAACACGAAAATGCCTACTAAACGTACAATATATTTTAGGAACCCTTAGAATCCGTTCTATGGGGAGGATGATCCCGTTTTTATACCCGACTTAGGGCGGGATGATTGATTACAGTTTTTTTTATTAATTTATCATCCCCATTAACCTTGGTTCCGATTGAAAATGATTTAAAATATTTTGCATGTGTGAATTTTATGGCCGATTTATCGCATTTCATTAGTGGATGATTTTGAGTTTGTTAATTTTCGTTGCTTGCAAAGCGTTTCAAGCAAAATAAAATGAGTTAATTGTGGTTATTTATTTTAATTATATATCATTATCAGATCTGAATCTTTCCAAACCTGGATATAGGCCTCTTCCATCTCCTCTATCTGCTTCCAACGTGGGCAACACGCATCCATATCATATCGGCGGTCTCTCCAACGTCGTTTCTCCATCGAAGTCAGAGACGTCCTGGGTTTTGGGTGGCAGTTCTAGGATGCCAGAAAAGCAGGCGTTTTGTCTATCTACTTATATCATCAGAACTGCGAGCGACCTCGTCCTCCAACGATAACTTCGTAGTTGTTTTTTCAGTATATATGAATTAAATACTTATGAATGAGTTTCTCAATCCAAAATCATTTTTACATAATCGCTCAGATGAAAACATTACATGTTTCTATCTATTACGTTGGCATCAAATCTTAATTTATGCGAATCTATGTATACACACTTTGAAGTGATATTTATTTGGAAAGCCACCAAACTGTGGGCTAACAGAATGAATCCGAATAGAAAAAAATAATTTATGTTTTGAACGACAGATTTAGATGTTCGAAGTTGACGTCATATCCACGAAATGTTGGAAGAGATCAACAAATAAAAAATTTTCAAGTACTTTTTACCTGATTGATTCATTTTCAAGATAAACAAAAACACGAATTTGATCAGCGACTTTTATCAACTTGTTATTAATTAGTGGAGACGCCTATACGATCGGAATCATTAAAATAAACCAATCGACGGTGGCAATCCATAAGGTATCACGTCGTATAACGCCGTGGCAGTCATATGTGACTGCCATAAATTGTTACAAATACGCTGTGGTAGTCATGAGTCATTGCCAACGGTTGAATGAAAGTAAAGGTCCTCAAGCGCAGTTAGTCATACTTTAACATAGTTTTCATAATATAATATGGTTAAGTTAAATGGATTTTTACACCGGAATCCTTAAAAGTACCGTTGCAGTCAACGTGTTAAAACGAAGTTTTTAACATATGAGTATGATCCACAAGAAAATGAATTATTCTAAGCATGTATTTGAACACACGAAATATAGCCTTGTTCATTATATGGCAGAAGAAGCTTCACGGCTCATGCGCGAGTCTAATGCGCATAGAGAAACTCACCGGTGAGTCTTCCCTGTTCGACACTGACACAGACACAGACAAGCAAAGTGAAACTCACGAGTGAGTCTTTCGTGGCGATTGGGTCAAATACAAAATGAATTACCGGTAAAGAATACCATATTTTTCGGTGTTCTACCATGTGGTTTTCGTGTTCTATATTTGAAAATTTTAACAGAGTTTTCCATATACTTGATGATGTGTGATTTTTTTAAGAACACCGCATATATAATATGTACCATATATACCACAGAAAATACTCTCTCACCATTCATTCTACTATAATACTTCTTTGTAAGTTTCATGCTTCACTTCTATACCTGTATATAAAGCTCGGCACAAAAAAATATATTGCCTAGAGTTGTCCAGTTCTAAGTAAAAATGTTTCTTCGAAAAATTTGTTGAAAAAAAATATATAGCAACATTTTTATACGGTATGATTTAAAATATTTTAAAATTTTATTTAGTTATTAATAACGTTATTTATTACTATATTTTTTTGACTATCAAGCTATTTATAGTAATTATTTTTTTTTGCACATCATTGTACTACATCGTTTTACTTATTTTTTTATGAATTTATCAAGTACTGTGCCTGTAACATACATGCAAAAAATACATATTTTGTTGAAAAATCTGTAGTCAGAAGCAAATATATTTTTATATCGTCTTCTCGTCGGGATGTTTGGTGTAAAAATATTCTTTGTTTCCACTATAACTCCGCATCTACGGTAAACAAGTTATTTGGAGGTCGAAAAATTATTGCGGGATTTTCTTATGGGTCCGTGATTTGAATACGCTTTATATAAAATGGAAATCAATTTATTCACGAAAAAATTATATAGCATTATTAAATTTAAAAAAAAAATGTGTTGTTATTTGATATTTCATAGCAAGTTCATTGTAAATCATGAAAATGATGAAAAAAGATATTTTTTATTAAATGTATATACATCGACCATATTTTCTGGTGAAGTTTTTTTTTTTTTTTTTCTCTTTATTTTGTATAGGAGTCTCGTGAGTGTTGTGAACACTCATTTTTGAGATCCCAAAAATTGTTACATTGGATTTATAAAAATAATACAAACATATTATAGCTTAAGGGAAAGAGCACATTATAAAAGTATATAAACAGTAGTATAAAAGAGAGACAAACACATTATCACCTAAGGGAAAAACACATCATAAATGTAAATAAACAGCAGTATGAGAGAATAACAAACATATTATATCTTAAGTAACATAGTAGACACATAGTATAAAAGAAAAGAAAAAACTAACACATTGGAACTTAAGGGAAAAAAGAAAAACACATCATAAAGGTAAATAAACAATAATAATAATAATATACAATAGGAAAATGAGGACACTGAAGTAAAATAATTACATAAATTATTGTTAGTGAAACGAAACTTAGGAGGGATTATTGGAATATAGTTGAGAGTAATATTTTTTTATTTTCATATTGGGAGCTAGTTTTAAATGTTCTGGTAAGTTATTTAAAGCATTGAAGGCTATATATTGTAAGGATTTGATTCCGTATTTAGTGGTGTTAACTTTAGGGATATTTATATTTTTTGCTTGTCTTGTGTTGTGGTTATGAATATCATTATTAAGTTTAAAGGTTGTATTATAATGGTAGGATTTATCAACGATTTGTTTTATGGTACAGGTTATTTCATATAAAGGAAGTATATTTATTGGTAAAATATTTGTCCTTTTATATATATCTTTAGTATGGGTATCAAGTGGTAGTTTAAGTAAATTTCTGATTGCTCTATTTTGTAAAACCTGTAATTGATTAATGTATTCTTTTGTAGCAAATCCCCAGATACACGAGAGATACGATATGTGAGAGTGAACAAATGCATAATAGATTGCCAATAATGTATTTATATTTAATATTCCTTGGAATCTATACAGAATTCCAATTACGGGTGAAATCTTTGAAATTATCTTTTCTATGTGTAGATTCCAGGATAATTTGTCATCGATTATAAGACCAAGGTATTTCGTAAAGTTTTGCTTGTGAAGAATATGTCCATTCATTTTAATTTCAATATTACAATTTGACTTATTATTAAAAATTAAGAAATGAGTTTTTTTTTCGTTTACTGTTAGTTTGTTTAGTCTAAGCCACTCTGTAAGTTTAGTCAGGTCATTCTGCATTTGCGTTTTCAGTTGTTGTAAACTTTTGTTGTGATAGAAGATAACCGTGTCATCGGCATAAAGCTGTATGGTACCATGTAACTTAAGATCGGTTATGTCATTTATATATATCAAAAAGAGTAGTGGACCTAGAACGGATCCTTGTGGAACACCACATGTAATTGTTTGAGTTGTGCTTTGGTATTGGTCTATGTCGACTAATTGTTGTCTATTGGTTAAGTAGCTTCTAAAAAGATTTAGGTATTTGTCGGTTATTCCAATGTGTTCAAGTTTTACGAGTAGTATTTTATGGTCAACTGTGTCAAAAGCTTTTTGCAAGTCAATAAAAATTGCAGATGTGAATTCCTTATTGTCTATTTGTCGTTGTAGTGAAGCTATTATATCGAAGGTTGCACTTTTTGTCGTGGATTTTTTCGTGAATCCGCATTGGGTTGTCGAAAGAAAGTTTATTTTGTCTAAGTATTTTGTTAGTCTAATTTTCATAACATTTTCGAATATTTTTGAGATGACAGGGAGAACAGAAATGGGTCGGTAGTTTTGTATATATTTTTTTGAGTCTGCTTTGTGAATTGGAGTAACTTTAGCTATTTTTAATTGGTCTGGAAAAATTCCAGAGAGTAAAGTATTATTAATTAATATGACGAGGTCATTAGTTACTTCATCACTGCATGTCTTTAGTATCCGAGCTGATAGTTTATCAATACCAGGTGCGGCTTTTGTCTTTATTTTTGATATTATGTGTTTTATTTCTTTTTTATTAGTGCGGGACATGTAGAGTGATTGCTGATTATTTTTAGAGTTAGATATAGAATTTGTATCTGTTATTTTCGACGGAATTTTAGAGGCAAGATTATGTCCAACTGAGGTAAAGTATGTATTGAAGGTATGTGCAATTTGTGTTTTATCATTAATTTCAATATCGTTAGATATTATAGATTCAATTTTTTCACGTTTATTATTTACATTATTTTTAAGAACAGAGTTAATGTTAATCCAAGTTTTTCTAGAGTCATGTAGGCTTTCTTCAAAAATATTTGATAGATATTTTTTTTTGAGGCTTCTTCTGTAGTTAGTGACGGTGTTACGAGATTTATTTTTTAGTTGGAGATTTGTAGCGTTGGGGTTGTTTTTCCATTTTTGTACCCAGAATTGTCTAATTTTGATTAATTCATTGAGTTTAGTATCGAACCACGGTGTATTACCAAATTTATTTTTATCTTTTCTTCTTAGTATGAATTCGTGCGTATTGTTATCTATGATATTTTTTATGTAGTTCTGGAAATCATTATAGTTTTTGTTAATGTCACTTCCGTGAGTAAATTTATTACAACTTAGATCAGCTTTAATTCCAGTTATGTCTGTTCTTTTACTCAGTGCTGGTAAAAGGATTCTGTTATTTTTAAGTTTTTGAATATTTTTTAAAACGTCGAGGATAAGTAAGTTGTGATCGCTTAATTCCTCGTCGATATTTGATATTCGACCAGCTATATCTACATTATTAGTAATAATATGGTCTATTAAGGATCGACTGTTAGGTGAGTCACGGGTTGTATATTTTTTGTTACAGATATTGAAATGGTATGAACTGAGCGTAGATTCGTATTTTTTTAGGGAGTCGCTTTGTTTTGAAATGTCTATATTTATATCTCCTATAATTAACGTTTCACTGCGGCACCTTTTAAGAATTTTTTCAAGAGAGTTAAGAAAGGTGTTAACATCATTATTTGGTGTTCTATATATTACAAACAATTTAAATGGATTCATACCATTACACTCGATCTTAATGCCTAGAAAGCAGTCTTTATCACTGATGCACGTGCTGTTTATTATTGTAAAATTTAAAGAGTTCTTTAATGTATACACCCACTCCACCACCTTTTTTTGATTTTCTAGATGTGAAACAACATTTGTAGCCTGGTATGTTATAATATTCTTCATCACCTTCATTGAGCCAAGTCTCTGTAATTGCGAGAATGTGGATTGAGAATTTGAATTTTTTAGTAATGTTTTCCAGTTCATCAAGTTTATTTTTTATGCTTCTAGCATTAAGGTACATTATACGGAGACTTGGTTCAATCGGCTGATAGCTGTCAAGTGATGCAAGTTTTTGTTCATTTATGTGTGATAATGTAAAGTTCACTCAAAAGATGGCAGCGAGCTGCCGAAACCGGTTGAAGACACAAACATTAGTGGATTTTAACTAAATATATAAAATTTAAAACTATTTATGTATTTTTTAAAATTTATTTTAAATTACTTAAAATTAATCCGTGAAAATATTTTCTAAGTGGCTTGTACTCGAAAATAAAATAATTTAGGAAGGTAGAAAAAACTATGGTTTAGTCTTCAGAACTGAAAATCTCTGGGTTTATTTTAAATCTGGGATAATTTCTACACAGTGGTAGAAATAATATACAAATAAATATGTTCAATAAATCTTTCTTTAAAGAATATAATTTATAGCACAATTAACTCAAAAAATGCATTTAAGACATTTTTCTTTGTATTTAAAATAATCTGCAGATGCACCTTATGGTAAATATTAAAATAAATAAAAAAGTAAAATATTAAAAAAAAATTCTGACATACGTGGTATATATTATATTTTAAATATATTTGCACGTACTTAAAATATAGTATATACCATTTTAGTATACAGTTTAAAAGTGTTCAAAGCTTTTAAACTCTAAAAGCTCTACCGTCAGCGAAAGGGGTGTAAAACATAATGCAACAGACTTTTTCAAGGGGCTTGTGGATTAAATTAATCTGGAATTAAAATAAAAAATAAGTTTTTTTGTTAATTGGTCTAATACTAATCTGCTGACACCTCTCAAAGATTATAAATACGTAATATAAATTTATTGTTGACGTACAATTTAAACTCTCTGGATTAAACCTACTTTCTTAACTTCCAAGTTTTTTTTTCCTTGAATCAAGACGCTCATTATAATTTTTCGTAAGTAAGCAATTTAACTTACTTATCAACGAACCATTTTTAGAAAGAGGTTTGGAAGAGAAAATCACCTGCTTTATTTACCCCTATATTATTATCGAGTCCACTTTTTGCTGAGCGACATATTCGCACTCATTTTTTTTCAATTATACAGGTCGATACTTAGAAATGAAGGCAAGACTAATAAAATATGTTCTAGCTATGTACGGTAGGGTTCGATTCCTTTTCAAGGTTAAACCGAAGTCCCCTGAGTTAAAAGCGACTACGTTTTTTTCGCTCGTTAATTATTTTTCTCAGCCTTAATTTTTTTGTTCACCATTTATTATACAACCTTCGTGATGTTCTGGAGCAAATAGGTCTTTTTGTTCCTGATAATTACCTGCGACAGCGCCGACATCAATTGTTCTTTACTCCGACACGCAGAACCAACCTGCCTTTGGTAATGCCAGTAGGAAGAGCAATTCGGACGTTGAATCAAATCGTCTCGGATTTGGACATTTTCAGTGTCAGTAAGGTAGTGTTCTTAAAAAAAATATTCCAAATTCTGGAAAGAGTACTGCCTCGCTGACGTCGACATATTTGGGTTCTTTCTGATACGTATGATTTTTTGGTTTCATGTCGTTTTTTTATCTTTGTTACACCGTTTTGTGTCCAAATGAGTTGCCTAAATGTTTTTCGTTTGTAAATAAATAAATAGAGTGGCAAAAGCTATGACTGCTACACCTAAGGTCTCGGGTTCGATTCCCAGCGATGATAGTGTGATTTTTATGATAGTGTGATTTTCATTGTTCTGGTGAAGAATTCACGTGATAATTAAATGGCGATAGATTAGATACTTTTCAAATGTTATGAGAATCAATATAACAGCTTTACTATTTGCATCGATTTGTCTCGCGCTGTAATTACGTATAGAGCTATTCAACAAAATACAAATAATACTATGTACTGTTAAAATTTAAAACACTGTTATATATCACAATTTCTTTTTATTAACTGAGGGTCGCGACAGCTGTTTCGCCAACCGATGTTGGCATCATCAGGTGTTACAATTTTAACACCTGATGATGCCAACATCGGTTGAAAGAAATTATATAACAGTGTTTTAAATTTTAACAGTAATAATGTTGAAGTACCATAGTGTTTCGGCCAAAACAATGGACTATTTAATAATACAATGGTTAACAATAACTTTATTTTACATTAATAAAAAAAGATTTTTGGCAACCCTTAATTTATTGTTATGTATTTAAGAGTTTCACATTAAACGAATATTTCACAATGTTTTGCCATGAGTTTATCAGAGAGATCTCATTTCAGCCGTATTTTTTTTACTCTCATCCTTCATTTGCTCTTTTCATTCTTCACTAACATAAAGGTATACGAATACCATTGTGAACCGTTATCTTAGCTTTCACTAGAAATATATTTCTAAAAAATAGCTAATAAAGTGTGTAATGGTGTTCTGGCTAGAAAAATACACCAAGGTTTCGTAATTTCCATATGAGGGTATGATACGTACGCTGAATAATACCAATGAATGAATATTTCAACAGTTTATGGAAATATTGGTATACTTACGACCGCATGTAAGAAAAACAGGAACATAATTTGATACGTAAAGGGAGAGCGATTTCTTAGATAATTCTTTTGTTTTGTTCTATAATAAAACAATTGAAATTATATTATATTTGAATTTTTATACTAGTTGGTTCGGACATATAGAGCTCATGGATGGAGAAGCCCGAAGAATCGACGTGCGTGTATGACTCGCTGTATGAATGTGGAGGAAGATAGAGAGGTGTGCCAGGATAGAGTAGTGTGGCGGTCCATTCTCTCTGCCTACTCCTACGGGGAAACGGCGTGATGGTTTGTTGTTGTTGTTGTTGTCATACTAATATTTATCACGAAGAGAGCGTAAACTTTACAAATATGCACTTTCGTTTGAAACGTATTCCAAATATTTTAAAAATTCCAACAATAATTAAAATAACGAAATTTTGATGTTAACCAATTATTATTTAATATTTTACACACGTTGTTTGCGGAAAAGTATTATATTACACATAGTAAAATAATCAAATGCCCATTATAAAAACCATTCACTTGTCTTGTTTTGTCACAAATTTCTACTTGCACTATTAATGTTAATTGTTAAAATTTGGTAGGTAGTAGTTCATTGTTAATAATGAAAGTAAAAAAATAAACATTCAACAACAAACAATTTTTTCCCTATCTATTGATACCAGTAGCTAAAATTGATTGTCACTATTAGAACAAGTTGAATATAATTTTTTTTTTACAATATAAATAAGTATTTATTATTTTTTGTTTTCGTTATTTCCTTGATTTGTAAATAACGTGTCTGTTTAAATTATTCATACAGAAAGTAGTATAATACATTGTTTGTACATAATTTTATAACATTTTTTTACGAACCAGGTTCGAAAAAAATAATAATAAAGTGGGTGAAAAACAAAGTACGTGTATGTTTTAAAATATTTTTAATAATGTCACAACACAAATGAAAAACTTCATTAAGTAAAAAAAAAAATTAGATTTGAAATAATAAAGATTTAGAGATGTGGCTATGAAGTTCGCAACCCATCACACCGCGTCTCCCGCGGGGGCGAAGAGAGAAGGATGGAGTGCCGCATCGGTTAAAGTGTTGCAGTCCATTCTTTCTGCCTTCCCCTTTGGGGAGACGGCGTGATGGTTAGTTAGTTAGTTAGTAAGAATTAAAGTTTTCATTAATTAAAATACACTTTATCCATTTACGAAAGTGAAAAAAAAAACAGTTTTCAATTAATTGAAAGAAAACGGTATCATAATTTTGGAATTTTACATTGTTAACGTCCTTAAAAGAAGAATTGGACTAAGCTTGGCAGATTTCGGAAACACGAGCTACATCCTTAAAAACCGGAAAATACCGATCAATCTGAAACAAAAAGTTTATAAAGCCTGCGTTCTGCCAGTTGGTACTTATGGTCTTGAAACTGTTACCCAAAGAGTGACCCAAAGAGCTATGAAAATAGCCATGTTAGGATAAGCCTACGAGACAGAGTCAGAAACGATACGGTAAGAGAAAAAACAAAGGTCACTGACATCATCCACCGGGTGGCGACTCAAAAATGGCAATGGGCAGGTCACGTAGTCAGAAGCTCAGATGAAAAGTGGAAAAGAAGACTGCTGACTTGGAGACCACGGACGGCAAAGAGAAGTGCAGGGCGACCGCAACTACGTTAGAAGGATGATCTGAACAGACACGTCGGAATAACTTGGATGCAGTCGGCACAGGACAGAGTGACATGGAAGCAAATGGAGGTGGCATTGGTCCAGGCGTGGACGGGAATAGGCTGAGGAAGAAGAAAAGAAGAAGAACGCCTTAAGTTTAACAAGCAACAATAAATATTATTTTATAAAACTATTTTAACAGATTCTATCTACGCTAAGAGTTAAGAGCTACGCAAATAGATATTGAGGATAAATCTATATCGGCCAAATAAAGATGCACATCTCATTCGGATGGTCCAACCCGGAAATACAATTTCGAAACCCTATATCGTTTTGTGAATCCCGATAAATCTTATTGAAAATTTATTACACGTGACCGGATACACTATTTTGTTTGCAAAAAAACCACGCGCGCCATAAATGTAACATGATATAATATATTCGATATTATTACTTTTAAAACATTATATAAATATTGCATTTTTCTAAGTTTATATATAAATATCTCACAAAACACATTTCATTCATAAACATGTAGAATAATTGAAATTCGCTGTTAATGATCAAATAATACATGTTGATAACTATTAAATAAACAACAACTACTATGAAAACGTCAATTGAGGTTTTATTATATTTTATACATTATTTTCCGAGGTTTTATTATATTTTATACAAACAATGTATGATAAAATATCTAATGTATGAGATGGTTTGGACATATGGAAAGAATGGATGAGGGAAGAATGGTTAAAAATATATATACAAGTAGTGTGAATGGAAAAATAAGTCGAGGAAGGCCAAGGAAGACATGACATGACCAAATTAATTAATTACTGAAAGGCGGCATGTGCGAAGTAGGAACATTCGACGAGCGTGCATGTCACGATATGTGAATGTAGAAGAGGCGTGATGGTTAGTTAGTTAATATATTTTATGGGTATTGCATCTTTCGCCTTGCTAAAACACTATCAAATGTAGCTAGAATCGAATGGGTAGCTGTTTAATAAATTATAATAAAACGTCTAGAAAACACATGTTTACATTCATATTATGGAAATTTTAATAATTGACTATTCAAATAAAATCGGGTGGTGGTCTAGGGGATAGAACCTTGGCTCCTGATCGAGGGGACATGGTTTCAAGCCTGGACACGACCAGATTTCTTCTTTATAATAATGAGCTATTTTCTGCTCACATTGAAGATTGTTAAATAAATTCTAATATCATTGATATAAATCCTTGATGATAGTCTTTTAAAAAAAAAATTAAAGATGGTGTATGACTCGCTCCTCGAAAAAAATTAAAGATGGGGCCTGTGAATGACGGTGAAGGCTGGAGAGTGCGGCATAATGACGAGCTGTACAATATTTACAAAGCTCCCAGTCTCTCCACACAGGTCAGACTGAATAGACTGAGATGGGCCGGTCACGTGCAGAGGATGCCGTCATCGCGAACCCCAAAAAGATTGCTGGAGTGGCACCCAGGCGGTAGAAGACCAATTGGACGACCAAGGCTGCGATGGGAGGATGAAGTTCGGAGAGATGGAACAAGATTGTTAAGAGTGTCAGATTGGAGGGTCGAAGCGGAGGACAGGAGGAGTTGGAGGCGAAGAATACTGGAGGCTAAGGCTCGATATGGGCTGTAGGGCCATCGAAGAAGAAGTATGACTCGCTCCATGAATATGGAGGAATTTAGAGAGGTGTGTCATGATAGAATAGTATGGCGGTTCATTTACTCTGCCTACCCTTCCGGAGAAAAGGCGTAAAAGTTTTTTTTGTTTGCTTCAGGTATTAAATAATATTATGAATCAAGTTTTTCAATAAAACAAGCGTTATTTGAAAGCTATTTATATGTTAACATTATTATATATAATAGTATTTGAGACAAAAATACAATAATTCAATATTTTTCAGACAATTAGCTTACAAAAAAAACACAACGAAATCCTAGCATTCCCGTTGAGAAATGAAACAAATATTTTTTTATAAACGAACCTTAGAAAGCTTAAACAACGAAATTTATTACAGCGAAACACGAAACTCTTTCGTTAGGTATTCATCTTAAAATTTTATGCTTGTCTTGTCAATTACCTTAAAATTTTCAACCTTTCAGTTTTCTTCGCAGTTTTAAAATTATTATAAAAAGGTTATTCTCTAGAGGGAACTCCCTCGCCTACCTTGGAGTAAATATTATATAATTTATTATTACTCGACAATATTTCTTCGCCTAGAACATTTGCTGTTTCGGTCAATTAATTGTGATCAATAATTCCCCCCAGTGCCATTTATCCTCATTTTGCCCTACTTAATAAAGCGTTATCTTTATACTTAACAGTGAAATTCCAATCTGAAAAGTACAAACCTTTCCACTTATAATATAATTAATGTTAAATCCTTACCTAAAGAATGAAATAAATTATTATTAATGGGTTTTGTAACCATGTAGACCTTGGCTCCTTGCATTTTAATTGCTTCATTTTCGTCCTGAACGGATATTGGTAGTTTATACAGAATGTGTTTCAACCACAAGTGATGTTATATAAGGACTTATCGAGTCATTGCACTTTATGACTGCACATTGTAAATAGACGTTTTCACTTATTATTCTGACGTTTAAAAGCAGGGCGGTGTTTTGAAAACATCACCCAACTTTATATTTGGAAAACATAAATAAAAATTCAAAAATTAATCTGAAACTGACTTAGAAATTTTGAATTAATTTGTTTTCAAACATTTCAATCTATGGTCGATCTACAATAAAAACAAAATATTTTTAAGTTCGCGTTCTTAATGAGTTATTCTTCTTCTTCTTCTTTTTGTCCTGTCACACCTCCGTGGTGCACAGGGCCTCAAGGAATCTTCTCCACCCGACTCTATCGCATGTCTGATGCTTAACATCATCCCAAGTGAGGCCTGCTGCCTTAACCTCGTCCTGCAGGGTTCTTCTCCAGGTGACTCTAGGTCTGCCTCGCTTTCTCTTTCCCCCCATAGGGGACCAGTCTAGTGCGCCCTGAGCGATGCAGGCTGGGTTCCGTCTCAGAGTGTGACCGATCCACTGCCATTGGCGCCTAGCGACTAGTTCTCTAATTATTTTGAGTTATTAATAACATGTTTTTTAAAATTAGAATTAAACACTTTTAAAACGTTGTATAAAACCATTTTATTTTGAGTCAGTAGCGCCAACCGGTTTCACTCTGTATCGAGCTTTGTCAGGGCTATACACAAACAGTTTGTGTATAGCCCTGATGAAGCTCGTTAAAAAGTGAAACCAGTTGGCACTCCTGACTCAAAATAAAGTAGTTTTATACAACGTTTTAAAAGTGTTTATTTCTAATTTTAATATGTCAAACCACCAAGTCCAAAACATATTTTTTGTTAATTAATATTAAGAAAAACGTACGATTTTACGAAGTTTAAAAAAAAAGTTTAATGGAGTAACAAGTTTTCCTTGCTAGGGTATTATCATGTATGTGGCAATATCACATGATGTAAGTAGTCGTTTCGTAAAACTTTCTATGGTACTTGTGAAATTTTATCTTATTTAGCAAGTAACAATGAATAAGTACTTTTGATAATGCCGGTAAATAAATTGAATATCAATCATGCATTACCTTTAAGACTTGAATTTTTTTAAATCTGGGAATTAGTAACTTCAAATATCGAAACATCTAGAAATATATAATAACATTTTACAGGTAGTGTTTATATTTAATCTTATAAGAATATTTGTGTGAAAAAACCTTTTGTGTACATAACAAAAAAAATGTTCATAGTATGTAATATTAAGTTCGCTCTTAATAAGGCCGACATTTACTATTTAATCGATTACCTTGTATCTTTGATATTTTTTAAATATATGTATTATTAAGATGATTTGGACATATGGAAAGAATGAATGAAGAAAGAATGGTAAAAAAATTATATGTTAATGATGTAAATGGAACCAGAAATAGAGGAAGACCGAGGAAAATGTGGCACGATCAAATAAATCAAATATTGAATGTCGGCCATGTGAGGAGTCAGAGAAATCGACGCGCGTGCATGACACGATGTATGAATGTTGAGGAAGCGAGAGAAATGTGTCAGGAAAGAAAAGTGTGGCAGTCCATTCTTTCTGCATACCCCTTCAGGGAGACGGCGTGATGGTTAGTTGTATCATTCGTGTATTCAATAGATATTCCAGTATTCGCTTTTTGTTCTTACTTTTTACTCAACTTAGTTACTTCATTATTTTATTAATGAAGCATACTTCACATACGTCTAGTAATATTTTCACCAACGATTGAATTTTTAAATAAAATTACTTATGACACGTTGTCTGATGAAGCTCGTATTTTTGCCTCAAGTTTATTATTCTTTTGAAACGTGTTGAATTATTTACAGGTGGGTTAATATGTTTTATATATGAGAGAAAAATAGTGTATTCCTTGCGGGTAAGACGTTAGATGATATGGGAAAAGAACAAAGTTTATTGTTCTAAGAACCGGGAAGGCTGCTGTATATTATTCATCGGAATATATCCCATTTGACTGTGTAAGAGAAAATCCATAAAGTAAATTTCATATTATTTATCGTTTCTTGAACAATGATATAAAACTCCCTATTAAATTATAATATTAATATGTATGAAAAACGATACCACCATCCACCCATCGATATTATATCGCACCTTCGGTAAGACAAGGGCATAATTGTTAAAAATTCTCAAAATGAGTAAAGTATGCCAATGTATTTTAAATGTATGTCAGTTTGCAATGTGGATACGTGTAACATAAATTAAATAAACACAAAAGTCCGGATCGTCCATGTCAACATGTGCAACATCAAAAAAAAACATTATGTGTTATTATATTATGTGCTAATTTAAAAAACGGTGGATTCGTGGAACATAAATTAAATAGACAATATGTGCACCATCTAAAAAGAACATTTTGTCTTAAATTATTTTTATTTTGTTATTTTATTTTACATCATTGTATTTTATATTATTTGTTTTAGATTTATTTTGTGGGTGTTGCACGATCGAAGTGTGTCGATTGTCCAACATCCACAAAATAAATCTAAAACAAATAATATAAAATATAATACATTTTAGCATAACTGGTTTCCTAGCGACTAATTAGGGGTTAATATATCATCGTACATTCTCACAAAGAAGGATAATAATGCAAACTACCATTATGATTCGAATTGAAATTGAAAATCGTTTATTTAAAGTAAAAAAAAATATAGTAAATAAATTTCATAATGTTTCAACGTTGCTTATATCTGAATGAGTCTTTATATTATGTATTTTTTCCGCTTTCCCGGTTTCCCGTGAAATTTAATAAAACAAATACGTTAACGTTGGCAAATATTTTGTGATTGCGTTCGTTAGTAAAGGTGAAGGAATAAAATCAGGTCTCTTGAGAATATAATGATGTATGTGTATTTATACATTACAATAAATGTCTTGGTCAAGTTATTACATAGAGTATCCCATTAAGGGACATTTTTTTAATACATAACAATTTGTTATGTCCATTCAGGGTTATGCTCAGATATAAAATAGAGTTGATAATCGAACTTTACTGATTTATTGTTTCTTGAACAATGATGTTAAACTCCATATTAAATAATTAATACGAATGTAAACATCGCTTTTATCAAACATCATTTCTAAACAATTTGTGAGAATATGTTTTTCTTAGAAACACTTTATTTCGTCCTACTTCAAATAACCTTTTTTTGATTTATATATTATAATATCATTTAGTATTCCCTAACCATGTAATCATCATCATAAAATTTCTTAACGAGTTCCAAGAAACACTTTCCAGTATGTCTGGACCTACCCAAATAATTATTCGTTAAAAATGTATAAAGTCACATCAAATTATGTTAATAACCATATTCTGCTATATTGACTAGTGTTATTTGATAATGCTTTAGAAGGGCGAAACATGCCATTTCCATAAAATAAAATAAAGCTTCTAGGAAACGGACGTGTTCATAATTGAAAAATATTTAAAAAAAAATTTAAATTAAAAAATTTAAACACCAAACTTTATTTCAAATAGGAATAAATTTTAAAATGAAAATAAAACATATTTCGTCATACAGAAATCCTTCATTAGTACTATTATTTGTTTTATCGTGTTATTTACGGATTACCTTTTTTCAATTGATTTTTTAGTCCAATATTTTGAGCAATTTTTGAACCAAAAAAGACTCTCTAAGATTTAATATGAACCATTATTTTGAAAACCACTTATGAGTATATACAATAGCCGATTTACATTTTTTTAAAATGATTCAAAAAAATGATTTAAGATATTATTTCTCAGTTGGTGAACATAATTTTGGATTAAAAAAAAATAGAAACAAAAATAAGAATCTTGTTTTCTTTGTAAACGTTAAATATCAACAATAAATAGATATTTGATAATGCCTTAGCAATTCGAAATGTGTAATGCCCATGAAACGGTAAATTATAAGGTCAATTTATGAATTAACGGATTTTCACTTGGTTATAGGTGACTGTAGGCCGAACGCAACATCAAATGAGAGTAGTGATGTCAGGAGTTCCACTAAAGAACACCAAGGAGTTTGTCTACTTCGGGAGCAAAATAACATGGGATGGTCGGTCTAAGAGCGAGGTCGACAGCCGTATACATCAGGCTAGGCATGCATTTAATAAAAGGTCGAAAATAATATAATCAAATAATATAGACCTAAAACTGAGAATACTCCTCATCAAGACCTATGTATGGAGTATCTTGATGTACGGCTGCGAGACATGGTGCCTATCCGAAAGAGATAAGCGGAGACTAGAGGCTTTTGAGATGTGGTCCTATAGAAGACTATTAGGAATTTCCTGGAGAGACCACATCACGAATGAGGAAGTTCTTCAAGGAATCGAAGGAGAAAGGCACCTGCTCAGGACCTTGTCCGAAAGGCGTGCAAGATGGATCGGCCATGTAATACATCAAGAAGGTCTCTTGCATGCCATAATGGATGGTATGACCGAGGGAACAAACTCTAGGGGACGCCCACGCCGAGAGTACCTGGAGGACCTGTTGGTGGACGTGCGCTGCACATCATATGCAGATTTCAAAAGAGCCGCACAAGACAAGGAAGATTAGAAGAGAAAAATAGAAGAAATTGCTGCAAACCAATCCCAGAATTGAAATTTTCTAACTAATAGGTGCTGAACAATATAACATAATTTTATTCAAAATATTTAAAAAAAAATGTATAATACGTGTATTTTGCCGACGATAAATAAGAAACCAGAAAATAAGCGGATAAAAGAAGGTTGAGAACAAAAAAACGAGCCGCTTTCTGTTTACAGAATAAAAACGGCACGGGATGACGATGAATTTTGGTGATATTGTAAAATGACCACTTGTTGTTTTGGTAAAGCAATCTTCTATTAATCACTGAGGCTTTGATCACACCGAAGTGTTTCGGTTGGTGACTCGCTTGTTGTCTGTCCAAAAATGAAAGAGACAGATTTAATTGTTGAATTTTTATTGATTGGTGCGAATGATGGTGTTATAAACAAAATATTGAAAGGCTCATTAAGATGGTTTGGACATATGAAAGAATGAATGAAGAAAGAATGATAAAAAAAATGATATGTTAACGATGTAAATGGAACCAGAAATAGAGGAAGACCGAGGAAAACGTGACACGATCAAATAAATCAAATATTGAATGTCGGCCACGTGAGGAGTCAGAGAAATCGACGCGCATGCATGACACAATGTATGAATGTTGAGGAATCGAGAGAAATATGTCAGGAAAGAAAATTGTGGCAGTCCATTATTTCTGCCTACCCCTTCGGAGAGACAGCGTGATGGTTAGTTAGTTAGTTAGTTAGTTATTATTATTAATTTTTTTAAGCAAATTTTACACAATTAATTATATATATTTTTTACTTTGTACATAACACCAACTTGTTCAATGAATCTGCAACACAAAGTAAAGGCAAATACAGAAGAAATAATTATTCGATTTGAAATTAACTTTGTGATCACAAATCATAAGTGCCCTTTACTTTATTTTTTTAAATCGTTAATTACAAAAGCTTAATCTATTGCATGACATTTTCAAATATAATAATTTGACAACGCTGTAAAATCAATCTCTGTCATGTTCAGCTAGGCAGCAAGTGAGTCACCAACCAAAACCATTGGATGTATTTGATTGTATCATGTCTTCCAAGGTTTTTCTGTTTCTAGTTACGTTAACATTGTAAACATATAGGTACTATTTAATTAAGAATGTATTAAGGTTTAATATATAACAAAATAACTATCACGTCGTTTTCCCGGAGGGGTTGGCAGAGAGGATGGACCGCCAAACTCTTCTATCCTGACATAACTCTTGCACCTCTTCTATATTCACACACCGTGACAAGCACACTCGTCGATTGTTCCTTCTTCGAACATGGCCGCCTTTAAGTATTAAGTTAATAGGTTTATTGATCATCCCTTGGCCTTCCTCGACTTATTTTTTCTATTCACACTATTTGCATATATATTTTTAACTATTCTTCTCCCATCCATTCGTTCTTTATGTCCAAACCATCTTTATAACCTTTTCTTTATTTGATTTGGGACCCATTTATCTACCTAATATTCCTTTCTAACTTCTTCATTGGGTATTTTATCATACATTGTTTTTTCCCATATTATTCTAAGTGATCTCATTTCTATGGCACAGATTCTACTTATTTAATAATACAAAATAAAATAATTATTCTATAGCGTGAATCAAAATATCTGATTTTAAACGAAGTTATTACCATTGTTAAGAAAGAATGAAATAATATATACGCTGTAAACCATAAATCAAAAACAAAACACCATTGTATTAAATACGGTTGAGAAACCTTATCCCGTAATTGTAATGAATTAAATCTTCAAATTCTGGAAAACAATCAAAGAATCGTAAAAATTCCAGAGCGCTTGCGCTCTTCGGCTCACTAATTAGATGAAGATAGCTTAATGAGACGATTCGTTTTATTGGATTGCTTTGGCACATGTGCGAGGGAGATAAATGCATAATAATGCTCAAGCTTTTATTGTTTGTACGTAAATAGGAAGGGGAAAATATCCCCGAGCTATCTCTTCTATGTGTATTCGTTTATGTTTATTGGTTATAAATTAATGTAATCTTCTATACTTAGTCCCCTACAGGTCTTAACATATTCCTATATTGGATCACTGATAACTGACCAGGGGATGCGAGAAGGAGATTCGACGCAGAACCCAAATGGCTAAAACTGCCATGACAAAGCCCACCAAGATATGGCAAGCCAAAAACATCTCTAACAATACCTAGATGAGACTGGTTCAAACCCTTGTATTCTCTTTATTTCTTTATAGTTGCGAGTCTTGGAATGTGTGAACATCGGAGAGGTCCAAAGTTGATGATTCAAGACGTGGTGCTAGCGACGAATGCTGCGTATACCCTGGACGGCAAGAAGAACAAACCAGTCAATCATTGACAGCTGGGCTTTAAAGCAAGACTCTCGCAGATGTGCTCTCAGAAAGTGTTAAAATATTTTAGACACAAAGCCTGGAGAGATCAGGACAACCTTGAAAAGCTCATCATCATGGGTGAAGTGGAGGGAAGGCCACCGAGGGCTGGTCCGATCAAATCAGGGATCTGACTGGTCTCTCATTAGCTGCAGCCTGGAGACTGACGAGTGACAAGAGCGCATTGTGAACCATGGTCAATAGTTAACAGGATGGACACGACCCAAAATTATGGGGAATACGACTAAGAAGAAGATCTTGTGCCTTCTGCATCCAGTCACCAACAATTTTTAAATGTCATTAGACCATCGTTTATGGGGTCTCCTACTGCTTTTTATATCTCAACAAGGGTTCCAATCCACTACTCTACTAGTCTAACTTTGGTGTACGCAAATATTAATAGATATAATAGTGACCCACTGAAAAGTTAAAACGTGTCAATGCATAAATGATCCGACAGATTCCAGATGTAAGCTGAAAACCTATATTTTTAATATTTCATACCCAAATTAAAACCCAACTTGTTAATAAATATTATTTTACTATCTAATCGATCGCAAATATCAGATACAGCAGTCAAATTTAGATTTTTTTTAGATTTAAAACACGTCCATTATGAAGCGATTATCACAAAACGGCGCTTCAAATTGAGCATATTATTACTATTATTATTAATATTCAAGAAATTTTTAATTGTATCTCAATAGAGACGAAGAAACAAACTGGAAACTGAATATGGATGATCAAGGTGTTTACAGGACTTATGACCTGTCATTGGTTGGGTTAAGCGCACGCTTTATGTAATTACAACATTCCCCATTCCACCATTGTTATGATCATGTATGATACATTTTTGGAAGTTGTATATATACTCCAAATCCATACTTATTTTCACGTGGCAGTTCCAGTTAGCCATCTATGTAGATTTGATTGTACTAATTAATTTTTTAAGATTAATCTATACAATCCAATCCACTAACGCCATCTATGAAGAATGATTGTTTAGCATTTAGCAAACTACTTTATTAACACAATGCGAAGAGGCTACCGCCTCCTATCGCACTGTTAGAAGTCGCCTGGAGTATCCACTCCTATTTTATACACCAAATAATTGACCAGAATATTTACAAATATTTGTGAAATGTATACTTACATCTGTATACGAATCCTGGATTTTCACCTGTGGGTGGTTAATTTTAAATTTTTAATTGTATCTCAATAGAGACGAAGAAACAAACTGGAAACTGAATATGGATGATCAAGGTGTTTTACAGGACTTATGACCTGTCATTGGTTGGGTTAAGCGCACGCTTTATGTAATTACAACATTCCCCATTCCACCATTGTTATGATCATGTATGATACATTTTTTTGGAAGTTGTATATATACTCCAAATCCATACTTATTTTTACGTGGCAGTTCCAGTTAGCCATCTATGTAGATTTGATTGCACTAATTAATTTTTTAAGATTAATCTATACAATCCATCCACTAACGCCATCTATGAAGAATGATTGTTTAGCATTTAGCAAACTACTTTATTAACACAACTAAACTATCATTCTACTACTAAAATAAACTAAACTTTATTAACACAACTAAACAATCATTCTTCATAGATGGCGTTAGTGGATGGATTGTATAGATTAATCTTAAAAAATTAATTAGTACAATCAAATCTACATAGATGGCTAACTGGAACTGCCACGTGAAAATAAGTATGGATTTGGAGTATATATACAACTTCCAAAAAATGTATCATACATGATCATAACAATGGTGGAATGGGGAATGTTGTAATTACATAAAGCGTGCGCTTAACCCAACCAATGGCAGGTCATAAGTCCTGTAAACACCTTGATCATCCATATTCAGTTTCCAGTTTGTTTCTTCGTCTCTATTGAGATACAATTAAAAATTTAAATTAACCACCCCCAGGTGAAAATCCAGGATTCGTATACAGATGTAAGTATACATTTCACAAATATTTGTAAATATTCTGGTCAATTATTTGGCGTATAAAATAGGAGTGGATACTCCAGGCGACTTCTAACAGAGCGATAGGAGGCGGTAGCCTCTTCGCATTGTGTTAATAAAGAAGTTTGCTAAATGCTAAACAATCATTCTTCATAGATGGCGTTAGTGGATGGATTGTATAGATTAATCTTAAAAAAATAATTAGTACAATCAAATCTACATAGATGGCTAACTGGAACTGCCACGTGAAAATAAGTATGGATTTGGAGTATATATACAACTTCCAAAAAAATGTATCATACATGATCATAACAATGGTGGAATGGGGAATGTTGTAATTACATAAAGCGTGCGCTTAACCCAACCAATGACAGGTCATAAGTCCTGTAAACACCTTGATCATCCATATTCAGTTTCCAGTTTGTTTCTTCGTCTCTATTGAGATACAATTAAAATTTAAATTAACCACCCACAGGTGAAAATCCAGGATTCGTATACAGATATAAGTATACATTTCACAAATATTTGTAAATATTCTGGTCAATTATTTGGCGTATAAAATAGGAGTGGATACTCCAGGCGACTTCTAACAGTGCGATAGGAGGCGGTAGCCTCTTCGCATTGTGTTAATAAAGTAGTTTGCTAAATGCTAAAACAATCATTCTTCATAGATGGCGTTAGTGGATGGATTGTATAGATTAATCTTAAAAAATTAATTAGTACAATCAAATCTACATAGATGGCTAACTGGAACTGCCACGTGAAGATAAGTATGAATTTGGAGTATATATACAACTTCCAAAAATGTATCATACATGATCATAATAACAATGGTGGAATGGGGAATGTTGTAATTACATAAAGCGTGCGCTTAACCCAACCAATGACAGGTCATAAGTCCTGTAAACACCTTGATCATCCATATTCAGTTTCCAGTTTGTTTCTTCGTCTCTATTGAGATACAATTAAAAATTTAAATTAACCACCCACAGGTGAAAATCCAGGATTCGTATACAGATGTAAGTATACATTTCACAAATATTTGTAAATATTCTGGTCAATTATTTGGCGTATAAAATAGGAGTGGATACTCCAGGCGACTTCTAACAGTGCGATAGGAGGCGGTAGCCTCTTCGCATTGTGTTAATAAAGTAGTTTGCTAAATGCTAAACAATCATTCTTCATAGATGGCGTTAGTGGATGGATTGTATAGATTTATCTTAAAAAATTAATTAGTACAATCAAATCTACATAGATGGCTAACTGGAACTGCCACGTGAAAATAAGTATGGATTTGGAGTATATATACAACTTCCAAAAAAATGTATCATACATGATCATAACAATGGTGGAATGGGGAATGTTGTAATTACATAAAGCGTGCGCTTAACCCAACCAATGACAGGTCATAAGTCCTGTAAACACCTTGATCATCCATATTCAGTTTCCAGTTTGTTTCTTCGTCTCTATTGAGATACAATTAAAAATTTAAATTAACCACCCACAGGTGAAAATCCAGGATTCGTATACAGATATAAGTATACATTTCACAAATATTCAAGAAAGTTCAAAACAACACTACAAAATGTTTTTATTATTGTATTCATTTTTAGTAATCAGTAAATATTATCTTAATTTAATACGAAATTTGAATTAATTAAAAGACCTTTGTGAGCGTTATAAAACTATGCTTTTTTAATTAATACGATAATCTGTCATCTTCAGCGAAGTAAATTGTTATTAGAATTTTTATGTTTAACACACTATTCATTACAGCTCAAGTCATATCAATAAAAAAAAATTCTAGTAAAAAACGAAACAAGTTTGTTTATATTTTACTTCAGGAATGTTCAATAAATGAAACAGGGTACAAATTTTGATGGTCCTCATAACGCATTTCTTCTGCTTATTTGGTGTAAGCTCGTGATAGTTCAGATGATTGAATAGACATGAGCTAAAAGTTTAAGGATACCGCAGCCTGAATTGGTTTGCAATTCAATACCAATAATACGAAGTAGTTGAAAGTTTACAGGTAGAAACATAGAGTAGTCTCACCAGTGATATTTGCATGGAAGTGGAAAGCATTGTGCAAGTGAGAGAGTTTATGACACGCTCATAACGGAAGCTAACGATTTCCATTTGGAGTTAGAATACAGAGTTCATTTATCCAGAAACACTTAGCTGTGCATATATAACACTATTATCAAGCCAGTTATGACATATGAATCCGAGTCATGTACAATGACAATGATAACAAATAATCTACTGGTTTAAGAATAGGATCCTGTGACCCAGATTTGAAGTTGAAGCGGCAACCAGCAGTCAAAGGAACAAATAAAATATAAGCACAATGACCCAGCAGCCACTTATAATGAATACCGCAAGAACCGGTCGCATGGATTGTCTATGTACGCCAAGTCAGAGTGACCTGAGCAATCAAGACCCTGTACGCGTCAATACATGCCGTGGTAAGACCTCTAGAAAGCCTAGACAGTACTAATAGATAATGTTATCGCTGATATAACTAAGCTTAGTCAAGAAGGCTAAAACTCTTCAAGAGTTGTACTGTCATCTGATGTAAGTAAGTAAGAATTTTTTCCATTTGTTTATAATATTGTAAGTAATACAAATAATAAGACCCCTATGTACGGAAAGCAAAGCATAGTACTGCCAAAAGAAGGATGAAATGAGATCTCTTAGAAGAATGTGTGAAAACTCTGTGTATGGTCAAGTGTCGAATGAAAATGTAAGAATTGAATGCGGTGCGAATGATGGTGTTATGAACAAAATAATGAAAAAATCATTAAGATGGTTTGAACATATGGAAAGAATGAATGAAGAAAGAATGGTAACAAAATTATATGTTAACCATGTAAATGGAACTGGAACAAGAGGAAGACCGAGAAAAACGTGGCGCGATTAAATAAATCAAATATTGAATGTCGGCCGCTTGAGGAGTCAGAGAAATCGACGCGCATGTATGACACGATGTATGAATGTTGAGGTAGCGAGAGAAATATGCCAGGAAAGAAAATTGTGGAAGTCCATTTATCCAATGGTTAGTTAGTAAGTTTAGTAATATGCTGTATTTGATAATATGTTACCAAGACAAAATATGTCATTCCTCTAAAATGTTATAATATATCTAAAAAAACAGAAACAAACAACACGAAAGTAACGGGAAACTACCACATAAAAAGTCCGAGCGGCATCCGAAGGATCAGCAAAAATATTTAAATTTGCTGCTAACCAATCCCTTGGATTGAAACTAGAAAAGCGAACATATGCAATTGTTCGAGACATAATAAATAAACGATACTGTTAGTATAATACAATTATGTGAATTTAAACTATCCGTTCAGCTAATAATAATAAAGATAATGTCTTAAAATGTTAATAAATCAAACGTCGGCCATAATCAAGTTAAATTCTTAAAATATTAATTTTAAGTGTCGTGGGATTTAATTTTGATTTACAATAGAATCTTTAAACTGAATCGCAGAAAAGCCATGCTACTTTAATCTATAGTCATAAAATAATAACGCGTATTACTTTATAGGGTGTAAATTTGTAATTAAATTTACAAATTAAATCCGAAATTGAAATTGACCAACCCTCGCGAAACGGGAGCATTAGGTTTCGGTAATAAAAACTAAAAATAATAGCTCCCAATACGAAACGGCAACGTCGCAAAGATGTTCCCTCCCATAAATTTTATTTTCAGTTCGGCAACGTCGAAAACGTACCCCGAGTCGGAAAACTGTGATGGCCGCGGCTTTAGATCCTAATTTCAAATGACGTAACTCGCAGTCGCGGTAATATGTGCTCGGCCGAAATGCTGCGACCGCGTATCATACAAAATCGTTGTGATTTTCCAATTCAGCCTATCAAATGTGTTCTAAGTAAGTGTAGTATGTCGCGGCGGTGGACCGCACCCCATGAAAAAGGCCTTTAGATCGCGGCCCACGCGATCTTCACTGAAAATGTAGGCAGTATCAAGCGTGCCCTTATCCAACGACCGAACCTTATAAAAACGCAGACCCGAGTAAAAAAGTATTTTTTCTGATATTCATGAAAATATATTGCTATGTAAGTAAAAGGGTTTTTGTACCCTTTTCCGCAAATTGACTTTCCCGCTTTTCACGCGTAGCCTGTCCGTAGCGAGCGTAGGTAGTTTTAGCTCAGCTGTGGAACCAGACGGACGTGTCGCTCGCGCCGATTCCTCCGCGTTTCCTATCCATACTTCAGTTGTTTGGGTCCGCTCATGCGCAAATTTCAAACAACAAACATTCGAATTCGAACGGGTTTATGTTCCGAGGTTGCTCTCGACACGCGGCATGGGAGAAAAGTATTTAATTTGATGATTTTATTTTATTTGGTTTAATTAAATTATTTTAATTGATATGTTCAGAACTGGAAAATTTGTGCCGTTCGTTAAAAATTGACAGGTGCTCCTGAAGGACTCTTTGGATATCACAGGTGTTTCAGGTAATATCAAAAATGATTTAATTTTAATCTAATTGGAATACATTAGAACATAAACAAGTGTTATCATTTTTTTAATTTTATGATTTTACTGATAATTATAAAAATATGTTTATGTATCATATTTTCGTTTAAACGTACATAATATTTAAGTTATGAATAAATGTAACTAGTTCATATTGCTTATTATAAAATAAAGTATATTTAATATTGATGAAACAATCTGTATAAATATAGTTTTCATAGTTTAAATATATTTTATGTGCATGAAAAGTTTTGTCTTGTTAAGATGTTATCATTATTTTTACTTTTGTTAAAGTTTTAACAAGACGAAACATGTTACTTCCATAAAACATAATAATAAAACTAGAAAACAAACATTTCCATCAATTATATGTTTTTAAAGTGAAGTTTTACAATATAAATAAAGAAACAATACATTAATAAAATAACTAAATAGGAAATAATTAACGATAATAAGAATTATTTTATTTGATACTTAAATATTTTAATTACGTTATTAATGAAAATTTAGGGAGAGTTTTTTTTAATTTCAAAGACGTTTAAGAAGCAAAACATGTGATATCGATAAGAAAAATCACAAGTATAAAATTTGTTCATCTCGAATACAGTTTCCATTGAACAAGTTAGCAGAAGTATATAAATTTTAATAAAGGAAAAATATATTTATTGTTCTAATTAGATACGCGAATATCGTCCGCATACAATTTAAACAATGTAATTATTTGTAATCAACATGTTTCAAAATCAGTGTTAAAATAAACAATCTTTCGAGGGGTGTTAATTAAGGTTTATATTGTATATGTATTAACACTTTATCATACTGGAAAATTATGGAAGGGTGAAATATGTTAGAGGGAATAACATAGTCGTTAGTATACGTGTACGTTAATATTCGGATTTCAACAGTTATAAAGTAGTGTACTAGTACTAGTTCTACTGAATAGTGCTCGGTAAAGTTTATTTATCACCACGGAAATTGAAATAAACTTATGTAGCCTATAAAATAAATAGAGAATAGATACCTCTTAAATTGAAAAGGGTTTTTATAAACAATCTCCGGCCCCATTCGAAGTCGGAAAAATCGACGAGCGTGCATGTTACGTTGCATAATTGTAAAGGAAGAAGTATATATTTATATATGTGTGTGTGTGTGTGTGTGTGTGTATTTTTCAATTAATGCTTTCTTTGCATAATATTTTGGAAAATATACGTGATAAAATGATCATCACTTTAAAATTATGCTGGCGGTTTATTGGTAAATCTGATTGAATTCGGTCAATAAATCTTTATAGACAGAATGTGTGAAATGCAAAGCAAACGGAAATTGATTGTATTGGCAATGGCTCGAAAATAAACTGATTGCCAGTTCTGCAGAATCGTCATACTTCGTCTCCAATTCGTTGTAATACGTTTGTAAACAATGAAGATGTGTGAAATATTCAATCGATTCTCATTGGAATAATATACCTGAGTTTTTCTTCTTCTTCTTCTCACGATGCTATCTCTTCACAAAGGTTAACGATCCAGTGAACTATTCATACACCCATCATCATCATTTTTATCAGCCGTCTGTCATCCACTGCTGAATGTAGGCCTCTCCCAAAGCACGCCACCGACCCCTATCCATTCCATTCATATGGATTCATATACCCATTCTCTATCAAAAACAACTTTATTGATAACTTTGAATGGCTTCTGTCTATAAATTAATAAAATAATGTTCATAATATCTTTAGAAATGCCATTTTTCTCTCAAAATTTACGAAAAATATACTGAACTGTGTTCTTGTATAACCTACGCAAAAACCGTTAATTTTTTTAGAAATTCGGATGTTTACAGAATTAAATTTGTAAATTATTGAATCAAAAAAGCTTGAATACAATTAAGCGAAAGTAAGGATTATACTCATATAAATAATGATAGAAAAAATTAATCATTAAATGATTTAGTGCTATATCCAATCTTCAAAGTTGAATATATTTTTGAGATGGAAAATGTACTGTACATAAACTAACTAACTAACTAAATATCACGCAGTCTCCTTGAAGAAGTAGACAGAAATAATGGACCCCACTGTTCTTTTCCGACATGCTTCTCTCGCTTCTTTAACAATAATGCATCCTGTCATGCACTCACGTCGATTTCTCCGACGTGACCGACCTTCAATAATTTATTTATTTGATCGTGTCACGTTTTCCTCTGTCTTCCTCTATTTCTAGTTCCGTTTACATATGTATTCTTTGCCATCCTTTCTTAATTATTCTTTCCATGTATCAAAACCATCTTAATGATAATTACGAGTAATACGAATAAAAACGTCTGTGTTCTGGAAGTTTTTAAAAAATATTTATGTGAATGATTTGTTTCGCATGTACTATGATGCATTATCAAATATCACTTTACTCACATAAGTATAATAAAACATCTAGAAAACAGACGTTTTCATTCGTATTAATTATCAATTACCCAGTTTTACATCATCGTTCAAGAAACAATAAACACCTAAATGATCATTTCAGAAATTTATTCATTTTACTTCCATTCGCACTGCATTAATTTTTATATTATCATTTGACACTCTATCACGCACAGATTTTTCACACACACGTCAAACGTAATTACAGTATTATATAGTCCATTGTTTTGGCCGAAACACTATGATACTTCGACATTATTAAGTGTTAAATTATAAAGCTCTGTTTTTATGTACCACAATTTTAATTTAAATTTTTCGCAAAAACTGTTTCGTCAACCTTTGTTAACATCATCAGGGTGTTACGATAATTCAACAACTGTTAAATTAACGTGATTTTTCGAACCTTTATGTGTATTTTTTCGTATGTCAATTTGAATAATTCCTTTGATATAATTTTAAAATTCTTTAAAATCTTCTTTTAAAAAGTTGTGTTAGGTACCTAATTAAAGTTATTTAAAAGAATGGCTAGTTACTATTCATAGGAGGTAAATGTGTTCCTGATAATTACCTGCGACAGCACTAACGTCCAATGTTCTTTGCTCCATCACGCAGCCTTTTGTGATGCCTGTAGGAAGAGCAATTCGAACGTTGAATCTAATAGTCTCGGATTTGGACATTTTCAGTGTCAGTGAAGCAGTGTTCATAAAACAAATATTACAAATTCTGGAAAGAGTACTGCCTCTCTGACGTCGACATGTTTGGGTTCCTTCTGATATGTATGATTTTTTGGTTTCACGTCGTTGTTTTATCTTTATTTTATTTTTGTTACACCGTTTTGTGTAAAAGTATGTCGCCTTAATGTTTTTCGTTTGTTATGTCTTATTTGTGTATTATATTTAAATAAATAAATAAACAGATTTTTTTTCCCACCTTTAAATCGTGAAAATTTAACAGTTGGTCAATTATTGTAACACCTGATAATGTCAACATAGATTGACGAAACAATTGTCGCGAAAAATTAAAATGAAAAATGTGATACATAAAATCAGAGTTTTATTATTTAACATTAATATATAATAAATATATAATACTTTTATTGAGAAGCAGTCGATCAATAGCAGGAGCGTTGTACTTTCCATCTGGTAAGTTTCATTTCATAACCAAATCCAATAAAACAGCGATTAAACGAAAACATGTGAACTTTAAGCTCAGCTATTAAATTCTTTATATTTGAATTCAAAAGCTTCGAAAGAGTGCGATCTATTTTTAATGACAAGGAAACGGGATTGTCTCGGGTCTGATGGATGTAAGTGTTGAACTTGAGAGCATTTATTTGACAAATCGTCTCCGAAAATACGCACCCAAGTTAATACTCTATTTCTCACAGAAAAAATACGTAGGAAGGCGGCTACCTATTCCAAGTCTCGGAGAAGATACAATTTATGGCCGCCTATTAAGAATTTCAGGATTTTTCAAATTTTAAAGTATGACAAAAATAATGAAATTTCAACACGTTTTTTCGTAATTTTACGAAGATAAACAAGAGATATGAAAATTATTTTTAGAAAGTCTTATTTTTATTAATTTATATGTACACACCAGCAAGCCATTTCTTAACGTGGTAAAATACCATTAAATCATTACGTCTTTTTTTATAAATACATATTTTGTGTTTTCGTTTTATTAAGGGTATTAAATTTAATTGATATATACTAGTATTAAATGTAAATAAAAGAAATGAAAATAACGAAAGGTTAATTAAGATGTCAAACACACGGGAAAATGAATGAAGAAATAATGGTAAAGAAAGTAGGTATTCGTAAATGACGTAAGCGAAACTATAAACAGATTATGAATGAGAATAGTATGATCAAATGAATCAAATGCTAAATGTCGGTCACGGGAGGAAAAGGAGAAATTGTAGTGCGTGCATGACACAATGTAGAGGAAGTCAAATTAGTTAATCAGGAAAGAACAGTGAGGCGGTCCATTATTTCTGCCTAACCCTTTGGAAAGACGGCGTGATGGTTAATAAGTTAGTTTGTTTTGTATTTTTTTTTTTTGTTTAAATAAGTTGGGTCGCAATATAATTCTCTTTACCTCAGTTTATAAGATACAGACAATTTGTAAATACTCGTATTTATCTTTTTCTTTTTTATATACTTTGTATGTACAACAATTATATTAAAAAAATAAAATTACTAAGACATGTTTCGGATAACCAGTCCTTCTTTGTGATACTTAGTGATATATTATATTATAAAATTGTTTACATGATCTGATAGATGTTATAAAGATTTATTTTGGAAATTGATTTATTTATTTATTCCAAAATAAGTCTTTATAACATCTGTCAGATCATGTTAACATTTTTATAATATAATATTTTAAATATGTATAACTGAAGAAGGACTGGTTGTTCGAAACATGTCTATGTAATTAAAAAAATAAAAAGTAATGTATGGCGAATATATGTAGAAGAAAATTTGTAAATCTTTAAAAATAATTGACACCACTAGCAGAACAAATTTTTTTCTGGTATCTTGTGTACATACGTATCTCGTGGTGTCCTATTTAATACACATTTCGGAGATCGTTGCAGTTTTTATTTTTCAGGGTAATTTTGAAATGGTGACTTAAATTATCTCTAAAAGGTCGGTGGAATAAATTAGTGCAAGACACGAGATATCAAGATTGTTTTAATTACCTGTTATAGTAACTCACGCACACTTGACTATACTTGACTGTAAGATGGCAAAATATAATTTTCCGAAGGAAAAAAAATACTTACAAAATTCACGGCTTCAGGGAATTGAAATATCAAATATCTATTGTTATATTTTTTTACAGAACAGAAATAACTGGATATTCAAAATTCGAGCGAGTAGAATAGCCAAGAATGTATAAAAAAATCCACAGTTTTTTTTAGAATCTATCGAAATCTATCGACGAGTTCATTTTTGCCTAAACGATATACCCAAAATTGCCTTTGCCCCGGGCGAACCTAGTTTTCGCTTCCCGTTCCTTTTATTTGCGGAATATTGAAAAAGTTTTACAAAATTCTTTTTGTTACAATTTTGCTCTTCTGCCACCCTCATAAACCATGTTATATCTATCGGTCTTCTTGCTTCACGACACATCATTCATACAGTCTATTCAATTTACAATACGATTAGTTTTCCATATTTTACATGTGAAAATTGTGAATTATTTTCAATTGTGAACAAAATCATTTTTCTTATCATGATGAACACATTTTGTTAGTGAAATGAACCATGTAGATCATACATAAGTTTTCAACGGGGGCGGTACTGCCCCAGTGGGCGCTGGAGCTTTCAATGGGGACGGATGAAGTTTTTATAGATAGTAATTAAATATTTATTTTTTTATATACTTTGTATACAACACACACTTTATTAAAAAAAAATGAAGTTAAAAATCAAACGTGTTTCGGACACACAAGCCCTTCATTAGTGGTATTATATAAATTCAAATACGAAATATACTTAGGAAATTGAAAATAACGTTGTTTAATTCCACAAACTATTAACAAAATATTAAAAAAAAAAAAAAACACTACATTTTTCGGAGGATACCTCCATCTTCAGGTGTAAAAATATAATAAAAACTAAACAAAGAAAGACTAATATAAAAACGCATTTAAAATTCGATCCAATAATTTTAATAAAAAAAAATAACTGTACGCTTTGTTATTATAATAGTACTAAAATTATTTTTTTATCACTTAAAACTAATAAATAATAATAAAACATAATGATAATATAAAAAAATTAATCAAATAACTGTTTTTTCTAAATATTTTTTTTTTGTATTATATTTTTATATATTATTTTTTATAGATATTTTGATATTTTTTTATTGTATCAATTTGTATTATTATAATTATTTAATATTATTAATCAGCTCTTACTGATAAAAAATATTATTAGTACATACAAATGGCCCAGGTTACTTTTTAAATTTAAATTATTGTATCGTCCTTGTGAGTCCGAAACATGGTTTTTAATTTTTATTTATTTAAGTGTCTGTTGTATACAAAGTAAATAAAAAAGAAATATTTAACATCCGTAACACAAAGTAATGGCGAATATAGAATACATAATTTAATATTTTTTTCATGAATAAATTCATCTAATCATCCACATCATATAAATTATTTATACATTGAATAATAATTGTAATTTGAGATGACGTGTAACATTTGATAATGCCTTAGACAGGCAAAACATGTCATTTATTTTTTATATCATTTTACTATCATACATAGTTTTCCCGCAAATGATTCTTAGTGATCTCATTTCTACAGCATTTATTTACTTTTATCCTTATTTTGTCAGCTTCACATCTCTATATAAGGGTTGGCACTAGATTGCCATTATGTAATGCTATCTTTGCTTAAGTAGATATACATTATTTTTAATTATTTGATATAATTATATGATTTCATTACGACTTTGTTCATTTAAATAAATTCTGATGATTTATTATGCTTTAAATATATGTGAATTTGAGAAGAAGAATGATATGTCTTGGCTTAAGCATTCAGATACGAGCGCACATGTATTAGCGCTAGAAAAATAATTATTTGGTATTTTTTCCCTCATTATCTTTCGGATGATGAAGTGCTCGATCCATCACGCAGACTTGGTATTTTACAAATTACACGAAGCTCCAAGCTAATCTCGTTTTGCTATCTCTTCACCAATAGTACGTACGAGGATACGTTGAAATATTACTTCAAATATAAAAAGCCGGTTGAATTTTAAAAATAGTTAATTAAATAAAAATTTTGATACATTTACATTATTTTAATTATATAAAAAAAATCTTTGAACAGCCATTTATTATCTTAAACTCATTAATATAAATCTTTATGTTCCGGATGGTTATCTTTGACGACGTTAGCACAGAATGTTTTATCTCCCAGCATGCAGAACCAACCTGCCTCTGGTGATGCCGGTGGGGAGAGCAATCAAACTGCTGAACATGATCGCTTTAGAGATCGATGTCTTTCATATTTGTGAAAGTATATTCAGAAGACAAATACTCTTGACTTTGGAGAGTACCTATCTTGTATTCCTAATGTCGAACCATCTCTCATGCGTTCCTGGTATTATATATTTATTATATTTTACCTGTTCTCAATAGATGTCTTAAAGTATGAAACTTGTTTGTAATCTTTTGAGAAAATAAACTGATTTGATTTGATTTAATAAATCAAATTATGTGTCTTTATTATATACAACAGGTTATTTAAACTCAACAACAACAACAAACTATCATGCCGTTTCCCCGTAAGGGTAGGTAGAGATAATGGACCACCTCTCTAGATTCCTCCTTATACATACAGCGAGTTGAAACGCATGTATATTTTTCCGACTTCCATATATGTTATTTTTTTCTTCCGTCCTTTCACATGGATTATTTCGACTTCTAACACATGAATTATCTACAACATTTCAAGTATCTACATTCAAAACCAATGTTTATTACTTCCCTGACTCAATTAAACTGTCGAAAGAAGCGTTAACAGACCACTAGTATTTTAACAAATAAAAAATAAATAACTAACTATACATCATCTCGTTTCTCAGAAAGAGTAGCCAGATATAATTGACCATCATACTGTTCTTTCCTGAAATACTTCTCAACATTCATAAATCGTATCATACACACGTCGATTTCTTCGACGCGTCATGTCGTCGACATCAATATTTGATTTATGTCGAGCACGTGAGTTTATGCGCAAAGCTTTTCTCGATTTCCTCTATTTCTTGTTCCGTTTATGTAGTTAACATATGTTTTTTATTTATTTTTCCTTCCATGTGTACAAACTAACTCGTAGACCCTTCCATTAGTTTGTTAATAGCACTATTAACAAATTAAAAAATTCAAATGTGCCACTCGGTGATAATAATAATAATAATAATAATAAAAAATACTAATAATAATAATAATATTAATAAAAAATAAATATAAGAATTTTTTTTTTATAATAATAATAATAACAATAATATCAATAATAAAAAAAAAAAAATAATAATAATAATAATAATAATAATTATAATTATTATTATTATAATAATAATTATAATAATAATAATAATAATAATAATAATAAAAAAATAATAATAATAATAATAATAATAATTATTATTATTATTATGATAATAATTATAATAATAATTTTGAGATGTGTTGTTTTTGTGATGTAATCGCCTGAAGGACGCATAAACATGCTCTGTAAAAAAATATGTTTAGGGATATCAAAAATATGTCGGAAGCTTATTTACAAAAAAACGCACTTCTAAAAAAAAAAAATTAACCGATATTTTTTTACCCAAACATGTACTTTCCGAAGAATGTATTATACCTACTTAGATGTATTATATTTATACCGTACATATTTTTTTTGGCAAAAACTTTCAAAATTGAATAATTTTCTTCCATATACGAAAAAATGATGATATCTGTCTTTTATATATTTTTCCCAAGAACATATTGACCCTGCCTCGCAAAGTCCAGGGCAGCTAGCCGCGAAACTATTCCACACTAATTACAGAGTTGTTAGGCCCAACATCTGAAATTATCTAGTGTAGGTGTATCGGAATAATCGATGATGAATTTAGGTGCTTTAGGTAAACAAAATGCGAGCAACAGCGCTCAATTCCGCTATGATAATGCTCTGTCAATCAAGAAAGTTTATGGATAACCTCTTCAACACCAATATTATTCCAAGCTACAAAAAAGTTTATTTACGGAAAATTTTAAATAAATATTTTGATGATACCTGGAGCTTCTAAGAAACAGCGAGTCAGTATGTACGAGTATGTGTATTTTTATTTATTTTCCTAAATAAAAACTAATATTGTATTCGTTGATCATCACATGAAGATTATTTTAGTTGGAAGAAAACTGTGTTTTATGTTTTTTTTATATTTAAATCTTCTTCTTCATTGCTAGTTTCAATCCAAGAGATTGGTTAGCAGCAACATGTTCTAGGGATGCCAATAAGGCTTTTTTATGTGGTAGTTTTCCTTATGTATGGAAGCGAAGCATGGAACTGGCGAAAGAAGGATGAAAGTATAATAAATGCAGTAGAAATGAGATCTCTTGGACGAATGTGTGATACTCTGTGCGATGTGATGAGTGTCGAATGAAAATATAAGAAGTGAATGCGGTGCGAATTGTGGTGTTATGAACAAAATAATGAAAGAATCATTAAGATGGTTTGGACATATGAGAAGAATGAATGAAGAAAGAATGGTAAAAAAATTATATGTTAACGATGTAAATGGAACCAGAAATAGAGGAAGACCGAGGAAAACGTGACACGATCAAATAAATCAAATATTGAATGTCGGCCATGTGAGGAGTCAGAGAAATCAACGCGCATGCATGACACGATGTATGAATGTTAAGCTTAACGATTCTTCTACATTCATACATCTTGTCATGCACACACGTCGATTTCTCCGGCTCCTCACGTGACCGACCTTTAATGTTTGATTGATTGGATCGTGCCTCGTTTTCCTCGGTCTTCCTCTATTTCTAGCTCCGTTCACGTCCTTTACATATACCTTCTTCACCATTCTGTCTTCACTCATTCTTTTCATGTTTCCAAACCATCTTAACGACCCTTTCATTATTTTGTTCATAACACTTTCATTCGCACCGCATTCACTTCTTATACTTGCATTTGACACTCTATCATTACAGATTTATCACACATTCGTCTTAAAGATCTCATTTCTACTGCATTTATTCTACTTTCATCCTTCTTTTGTCAGTTCCATGCTTCACTTCCATACATAAGGGTTCGTATACTGGTGCAATATTTTGTACGATCACAGACCCCCTGACATTAAAAAGGTTTAAATTCCAGTCGATGGAATATAAAATGCGAATTCCTTTCACTGCCGGCATCACCATTGACAGATCTGCTTATTGGAATGTAGATTAATTGAAATTAGCATTTGCGCAGGTAACCAATAGTAATGAATTGAATTGCTATTAAACTTTGTTGTTATTATAAAGCCTTAAATTAATAAGACAGATATAAAGTTATAAGTATATTAAAAAAACTTCTTCATTATGATTATGATTTCTTCGTTTTGCGTGTCTTGTCAGGTCTCCCACGTTAAAACTGGAAAAAATGTAATTCTAAGACTTTTAAAGATTATTGCTCCGTGATCTGGAGTTCAAATATTCGTCTTCTCCTGAAACGACGCTATCAAATATTATTTAAAATAAAATGAACAATAATTATAAATAAACATTTAATAATATAACAGAATGTTCGATCTATTGTACTCGTATATTATCGGAAGAAAATATTACTTATACAACGCAAATCACATCATAAAATCGATACGTTTATCTATATAATATATAAAGAGCTGTTGTTTAATGTAAAGATTAGAAAGGTCTCGTATTTTCTCGCTAAGAAAAAAAAATACACCTTCCTTTGGCTGATAATCTCTTGGCTGATCTTACTTTGGCTGATGACGACCTTCGTGGCCGCGTGGTAAGTGCATTGACTGCCACCCCGAAGGTTCCGGGTTCGATTCCCGGCGAGGGCAGTGTGATTGTCACGTTGTCTTTGATCTGGTGTAGAATTCACGTGACAATAAAATGGCGATAGATTAGCTACCTATCACATATCACGAGAATCACTATGATAGCTATAATACCCTTTACATCGATTTGGCTCATGCTATCATGATGTAAAGAGCGATTCAACAAAATAATAATAATAATAATAATCATGGTAAAAATAGAGGGACATCGGAAAGTTGGTAGAAGGGAGTTATCCTGGCTGCGAAATATAAGAGAATGGATAGTTGTCAACAAAGTTGAGAACCTATTGCAAATGGCGCAGGACAGAGATGTTTTCGCTGCATTGATCGTCAAAGATAGGGAACTTGATACGCCACCAGAAAAATAATAAGAATTGATTCGAAACAAGCTAGGTTTTGTAACCGCCACAATAACGGTCAGGCATGATAATTATGAAAAATTACATTACAACCTAAACTAAGAGGAAGAAGAAGAAGACTTATCAAGATTACAATAAAGTCCAAATAAACGTAACTTTGTTATTAAAATGAACAATTTGGTTAAAATATGGTAGCAAAGGGTTATTATAGATAAGTATTGGTACGTACGTAATAAACGTCAAAATGTATAATGTGTTATTCATGTCAGATGGTATTCGATTGACATGAACGGTGATTGGTTTTTTTGGACATAAAAGGTTATGTGTTATTATCGCTTTGAATATGTATTATAATAATTTTGAAATGTTTTATATCTCATGATCACCCATACAAAAAGCTGGCAAAAGAATTATAAAAGTAGGATAAATGTGGAGAAATAAAATCGCTGAGAATAATGTTTTTGAGATTTTTTTTGTTGAATGAGTACATGTATTGCCTAGATGGATCATGAACTTATACTTGCGGATACTTGTATGTTTATTTAATAAGCATAAGGAATCATTCATGAAGTGTACTATACATAAACTAAAATGTATAATATTTTTTTTTTCATTTTGCACACTCGAAAAGGATAAACCGAACCAAGGGACTACTAAGAACATCGGAGATGAAGGTCCTAAGATCAATTACTGGAAAAACCCTCCGAGATCGTGTCCGCAACGCAGACATAAGAAAAACCTGCGAAATAGAGGATATCGTTCAGTGGAGTAGATCCAGAAGAAGATACTGGAGGGACCATGTAGCCCGAATGGATGGTGACAGACTCGCACATACAGCCGCCTATGAAATCCCCTTCCGGACACCGCCCACCTGGAAGACCGCCTAAGAGATGGAGGGACAGCTGGATCTCATCATCCGACGAGATATGATTTCTGTGTCACAGATCGTCAGATCTATCAAAAGAAGAAGAAGAAGAAGAAGAAGAAAAGGATAAAATCTAATGCGATTTAATTAGTTCTTCTGATGATGAAGATTTAATATCTTTGATACTTGTCTAGAAATATTTACCTAAAAGTGAGACGGTTTTTTAAATTAAATAAAAACATTTTAATAAATATAATAAGCATTTTTGCAACACTCACTTTTCAATGAAATGTTTCGGTTTTGACAACCTTTTTCTATGCGCGAAATTTTAAAATATTGTTAATTGAAAAATGTTGAATCATAACCGAAACATGTCTGCGAAAAGTGTTGTAAAAATTCTAAGTGCAGTTTTACATATTTATTCAAATATTATTCCACAACACAAAATGAAGGCGAATATATTATAGAAGACCACTTTTTCTGCCTATCACTCAATGGGAGACGGCGTAATGGGTAGTTAGTTAATAATAATTGCGTATAATCGTACAATAGAATATGTATGCATATTAAGACTTTGCACAGCCATATTATTATAAACCCAAATTAAGGCATGCCTTGTTGGGTTTTGAATTTAGAAGGCTAATTTGTCTTGTTACGATTTACACAATTTGTGAATTACAGGCTAAGGTAATAATACAATTATCGTATGATAATAATACTGAGATCCTATTGAATTAATCAGAATTAGCTGAATGTCAATACGAAGCGAATTTCAATAAATTATCATGCGAGATTTAAAGGATTCTCTATGCTTTGACTTTGATGATTAATTTAATATATTCAGATAAATATAATGGTTCACAGAGTTCATTAACATATCAATTGAATGGAAATAATATAATATAAAACATTTAAGAAGATGAGTGTTTTGTATGGAAATATTACTCGGTTTTTATGGTTCTTTTAGATGTAAGACACTTTAGAAATCACAGCATTTTTCATTGCATTTGCGATAAATCTGATTTATGATGATGAACCAATTGATGAATTAATTTGAAAACCAAAGAATTCATATTCATATTAATTCATATTTGAATAGAGAAGAAATACAATGAATTCGAATTCTTTTTTTTTAAATTTTTTTTTTATGTATACAACAGGTTGTTTAAACCCAATTACTGTATACAATTGATTTTTTAGCTATTATATTGATTCTCGTGACATGTGATAAGTAGCCAATCTATCGCCATTTTATTGTCACGTGAATTCTACACCAGACCAAATACAGTGTGACAATCACACTGCCATCGCCGGGAATCGAACCCGGAACCTTCGGTATGAAAGTCAGAGCTCTTACCACTCTGCCACGAAGGTCGTGTTTACATGGTCAATTGTTTATACGATTCAAATCAAATCAAATCAGTTTATTTCATCAACAGATATTACAAAATTAATTTTTAAGACATCTATTGAGAACAGGTAAAATAATATATTGTGTATAGTATACTACCAGAAACGCGTGAGAAATGGTTCAACATTAGGAAGACAGGATACTCTTAATTGATTGAAAACGTCTGTTTTCAAGAAGCTTTATTATAATTTTTACGTATTTATTGTTTATCGAACAATGATGTAAAACTCCATATTTAATTATAAATGCTGAAGAAAACGTCTGTTTTATTATATTTTATTTGAATGACACGTGTCGTTTGTCATATTAGGTGGTTTAAATAGTTTTTATTTTTGTATAGAAATTGTTTTTGGTTTCCATATAATTAAAATGCAATTACAGTTATGACTAATATTCACAATGATACTATACAATGTTAAGATTTTAAAGGAATTATATAACTAACTAACTAAATAACTGGATGCTTCATTTTTCTTTCCCAACTAATTTCTCTATATTCCTTAACATTCATACATCGTATCATGCAATAAAACTTCTAGAAAACTATCGTTTTCATTCGTATTTATTATTTCATTTGTCTTATCTCCCACTAATATGCCTAGAAATACCCAGTTTACTGAAGTTATAAAACAAATCTATTTCTAATCCATTGTTTTGGCGGAAACACTATGATACCCTAATATTTTAAACTGTTAAATTAAATAACTTTGTTTTATGTATCATAAATGTATTTTATTTTACGCGACAGCTTTTTCGTGAACCTATGTTGACATCATCAGGTGTTCATCAGGTAACACATATTGATGTCAACATAGGTTGACGAAACAGCTGTCGCGTAAAATAAAATACAATTGTGATAAATAAAACAAAGTTATTTTAGTTAATAGTTTAAATTTATTTCCGCAAATAACATTTTCTTTAAAATGAAGATATTACAACAACATTTTGAATTCTTGTAGACAAATACTGGATATCACCCATTACGGATAAATTATTTTTATTTTATAAGGATTAATTGTATTGGGAACAGAACGCAAGTGTAGAGTGAACTTAAACATGTAAAGATAGGCGTGGAATCCTACCATATAGGTATACAAGTTCCAAAAAATTGTCAGCCGTAGTGATCGTAAGAAGGGCGGAATGGGGAATGTTGTTAAACATAAAGCGATCGCTCAACCCAACCAATGACAGGTCATAAGTCCTGTAAGCGCTTTGGCCACCACCTTCTGTTACCAGAAAACAATTTACATCTTCGTCTCTATTGAGATACAATTAATCCTTATGAAGATATTATTTGTAAAAGTTGTAGACGACACTTCTTATATTTGTATATTTACGAATTGTTTATAGCGATGCAATCTAATACGGTGAAAGATGGTTTAGTATCGCTTAGATAAGGCAATCAAAAGGTACAATAAACGAGTTATGGCCTAACCAGCAAATTGAATCTCGCAATGGGGTAGATAGCTGAAAAGAATTAAATGGTGGGATATACTGGTAATAAAGGTGAGCACCGGCTTTGTGCTTTTATGGAGATAAATATCTTAAAGAGCCGCTGTTATTGAAACTTCAGCGGGAGCAAAACTCTCTCACAGTTCTCGGCGACATCGAATCACCATTACTTCTTATAACGCCCGTCAGGTTGAATAATTATTAACTCCAAAGTAATATAAAGCCAATAAAAAGATAGATCTTCAATAAAATTGAGCTTTATTATGTTACTAAATACTTTTACTGTTGTAAAACGATTGGCGAATTTATATGTCAAATTTTTTTAATACTTTATTGAAGGTTAAGGTCCTGTCATTGATGAATTTTTTTATGAACTGTTTATTTCACTTTTGAGTTTATTTTTTTCGACATGTTTCGAAGGCTTACAACTTCATCATCTATATCTCTACATGATTATCTCTACATGAAGGAGTATAGTAGTAAAACAGTGTTTTAATTCATAAAAAAATTGTCATTATGGAATTGTACAGTGTTAACGCATTAAGTTTAACTAAAACATTGGAATTAAAAAATAACGTTGCTTATGTTGTAAAGGTTAATCTTGAAAAATTCACAAGTGCAACCAAATCTACATAGATGGCTGACTGAAACTGACACGTGAAGATAGATATGGATTTTGAAGTACATATACATCTTCCAAAAATTTGTCATGCATGATCACAATAACAAAGGTGGAATGGGGAATGTTGTAATTACATAAAGCGTGCGCTTAACCCAACCAATGACAGGTCATAAGTCCTGTAAAACACCTTGATCATCCATGTTCAGTTTCCAGTTTGCGTCTTCGTCTCTATTGAGATACAATTTAAAAAAAAAAAAAAAAAAACTTATGTTACTCTTTAATTCATTAAATATCTTTATAAAATAAAACAAATATTAACCACGACATGTTTTGGAGGTGACTAGGAAGAACAACAAGAAAATAAAGGTTGCAATAAGAGGTAACAAAACATTATATAATAATAAACAGATACAATTATTATACAATTGTGCACAGGAAAGAGTCAATATAGAGCTTAAAAGAAAAAACATAATATGAAAGTATAGCTCAGATAAAGTATAAGTTAATGGAAATCGTTTTTTGACTTTTTATAGTTACAGCTTCAATAGTTTTTCGCGTGCAAACTATATTTAGAGGGTGAATTAAGTTCACGAATCTTATTATCACAAGTTCACGCGAAGTTGCACAGTGCATTTCAATCAAAAATGGAAATGAGTCAAGACTTTCGTAATTAAAACAGAAGACATGACGGCTTAAAGTTTGAGAAAGACTGCTTGAGAAGCTGTGAAACATAAATCCAATTTGATTTTAATGAAAGTTGTAGAACTCGAGTAATTATACAAAAATAGATAGAAAGTTATGAAAAATTTGCATTGAATCTTTGAGACACAAAGGCTATTGCAATAGCTAATTTCAGCTGCATTAGATTGTAAGTTGTCGTTTTGAGCGAGCTTTTGTTAAGTTTTCTACCAATCTCTTATAATGTTTTGAAAGTATTTATCTGTTTTGCTGTTTAAAAATAAATAAAATTTGGAACACCTTTGTTTGTATATTATTCGTCACTAATTAATCTCTGATTATATCCTTCTTCAACTGGCTGATGTGTAGTAACATAAAATCGTATCAAAATAAATAATCTCCCCAATGTGAATAAAAATAAATTTTAGATAAACTTAAGGCGTTAACACTGTGGTATTCAATTATGTCGAATTTTTATGAATTAAAACACTATTTTTTCTACTTTTGAGTTTATTTTTCTCCAGGAGAAAAATAAACTCAAAAGTGGAAAAAAACAGTGTTTTAATTCATAACGACCGTATAAAAATAGTTTGGTGAAATATGATTTATGGTAATTCTAGGTTAGTTGTAGGTGATTTCGTCAAATTCGGGTATAATGAACAAAAACGTAAGATATCACATTATAATGCATTGTTTGGATAGTTAAAATATTGACACAGGGATGTTGTATTTTTATAAAGATTGTGAAAATAATAGAAATACATTAAAAATTGGGCTTAAATTTAGATTAAGTTTATAATATTTCGTTGTTAGAAATTTCATAACGATGAAGGATAAGAACCAGCGCTGCAGAACCAACCTGCCAATGGTTATGCCTGTAGGTAGGGCAATCTACTTGTTTAATCGGGTCGTCTCGAAGGTCGACATATTTTGTGATAGTGTGAGTTGCCTCAGGGATGCAATATCAATGTTATGATTCATTCTAATTTTAATCTTTATGTTGTTTTTAGCTTCTCTTATAAATTCTTATAATGCAATTGCAAACGATCTGGAATTATAAATGTCCGTAATGTTTGTGATTTTTATTCAAATAAATGAAATGAAATGAAAGAACCACCCGAAACATGCATGTGAACAATAAAATACTGTGTTAAAAAAACATGACGCCGTCTCTCTGAAGAGGTACGCAGAACAATTGGACCAATACACTGTTATTTCCTAAATACTTCCTTACTTCCTAAGCCTTCATACATCGTGTCGTGCATTTAAAATTTGCTTAATTTGATGGTGCCACATTTTTCTCGGCCTTCTTCTATATCTTTTTCCGTTTACACTTTTTATCACTTTTACATGGTTGATACAGTCCATTGTTTTAGCCGAAACACTATAATAATGAAATACTTTTCTTTTTCGTGTTTTTTTATTGCATAACTACATGGTTTCATAACACAAAGTGGAATCGAATATAGGAGAAACATATTCCACTAGATAAATTATATCGTAAACGAAAAATAGTTTTCTAACTTATATATTATTTATTTTCTATACATAAATTCTATATTGGGTCGAATTATCCAGGGCGTTCCAGGACAGGCGCGAAACAGCAAGTAAAGTTAGATATGTTCACGGGATTAGAAAACTAATAATGAAGTTTATTACTAACTTAAACGTGTTATTAAAGCTTCTTGAGAGGCCGTATTATTGGTGAGGCCCACACAACCTACGGCGTAGGGGAGAGACACTAATTTAATTTATCTGGGGAAATACTTTACCAACGGAAAACATATTTCAGAACCAAAGACTCGTAAATATTGGAAATTCGCCTAGTTTAAAATGTGTATCACTTTTACAAGAGAAACTTTAAATTGATTTGCTTCTCTTATATTATCAAATCAACGAAAACGGTTTATTTTCTCAAAGATCTTACAAAGTATTATTTTCTCAAAAAATATTACCAAGTAAACAAGACAGCTGCAATCTCTGGCGCTCTAAAATCCACAATATGGAAAAACAAAGACATGGCCATTATAAGTAAGACGAGAATCTATAAAGCATGCGTAAGAACAATAATAACATATGGCGTCGTAGCAAGGGCAGACACAGTAAAGACCAAACAAGTTTTGAGGACTTCCGAGATCAAGACACTGAAGACGATAGCAGGCAAGACACTGAGAAATCGCTTGAGGAACACCAGAATAAGAGAGATATGAGAGGTTGAGGATATTATAAGATACAGCAGACAGCGAAAAGAGGACTGGTACGGTAATGTTCAAAGAATGGACACAACCAGACTCCCCTATATTGCACTACATAATCAGTCTCATGGGACTCGTCCTTGTGGAAGACCTCCTAAAAGATGAAAGGATAGCTGGGAGTCTACCTCACAGGAGGAGTAACACTTTGGAGAACAGACCACATAGGTCTACAACAAGAAATAAGAAGAATAAGAAGATATTAGAAACAAAATTAAAGTTTAAGGCATCTATTGGGAACAGGTAAAATATAATATAAAATTCCAGGAACGGATGATAAACAGTTCTCAATACTCCCGTAAAAGATAAAAACATTGAATTGATTTTATTACTGTGACTGTAGTTAACAATATCATAACATAAATAGGTAAAAACCTAGATGTCAGCAAGAAAGAGTACGAGAATATTTTGAATATAAGAGAGTGAAAGAGGATTCGTACTTCGATTTTCTCCTAAAGTAATTCGAAATGCACAAGATGCGCATGTCTCTTAGACGTTTCTGGTTTATTTTGAATATTGTTCTTATTACTGTTGTACGACAGTAGTATAGAAAAAAAATAATTTAGTATTGTTATTTGTGAAATTTTTAGCGTGTGTGAAAAAAATAAATACGTTAAAAGTGAAAACTAATTACTGATTACAGTGAACCAAGTTTATAAGGGGAAGAAAATCATTGTTTCTATGAATATTCCACTAGTTATAATGTTATTAAATTCATGAGTTTGTACATACCATTTTTCTTTTTACATATATACATTTAACGTGGAACGATAACTGAAAATAAATCTCAATATTTGACAAGAAAATGAACCCTGTATTTAGATTTCCCATTTATGTCACATTTAGAAAATGGTGAACATTTTATACATTATTCAGTGCTTATTAACACATCAATCAACGTCGTAAACAAACCGTGTTTATGTCAGTCAAACTGTTCATTATTTTTATTTAATTTGATCTAAATATCTTGGAATGAATAATTTGAATCATAATTGATGTGTAGTTTATACAGAAAAATGGTGCCAAATCTTCAATACTAAACTTGACGCAGTAAATATTGACGTGTTATAAAAAGCTTAACGTGTATATTTGTTCACATATACATAACAAATAAGTAAAAAATGAATTAAATATAATGTTACTGTTTAAAATATAATACCTTTCAAAATATATTATCGTTATTGTTATCCAGAGCTTACAAAAGTAAAAAAATTGTGGCAAATTAAAAAAGCTTTTATTTACTTAAAACATTTATCTATCTTTATGTCAACTGGTATCGATAATATGGTTTCATTATTAAAGCAATAAACTTTTTTTTTTCATCACAATAAGATAAAACTTTTAGATAAACTTAAGGCGTCAACACTGTGGAATTCCATAATTCTGATTTTTTTATGAATTAAAACATTGTTTTTTTCCACTTTTGAGTTTATTTATCTCGAAGTGTTTCGAAGGCTTACACCTTAATCATCGAAGGAACGATATAAACTGAACGAGTTTATTATTATTATTATTATTATTATTTTGTTGAAAAAACTCCTTACATCATTACAGCGCAAGCCAAATCGATGTAAAGGGTGAAAAAAAAGAATATCAAAAGAAATATAAATAGAACCTTATGAATAGAAAAAGCTAGTTTTTGCTTGCTGCCCTTATCATAAGGGTATTTACGAATTCGTCATAATTGCATCCAAAGAAGTCTTTCTTTTTTGCAACCTCATTTAAGAGACGAATCGCTTTCAATACAGGAGAACTTCAAAGGGCCTCTGTGTGGTAATTTGGGGCATAAAATAATATATGCCCCCTTGCTCTGCTATAACTATTGGGAACATACAGATTTAGCTCTCTCAGTATTCCTGGATTGAAAGTACCTCCGGATAACAGTTTAAATATCGTTCTCCCGATGATGAAGGTGTAAGTCTTCGAAACATGTCGAGAAAAATAAATTTAAAAGTGGAGAAAACAATTTTTTAATTCATAAAAAAATCGTCATTATGGAATTCCACAGTGTTAAAAGATCTTGTGGAAAAGAAAAACGAGATTGGTCGCATGTATTGCGCGTGTCGCCTTAAAAATGAATCCTGTGCAGTTTGTTTGGTTTTTTCGCGAAAATCCGTTCTTCTTCTCCGCAAAATACGAGTAGAGGGTTTTCTTTGCTGTGTAATGTTTTTGCAATTGTCCAGAATGGGAAAAATGAAAACGATGTCGGCGGCACGGTATCGCCCGGGAGGAGTTAAGCGTGCGCTTCATCACCAGCAAAAAACACAGTTCAGCGAATCTTGCAGCAAATGATTGCTTTAAGTACCTAATTTCAGCTAATTAAAAAAAAAAACGGTGGATGCGAGTAATATAAATCTAATAATTACAAAAGTCCGGATCGTCCATGTCAACAAGTTGAGGTGGTTCGTCCTGTCCATGAGGACACCTAGGGTGGAAGGATTCCTCTCCTTCTCCAGTCCTCTCCTGGTCACGGGACCAAATGTGATTGAATGAGCTACCTACGAGGAACCTAACCTTCCTCTAGTCATCATCAACTACTATGGTAGTTCATCCTGGTCACGGCACCAAATGTGATGGAATGCTCTTATCCGCGAGGACCTGGTGTAGAGGATTCCTCTCCTTCTCCAGTCCTCTCCTGCGTCACGTCACCAATGTGGTGAAACATCCTGGTCACGGCACCAAATGTGGTGGAATCATCCTATGTTACGAGGAACCTAACCTTCCTCTAGTCATCATCAACTACTATGGTAGTTCATCCTGGTCACGGCACCAAATGTGGTGAAATGAGCTGTCCATGAGGACACCTAACCTTCATCCTTCCTGATCATCATCACTGTGATGATCCATCCTGGTCACGGCACCAAATGTGGTGAATCGAGCTGGTCCCCGATCGTAACCCAGCCTTCATCCTTCCTATCCTTCCTGTACGGGGCTTACAGGTGTTTTACCTTACGCGAGTTGGCCTTCGTGATCGTCTAGAAATAATACCGTATGACCCTTCGTTATGACCGATGTAATCCAAGTCCTTTTATTTGGCGATTACTGATAATTTCATTCTAAAGCTAATCGTTCCTAACCTTCCGAATATTCTAAGCAATCCTGACAAACCCACGTGTAATCAAACTATATGTCACTCAATATTTCCTAGGAACATCTAAACCAAACAACCTAAAATATCTCTAAGTTTACAGCATATAATTCAAAATATTATCTCTAGAAAATGTGGCAGCCCTGGAAGAAACATTCACAAATAATTTGGAACAAATACGATGTACAGTAATTTAAATCAGAGCGTAATGTAATAATGATGCAATAAAGAACAGCTTCCTGAAAGGCACAGGTTATATAACAATTCAGTGTCAAAATATAATATATTAGGTATATAAGGATTTGTGGGAACTGGGATATGATAGTGTTAGTATCGCGGGGAATCAGTCTTTTCGTCAGACTGATGATTTTTCTCCACTGCTCCACAGCAGGATCGTCTGGTGACCAGACGACCTACTTCCCAACCCTTAATCAGTGGACCTGGGGATTCAAACCCATGAACCTGGCCATCACCCTATCAGGGGTTTTCGAAGTTCGGTCCACTCACCTTCGAGACAATCTCCACCAATAGACAGATAGCAGGGTCTTTCACCATACTACCTTATATTTCGTCTTTCGGTGGGGTCAAAGAAGTGCGCGATCCCAACCTCCCCTAACTGTCTTCATTCGTCAGCAGTCGGTCCACTCACCTTCGAGACAATCTCCACCAATAGACAGATAGCAGGGTCTTTCACCATACTACCTTATATTTCGTCTTTCGATGGGGTCAAAGAAGTGCGCGATCCCAACCTCTCCTAACTGTCTTCATTCATCAGCAGTCAACCATATTTATGTAGCATAATTTGCATGAGTCGAAGTTTATATGTTTATTTATATAGAAGATGGCAAATTTTGTTAGAACGCTACATGTCCATAACTAAGATTTCAGTATTCGATGAGTTAGTGAATACCTGTTTCGGGCGCGATGCGTTGGCCCGAGGGTTAGTGAGCTATATTACGTGCAGTATAGGAAAGGTATCGATATATTATATATATATATAGGTATATATATTCAGGTACATGTATGTAATATATAATCGTAAGCATAGTATAATCATGGAGTAAGCCGAACGCATACGTTCCAATTTCCTGAAATATAAATTCTTATTTCTAGACTTAGCTTTCCGTCGATCAGCTCTGGACACCGATTCTATAGTATTTTTAAATCTGCAAATGCCGCACCCCTCGTACCACTATACTTGTATACAAAATAAAATGAAGTTCTTGATAATCAAAACAACAAACACCCACTGAATTTAATACCAAAAGCGACCGCTTCCCGTCAGGTCAAAAGTCAACTCCCACGAGCTATCTTTCTCCCTGGCCCACACCCCTCTCGGCTCAACCCCCCTCTCTCCCCTCTCTCCCCTCCCCGCGTCTCCCCTGCTCCCCGCCTAGACCTACCCCCACATGGTTAGGTGTTATATTTCCTAGTCATTTGAATTTATTTTCGTATTACGTCTGAATTCACGCATCTCTCTCTACGATGGTTCAATACCATCACAAAGTGCACCATCTAAAATGGACATTATGTGTTAATATGTTTTTATTTTGTTATTTTATTTTATTTTTTATCATTGTATTTTAAATGATTTGTTTTAGATTTATTTTGTGGATGTTGGACGGTCGAAGTGTGCGTGGAGATGCCTATTGGTGGCGATGAGGTTCGCAACCCATCACACCGCGTCTCCCGCGGAGCGAAAAGAGAAGGATGGAGTGCCACATCGTTTAAAATATTACCGTCCATTCTTTCTGCCTACCCTTTCGGGGAGACGGCGTGATGGCTAGTTAGTTAGTTAGTTAGTTTTTAAAAGATTTTTTTTTTACATTTATTTCTGTATCTCTTCATTAAAAACGATATTATTTAATACTATCAAATTTCAATAATCTAATTAAGCGTAAAGGAATTTAAAAAAGTCAAATAACATTGATTTCAATCCATATTGTAAGTCGACGTTGAAAAAAAATGAATGCTGGAGTATTCCATTTCTATTTTCACGAATTACACTTTTAATTTGATTAAATGTTAAATTTGAATAAACTAAGAAAATCTTTCGTAAATTAATGGCTCTCGTAAAAAAACCCATTAATATTGAAGTGTATTTTTAGAAGAGTGTTGGGGGAATTGTATATAATGGAAGGAAAAGAAAGGTGCTCAAGTTAATAATGTAGCCAATAAATCAATACAAACTTAAATAACAAAGTTCACCCCCCACTTCTGATAGAAATGGTTATCGCATACATTTAACATTCAAAGCTTTTTAGGTGCGTTGGTCAAGAAAATTATAATGGAGTATTTTCTTGAGTAGTCCTTGAAGGATAATGCGCACAACTGAATTGCCAAAAGACGTTATTTTAGCTTTGTATGAAAGACCGAGACGACGTTATTGAATTTTTCGTTGCGTCATTAATGAAAGAAACTTTTTTCTCTCTTTGATGTGGCCCGTTCAAAGAATCGCATTTAAAATTTGAATTATACCAACAACAACAAAAACATTTTAATTTCTTATTATAATATTCAAGAATGTTAAAGAGTTCAATATGGATACAGTTTTTTTCAAAAGAATGGTCGTTATTAAAATAATATTTTATAATGATTTTTAATATTAACGTACTTGAACTTGCAAAGCATTGCACGTTTTAAATTTAATTTTTATCATATATGAAGCATTCACTTTGTGGTTAGAAATTTTAAATTATTACATATAGGAAATACCGACCTTCGTGGCCGAGTGGTAAGTGCTTTGATTACCACACCGGAGGTCCCGGGTTCGATTCCCGGTGACGGTAGTGTGATTGTCTTTGGTCTAGTGTAGAATTCACGTGATAATAAAATGGTGATAGATTAGCTACCTATCACATGTCAAGAGAATTATTATAATAGCCAGCCGCTTTACATCGATTTGGCTCGCGCTCTAATGATGTTAGAAGCGATTAAACAAAATAATAGTAATAATAATAATACAAATGGTTTTTCTGAAATCTCTTGATGGAAGTTCATTTTAAATAATAATTAAATAAAACGATGATGTTCTTCTACCGACCCTTGTATGGAAGCAAAGCATGGAACTGGCAAAAGAAGGATGAAAGTAGAATAAATGCAGTAGAAATGAGATCTCTTAGAAGAATATGTGGATACTCTGTGTATGATAGAGTGTCGAATGAAAATATAAGAAGTGAATGCGGTGCGAATGATGGTGTCATGAACAAAATAATGAAAAGATCATTAAGATGATTTGGACATAGGAAAAAATGAATGAAGAAAGAATGGTAGAAAAATTATATGTTAACGATGTAAATGGAATCAGAAATAGAGGAAGACCGAGGAAAACGTCAGAGAAATCGACGGGCGTGCATGACACGATGTATGAATGTTGAGGAAGCGAGAGAAATATGTCAGGAAAGAAAAGTGTGGCAGTCCATTCTTTCTGCCTACCCCTTCGGGGAGACGGCGTGATGGTTAATTAGTTAATGTTTTTTTAACCAATTCCACTTTTGCCTTTATTTCGACAGCGACCGGATTCGCCAGGCTCGCTGGCATCGACCGACTGGTAATTCATGGCATCGTTTCTACCAAGTTTCTACCTCGTATTGAATTAATTAAACAAAGATTGATCTTATCAGTGTTTAAAATTACGTTTCATATTAGAATAATTAATTTCATCATTTTGAGTACTGGATAACCCAACCACGCCCTATTGCCCTCACATTCCGTTTGATTATTTAAAACACTTTAGTAAATTAGTCGCTTACTCCGAATATTTACCACAAGCACGCTATGACACGTCACGGATTTTATTCTGATTTCCATAAAACAACGGTGAACCTTATTTTTCCCGGATAATTGAAACGAATAAGGTATTTAATATATTACATTATGTGAGCGAAAACGGCCGTTCACAATGGAGTTCTGGTCCCAATCCTAATGTATGGAAGCGAAGCATGGAACTGGCAGAAGAAGGATGAGATTAGAATAAATGCGGTAGAGATCAGGTCCCTAAGACGTATGTGTGGTAGAACGATATACGACAGAATCTCAAATGCTGATGTAAGAAAGGAATGTAGAGCGGAAGAAGGTATTATGAACAAAATTATGAAAGGATCGCTGCGTTGGTTCGGACATATGGAACGCATGGATGGAGAAAGAATGGTTAAGAAAGTATAATTTAATGATGTAAATGGGGTAGTCGAGGCAGACCGAGGAAAACATGGCATGACCAAATTAATCAAATTTTAAAGATTGGTCATGTTAAAAGTCGGAGGAATCGACGTGCGTGTATGACTCGTTGTATGAATGTGGAGGAAGCTAGAGAGGTTTGCCAGGATAGAGTAGTGTGGCGGTCCATTCTCTCTGCCTACCCCTGCGGAGAAACGGCGTGATGGTTTGTTTGTTTTGTTTGTACATTGTGAGGCCACTAGGACAAGAGTGGTCTAACCAACATTTTTTGAAAAATTGAGTTACTGGTCTAACCCACACCTATTTGTGACCTACTATAAAAGAAAAATTAATCTAACCACCATTTCCAAGTGGAAACATAGATATCGCCATAAATACTTCTTTTGCTCTGACAAAAAATCAAAATATATGGAGTCAAATGTGGTCTATTATAAGTAACCATCAAAAAATATCCTTAAACTTTATATTTCCCAATATTTCAAAATACTATTCTAAAGACATTCACCAAACAAACAAGGTTTATCACTAAAGAAGACCCTAACCCATATAGTTTTTTAAAAAAAATGGGGAGTCAAATTTTCAATCGCATTTATCTCCATTGTCTAAATTTGGGGTTAGACCACTCTTGCCCTGGCGGCCTCATGTATAATATATTATAAATTTATTATTGTAATGGATGATATTATCAAAAGGGTTAGAAAATCTTGGATACAAAGGGGGCAGGATAAAGACGAGTGGAAGAAATTGGAAGAGGCCTATATCCAACAGTGGAGGGAAGAAGGCTAACAAAGAAGAAGAAGAAAAGAAGATTATGAATAGTGTGTTTTTTTTTAAAGTTTGGTTTTCAAACTGCCAACATTGTTTCCACAGACTGTCAATTTGACAGTTAATAGTTGATTTGAAATCAATACGTTTTGCCATTTTACCCAGTTGCTCGATAAAGTTGTCGAAAATTGGATTTCACTATTGCGCTTCATTCGAGCTAGCCGAGGCGCCCATATGCCATATTTAACAGATGACAGTTGATTTGTATTCAATACGTTTTGACATTTTACCAAGAATAGACTGACGTCAAAACAGCGCTTACAAATTGTGCAAATTTATATTGAAAATCATGGTTCAGTTCGCCAAACTTATCGTGCACTACGTACATTTTACGGTCGACATTATCGTCTATCCGAGCAAGTTATTCTGAAGACCATGCATCGTATTCGCACCACTTACACTCTAGTGGATAATAACCACACACGTATACTCTAGTGGATAATACGCATCCACAAAGACGACAATTGTCGAAAATTGGATTTCACGATTGCGCTTCATTCGGGCTACCGTGGCGCTCATATGCCCGAAATCATATTTAAGCAATAATGGCATAAAATTATCTATTAAATAAAGCCAATATCATAGACATTAACATTATTTTAATGTATTTTTTTATATTTTGAATATGTTTTGTATACCTCTAAAAAAACACCAAATTTATTGAATATTCTTTTGATTAATTCTTGCAATTACGAAACTACTAGAATAATACTTTTATACCATCATATTTCATACCATTCGCAATTGTGTAAAATTAAAAACTTTATGATATGACGATTAAGTTTAAAACATTTAGAAAACAGACATTTTAAAGTTTTACGCCTATGTTCAAGAAATTTCGTTTGAAGCACTTAATTTGTGGTATGGCATTATTAAATATAATATTAATTCACTTGCAAATTTGTATTTATACCACTTTATTCTTTTCACAAACCAACCGGTTTCAACAAACCTCTCGCCGGAGCTTCGTCAGGGTTACAAAAGACACTTAATATAAAATCAGAAAACATCACAATATATAAAAAATAAATTTAAAATAGAGGGGGGAAAAGGAGACGTAATACAAATTTACAAATGTTTTATTATTATTGTGTTAAATTAATGACAATTTCAACGAAATTTATTTTGTATAAAAATGCTCGTAGATGCCTAAAATAATCTTATCCTATTTAAAAACATTTTATCATGTCCACTCTCATTTTCTCATCTAACAAAAACCTGTATAAAATACTAAAAACATTCCTGAGCCTTAATAACGTAAATCTGCAACATATTCCACACTACTAACAAATAATTATTAGATACTAACCCTAGATGTAATTTGTATATTTAACAATCTTCCATAGATTAATCTCTTAATTTACAGCTTCTAATACACAACAACTACCCTTACTTGAGACTGGCCAGAACACCCACAAGCGGTGAAAAGCCATAAAAAAAGAAAGAAGAAAGTAGACGAAGAAAAACATTTTTTCTAATACAATTTAGTGGGTAAATGTGGCCTTTAATTTGTTAATATAATGCTTGCGCTTCAGATTTTAAACTTAATAATGTGATATATTTTTGATTTTCCAGCCACAGGACAATCAAAGTTCTGTAATTCGTTAATACAGTTATAGTTATGAAATAAGGCTATGTTACGATATCTGGATCCATTCCGTGCTCCGTGTTACAGCTGTTTCACGAATCCTTGATGTATAATTTGAAATATTTTCAATTTTTTTTGGTTTTCCAACCACAGGACAATCAAATCCCAGTTCACACAATTATAGTTATGAGATTAGGCTATGTTACGATGTTTGGATCCATTCTGTGCTCCGTATTCCAGCTGTTACACGAATTCTTGATGTATAATTTGAAATATTTTCAATATTTTTTGGTTTTCCAACCACAGGACAATCAAATCTCAGTGATTAGTTCACACAATTATAGTTATGAGATTAGACTTTGTTACGATGTTTGGATCCATTCTGTGCTCCTTTTTCCAGCTGCTACACGAATCCTTGATGTATAATTCGCCACAAGCATTTTATACAGAAACCAATATATTTTTTTGCGTCTGTATTATTTGGAAACGTATCAGATACAGAATCAATTAGATGGTTTTTAATTTAGCCTTTAGTACGCCATTCATGAAGTCTGTTACAGAAAATATAAAAATATAATGCCGCGCACGTTTCATACGATATTTATTGATAATATTATTGTGAGTGAACATTTTATTAACAATAAATGGTGCTCTAGAATGGGTCGATTTGTTACCGTTTTACGAGTGTTTTCACACTAAAAATTTCCTTGATACAGTCCCCTAACCGTTCTGCCACATTAATAACAAAAAAATATCTTGAAGATCAAAGGCTTTTAAATGATCATTAAAGGCAACTTCAAAATTAGGTTTATGGTAATATTATTTATAGCTACAATAAATAAATAAAGTAATGATGATGAAATCACACGATCAGTGGTCTTGAAGCGTAAAATTGTTTTTAGCGTGGCTTAGGATGGCGCTGCGTTTCGTTTGTAGTAAGTTACCCGCGGAATATTATAAAGCACTACTTTAACTAATAAAAATGTCGAGATAATAAAGAAAATAATTTACAAACCCATACTTTAGGAAGTAATTAAATGAAGTTATTCTTGGGTATATTAATACTTTTGATCATCACTTGTTGTTTTGAAGCGTGACTATTCCTAAGATCTCTATTTTACCAACATTTCTTACTCTTATGCAATATCCAATAAAATCTTTGTTATAGAAGACTGTGGTGTTATTAAAATGAAGATGAAAGTAGAAACCAAGTGACATTGAGGTTTATAACGTTAATGTTTGCAAATATTTTTTCTTGAGATTTTACCACGAGGTGGTCACCACGTCTGTGTGTGTGAGAATTGGCGCTTCTGACCGCGGATCGTCATCCAACGATTCACGACTATTTTTGAACCGTTTTGCCCATCCAAACACCCGTGATTGTGACAGACACTCATCTCCATACACCTGCCGTAATTTTCGTAGGATTTCTGCAGGTTTTACACCAGTTATGGCCAAAAATTGGATCATAGCACGTTGCTTACAAACTGAGTTAGTCATTTCTGCGTGCCAGTTAAAAAACGTGTATCCGAAAAACAAAAAAAAAATGAAACAGATACCCGATTACCATGAAATCTTCACTGCGACTGAGTGAAAGGACCTATCTAACCAGCGCATGGACACCAGTTATCCAGTGTTGCCGGTTCACACGCCGCGACTAAATTCTCGGAATTTAATTGCCACACCTCGCAAGACGACCTTGTTTATAAAATGAAAGGAAAGGATTAAGATAGTTTGAACGCATGGAAAGAATGATTGAAGAATAAATGGTGAAAAAAGTGTATATAAACGATGTAAACGGAACAACAAATACAAGCAGATCGAGGAAAACGTGGCACAATCAAATCAGTCGAATATTAAATGTCGGCTACGCGAGGAGTTGGAGAATTTGACGTGCTTGCATAACTCTATATGTGAATGTTAAGAAATTAAGAGAATTATGTCAGCAAAGAATTGTGTGGCAGTCCATTCATCCAGAAAAAGATAAAAATTGAAGTAGTTAATAAAAAAACATCGGTTCATTTATTTATTATTTAAAATTAACTTCAATGAACAGATTCCAGTAAAATAATTGGATTAACTCCTTTATTATTGTATTAAAGCGATCTTTTTAAATTAACGTTTAATGAAATGTGCAAACGTAAATTTTGCAACCCGTTGAACGTAATAGGGGAAAAGGAAAATGAAGGAAAACACTTATTTAAGAAAATAATACATTTAGCCCCGGCTACTAGTAAAAGGTTTAGTAATTAATTTCCCAGGAGGTTGAAGATAAAATTTTCTAACGAAAGTCAATATTATTGAAGTAATTTAGTAGATTATACCAGCTAAAGAACAGCTAAAGCTGTTCCTTTAATTATATTAACATACGTAATAAATATGACTTTAATGAGATAATTAATTATTAGCCTTCACACGATTATAACAATTTTATTTTGTTTTTTTTACCAAAATATTTTGTGAACCAATCGGTTTCACTTCCTCTGGAGCATCCCCAAGGTTATAAAAACAAATTGAACTACTTCAATTAATCAATATATTTTTATTTTGTAACATAAAGCTTTCTTCTTCAGCATGTCTCCATCCACTGCGGGACGTAAGCCTCTCCATCCCCACGCGATCTCTCTCGGTCTCTCGTCAGTGTTCTCCAGACCCTTCCCGCCGTCCGCACAATATCATCGCTCCACCTGGTTGGGTGACTCCCAACACTTCTCCGGCCCAACCTTGGCCTTCATTCAGTAACATCTGGCTCCATCTTCCATCATCCTGTCGACACACATGACCAGCCCACTGCCATTTTATCTTCGCAATGCGTATCCCTACATCGGTGACCCTGGTGCGTCTTCTAATCTCCACTTTGGGTATATGGTCGTTAAGCGAGATACCCAACATGGATCTTTCCATGGTCCGTTGTGAAACTTTAATTTTGTACATTGCTTCTTTAGTTAACGTCTATGTCTTGCATCTATTGGTCATCACAGGTAACACACACTGGTCCAGCACTTTTGTATTTAAATTTTGTGGCATGTCCGACTTGAAGATCTTGCCCAGCCATCCGAATGCAGACCAACTAAGCTGTATTCTCCTATCAATTTCCCTGACTTGACTCCCTCTACCATAAGCCAACAGATGACCAAGGTACACATATTCATATACCACTTCTACATTTTATTATGGATTTTAATGTCTTCAATTTGTGGGGTAGTCAATTTTTTTGTATTTGTCATATTCATTTTAAGGCCAATTTTTTTAGATGATTCATGTAAAGCTTTCAGCGTTTCTTGGAGTTGTTTGGGAGACTCCGATAACAGAATTATGTCATCAGCGAATCTCAAGTGAGACAAATATTCTCCGTTTATGTTTAATCCGTGGTTCGTCCAGTTCAGTGTCTTAAACATGTCTTCCAGTACATTGGTGAACAGTTTTGGAAACAAAGTGTCTCCCTGTTTGACACCTTTTTGGATTTGTAAACGGTCTCTCAAATCATGAATGGTGACATAAAGCTTTATCATATTAAAATTAAGCGTTGTGTTACATAGTAAAAAAATATTCAATTATGAATCCGCAACATACAGTAATTGTGAATATGGAAAATAAACTAATTTACTTTAAGGATTAATTGTATCTCAATAGAGACGAAGATGCATATTGGAAACAGAATATGGTGGTCGAGGCGTTTACAGGACTAATGACCTGTCATTGGTTAGGTTAAGGGCACGTTTTATGTAATACAACATTCCCCATTCCGCCCTTCTTACGACCACCATGTCTGACAAATTTTTGGAAGATGTATATATGCTGCAATGTAACACCACACTTCACATTTTTTTAGTTCAATCTACACTAGCGCCACCTATTAAGATTGGATTAAGCATTAAGAAGAAGATCTTTATTAACTTTTTTTACTTCGTTTTTGAAGATCTTTATTTACTTTGTTTTTGTGACCCTGGAAAAGCTCAGGTCTGAGCGAAATCGGTTGGTTTAATAAAACAAAATAAAGTGGTGTAAAAATAAAAAAAGGTCTTTATAATTATTATAAAAATAATGTTTTAGGACATGGAAATATCGTGAGTTACTCTCGAAAACGAAGGTTACTTTTGCATTATGAATCTCATTTCTTAATAACACGGGTTGTTGTGATTATGAAAATTATGAATCCTTTAAAAATTACGATAAATCAAATCAACTGTTAGGCGTTGTCATATTCCTGACTCGTGACGAAGGTTTAAGATATTTACGTCACCGCCCATCGCATTTGGAATGTGACATTTTCAATTACAAGCGGGCCATACGTCACACTGTCAATCTTTTGGAAACATTAATTTGGTCAACAATGTACATCCAATCTGCTTTATTAAATTTTCAGCTCAGTATTTAAGTACACGTTATAGTATCAAGGGCTGAATTACACAGTGATACTCAAATAAAAATTTATGCTTAAGAAAATATCAATGGTCAAATTTTGCATTGAAAAAAATACTAAGATTCATAAAATGTAATTAAAAAGAATATTAATTTGAGATACCATAACTTATTGAAGGCTAAGGCATTAACCCCGTGGAATTCCACAGTATAAACTTAGGAAAATGAAAAACTTTGTTTTATCCACTATTTAATAAAAAAAATATTAAAAAACACGACATGGTTCGGAGGATACCTTCATCTTTGGGTGTAAAAATTTAATAAAAACTAAACAATGAAAGACTAATAAACGCATTTGAAATTCGATACAGTAATTCAAATTTAAAAATTAATTGTGTTATTTGTTATAAGTAGGTACTAACAATTATTTTTTAACAGTAAGAACTAATAAATAATATTAAATAATAATAATAAGTACATGATGATAATATAAAAAAATATAAAAAATTGTAATATAGAAAAAACATACATTTGAAAAGACATAATTAATATAGAAATTAATAAATGAATAATTTGCATTTGATTGGGAATGGGAGCTTGTAAAATAATTGTTAGTACCTACTTATAACAAATAGCACAGGTTAACTTTTATATTTGAATTATTGTATCTAATTTTAAATGCGTTTTTTATAAGTCTTTCATTGTTTAGTTATTATTATATTTTTACACCTGAAGATGGAGGTATCCTCCAAAATGTGTAGTGTTTTTTAATATTTTGTCGTGTGGATTAAACAAAGTTTTTTGATTTCCTAAGTTTGAGATACCTTAGCTTGGCGAAAAATATCATTCCAATAAAATTTAATAAAATTTCTAAAAAACAGATGTTTTCAATCGTGTTATTTATTAAACATGGAGATTTACATTCTTGCTCAAGAGACAACAAATATTTGATAAAATAAGTTTTTATATACAAATTTATTATTTCTTGAACAATGATGTAAAACTTCATATTTAATATCTGATACAAAAAAAACAAAATTTTCTAGATGTTTGATTATGTTTAAAGGAATTATATGTTTCGCCTTATTAAGGCATTAAATGTCCACGTGTGATAATGCCTTAACACGAGAAACATGTCATTCCCATACGATATAATAAAACTTCTAGAAAACATATGTTTTCATTCGCATGAATTGGTATATAGATATATTTATTTGTAATGTTTCTTCTCTTTTTATTATTTAATATAATTTTTTTCTTAATCTTTCTTATTGAATATAAATTTATACTTTTATTTAAATTTTTGGTTTCATTGGTTAGTTTATACGTAATAAATTAGTTAAAACTTGTGGAGAATACGACTTACATTTCTAAGTATTTTAATATCATGTAGGACTGTGTTTAGTTTCTGTGATGTTATCATGCTATAAAACACTGGATCTACTGATATTCTATTTAGTTCCAATGGCCTCCATTAAAACGTCATTGATGTGCTTTTTTATCCTTCCCCATACATCTTCATAGATTCCAGTATTGCAATTTTTGCATCCAGTTACCAACAATTCTCTTTACATCATGTCGGGGTCTCTATTTACTTATTTAATTATTACGAAGTCTCCATTCCACTATTTCTTGACCATATTTGGTCTCCTAGTCTGGCTATATGTAAATAATTATCATACATACGTATCCATAATTTCTTAAATGTTATTCGTCATTTTGTAACTAACTAATTTACTAACCATCACGCCGTCTCCCCGAAGGGGTAGGCAGAAAGAATGGACTGCCATAATTTTCTTTCCTGACATATAGCTCTCGATTCCTCAACATTTATACAACGTGTCATCGATTTCTCTGACTCCTTACATGGCCGACATTCAATATTTGATTTATTTGATCTTGCCACGTTTTCCTCGGTCTTCCTCTCTTTATGGTTTCATTGATATCGTTAAAATATATTTTTTTACCATTCTTTTTTCATTCATTCTTTCCATATGTCGAAACCATCTTAATGATCCTATCATTATTTTGTTCATAACACCATCATTAGCACCGCATTCACTTCTTGTATTTTCATTCGATACTCTATCATACACAGAGTATTCACACATTCGTCTAAGAGATCTTATATCTACTGAATTTATTCTACTTTCATCCTTCTTTTGCCAGATCTATGCTTCGCTTCCATACGTAAGGATCGGTAAAAGAACACCATTGTGCACTGCCGTTCTAGCTTTTTTGGATAGGTTTTTGTTTGCGATGACAACTTTAAGTGCACCATTCACTTTTTTGCCTGCCTTGACCCTTCCTTCAATATCCCTCTCTATTCGCCCATCTTTTGTAAACATACTACCCAAATACACGAACTCATCTACTTGCTCAAAATTTTCACCATTCACGCTAATGTTGCAGACTATCATGATTCTTATTTTTCAAAAATTACCTTGGACTTATTATCATTCATCATCATGTCATTTTGCATTGTAGTATGTCCAAAATACTTGTACATGTATAGTATTTAACAAGAACTTGCATTTTATACGCCACCAACTTTGTAGTTTAAGAGCTGGTAAAAAAAAATGACGTCATGCAATCCTTAAATAATAAGTCCAATAAATTCCAAAATAACTTATTAATTTTTCCTTGTGGTAGCTTTATTACCTTTCCTCATTAATAGCTATGGTATAGATAATCTCGTTGGATAAATTACTATTGTCTATAGATAAAGCTTATCTGCTACAGTCTAAATATAATTTTATCAGTTATGTTTCATTAATCTTCTGTTCCACGCTTATAATTAACATAACACGGAAAGAATACTTAATGACAAAATTAATTAATATGTTTATTAATTTAATTCATTATTTTGTTCATAACACCATCATTAGCACCGCATTCACTTCTTGTATTTTCATTCGATACTCTATCATACACAGAGTATTCACACATTCGTCTAAGAGATCTTATATCTACTGAATTTATTCTACTTTCATCCTTCTTTTGCCAGATCTATGCTTCGCTTCCATACGTAAGGATCGGTAAAAGAACACCATTGTGCACTGCCGTTCTAGCTTTTTTGGATAGGTTTTTGTTTGCGATGACAACTTTAAGTGCACCATTCACTTTTTTGCCTGCCTTGACCCTTCCTTCAATATCCCTCTCTATTCGCCCATCTTTTGTAAACATACTACCCAAATACACGAACTCATCTACTTGCTCAAAATTTTCACCATTCACGCTAATGTTGCAGACTATCATGATTCTTATTTTTCAAAAATTACCTTGGACTTATTATCATTCATCATCATGTCATTTTGCATTGTAGTATGTCCAAAATACTTGTACATGTATAGTATTTAACAAGAACTTGCATTTTATACGCCACCAACTTTGTAGTTTAAGAGTTGGTAAAAAAAAATGACGTCATGCAATCCTTAAATAATAAGTCCAATAAATTCCAAAATAACTTATTAATTTTTCCTTGTGGTAGCTTTATTACCTTTCCTCATTAATAGCTATGGTATAGATAATCTCGTTGGATAAATTACTATTGTCTATAGATAAAGCTTATCTGCTACAGTCTAAATATAATTTTATCAGTTATGTTTCATTAATCTTCTGTTCCACGCTTATAATTAACATAACACGGAAAGAATACTTAATGAAAAAATTAATTAATATGTTTGTTATTATTAATTAATATATTTATTAATATCATGATGCTATGAGAACAGTTAATTTAAAATATTTGACTAGGTAAAGATAATCCACACAATTTTTATTATTTAAGAATCCAGAAACAGTAGAATAAATGCAGAAGAAATGAGATCTCTTAGACGAATGTGTGTATTATTATATATGTATTATTATATGTATTATTATATATTAATATGTGCGAATGAAAGTGTTTAAACAAAATATTAAAAGGGCCACAAGAAGGATTTTAATCATAAAGATAATGAATGAAGAAATAATGGCGAGGAAAATATATGTTTACTATGCAAACGGAATAAGATATAGAGTAAGACCGAGGAAAACGTTTCACGATCAAATCAATCGTGTCATATTAACGAACTTCGTGGCCGTGTGAGAAGCGCAATTACTGCCACCCCGAAGGTTCCGGGTTCGATTCCCGGCGAGGGCAGTGTGATTGTCACACTGTCTTTGGTCTGGTGTAGAATTCACGTGACAATAAAATGGCGATAGATTAGCTACATATCACATGTCTTGAGAATCACTATGATAGCTATAATACCATTTATTTCGATTTTGCTCATGCTTTCATGATGTAAAGAGCGATTCAACAAAATAATAATAATAATAATAATAATTTTAAACTGTTAATGAATGAAATTTCTTTTTTGTGACATAATTGTATTTTATTTTACGCGACGCTGTTTCATCAACCTATGTTGACATCATCAGGTGTTGTAAAACTTTGTAACATCCACATTGTAACACCTGATGATGTCAACATAGGTTGATGAAACAGCTGTCGCGTAAAATAAAATGCAATTGTGATACAAAAACAAAGTTTATTTTTTAATAGTTTGTCGACCTTCGTGGCAGAGTGGTAAGAGCTCTGACTTCAATACCGAAGGTCCCGGGTTCGATTCCCGGCGACGGCAGTGTGATTGTCACACTGTCTTTGGTCTGGTGTAGAATTCACGTGACAATAAAATGGCGATATATTGGCTACCTATCACATGTCACAAGAATCAATATAATAGCTCAAAAAATAAATTGTGTACAGTAATTGGGTTCAAACGACCTGTTGTATAAAAAAATATGTTAAGGTATCATAGTATTTCGGCCGAAATAATGGACTATTTAATAATAATAATAATAATTAAATATCAGCCACGTGAATAATCAGAGAATTTGACGTGTATAATAATAATAATAATAATAATAATATGCTAACTTTTATAGCGCCGTTTTTGTGATGTTATCACCTCAAGGGCGCATTAAGACGTGTTTTAAATCCAAAAATCTAAATTTTCGCGATCGGTTAAAAAGTAAAGTAGAACAAAGTATAGATGTTTAAATTGGGTATGAAATATGAAAAAAAAAATGACATGATGTATGAATGTTGAGGAATGAAGAGGAGTATGTCAGGAAAGAATAGTGTGGTGGTTCATTATTTTCTCCTATAGGTATCTCCGAGGGGACGGCGTGATGGTGAGATAGTAAGTTAATAATGCTGAAGTATCGGTTTTGACCGAAACAATGGATTATATAAGTACATTTAAGTATGTCTTAAGTATACGTCGATCATTACTTGAGGATGATTCGATGTCATTCTACAAATCTTCAAACTGTAACGCTGGTCGGTGGTAGTAAATCACACGATTAGGGATTACTGTGCCAAGGAAAGCGCTAAGTAAACTCCTCCAGACATTAATTAATATGCTACTAGATTGGTTGGGGTTATTCCATAAATTGGACGTGATATATTAATAATTGGTATACCACAACGAGAATCGATTCGCCGACAACTTAATGTAATTTATATAAAATCTGGTTGCTTAACTTTAAACCGGAAGGAACTTCTTTATTCCAATTTCAATTACAATTTATTTATTAATAAAATCATAAAAGCTACCCATAATTGCGAAGATTTTCACGATTGGTAGTATAATAATATGTTTTTATATACAAATTTAAAAAACACTTTGTATAAAACCACTTCATATTGAGTAAGGAGTGCCAACTAGTTTCACTCTGTAACGAGCTTCATCAGATCTATACCCAAGCTAACTAAAAATAACGTGGATTTATACAAAGTGTTTTTTAAAAAGTTTTTTATTAAATTTTTAAATATTTCAAACCACTAATTATTGGCTTCTTACCAAAGTTTACAATGTTTTTAGATATCTTGGGAAAATCCGTGCAACCTACTTTTCTCGACCGACGTTTCGGAGATCGTTGCAGTAAGTCATATCTACCTTGAAAAAGGAGACTGCAACGAACTCTGAAACGTCGGTTGAGAAAGACAAGTTACACGGATTTTTCCAAGATCCCAAAAAACCGACAAGATGTACTTTCGTATGAAGCACTTAATTTACGGTATGGTTTCGCTCTCGCTGGGGCTTCATCAGGGTTACAAAAATTAATATTCTTCCACCACATTCATACGAGTTATACACGTATTTTTATAAGATATTCATAAATACGAGAAAGAAAAATGTGCGGGAGAACGATATATGACGAAATATATGAAAAAATGTAAGGCAGATGATTGCATCGTAATTAAAATTATAATAGGACCCCTGAGATGATTTGGACATATTGAAAGAATGAAAGGTAGAAGAAACATTACAATGTTGTAAATAAGCAGTTTCAGTTGAAATAAAAAAAAGCCGTGGAAAATCAAGAAAAGCATGGCATGACCAAATTAAAAAAAAACCTAAAAGGCGGCCAAATTGAAAGTCGACAAAAGTGCCCGTAACGATGTATGATTATAGAGGAAGCTGGAGAGGTTTGTCAGGACAGAAAAGTATGTACTCTCTGCTTATGTTAGTTAGTTTGTTAGTTTATAAATACAACAATATGATTTAAAATACTAATGAGTTCCAAATGCCACCGGATATTGGCCTGGTGACAAGTACGTTATGTGTTTTCCAAATTATGTATAAATGCGGATAAAATCCATTATCATAATCAGCCGAATTGTAACGAAAGCACGTTTAAGAGATTAGTTAGAATAAACATAGTACTAGTGCACAGATGTATAAAACCACTAGTTTGCATGATCGCAAACGGCTTACTATATATGATTCGAAGCCGTAGAACAAAAGCTTTTGAATAAATGTGGATAAAACTATAATTATAGCAGTCATGTTTTTATAACTTTTTCGTGAGATATATCAATGAACAGACTGCTTAAATTTTGACAACTGTATTACTTAGGATATAAAAGATTAAAAAATACTATTCTAGTCAATATATATATAACTAGACGAACAGCTTAAAAACGTGGTAATTTTTTATATATTTTTTGAAAAAAAAAAAGTTTTTTTCATTTTATTACACTCTTTACAAACATGTTTCGGATGACAATCATCCTTCATTCACATAATTTGATAACAAAATAGTGCAAAATCATTACTTTTATTAGAAATCTATAAGTGTGCTTGTCGGAGTGTGTGAATAATATAATGTGAATAATAATAATGTTTATAATATAAAAGGCGCGAAAGATGGCAAGATAGAACAGTATTACGATCCATACTATCTGCCTACATCTCGGGGGAAATGACCTGATGGCGTAATTAATTGTATCAGAAATGAAAGGGGTGGATAAAGGAGGTGCTTAAATAATGATTGTAGGATAAATGGAATAAAAAGTAAAATTAACTTAAATAATAATGAGATAAAACGATGTTTTAAAACTACTTTCACTGTAGTCTTTATTCTGACAGCGATTGGTTTCGCCAGGCTCTCTGGCATCGACAGACTGGTGACACTATTGCAAACCAAGTCCTTTATAAACATACAGATCAGGGGTGGTAAACATATTTTTTTAAATGTTTAGTACATTTTACATAAATATTTGAAGATTATTTTTGTATAGAATCATGTTCAACAACCCTGATCTGTATATATATAAAGTACTTGGTTTGCAATAGTGTCACCAGTCTGTCGATGCCAGCAAGCCTGCCGAAACCGGTCGCTGTAGAAATAAAAACAAAAGTGGAAGTTTTTAAAAAAAATATCGTATTATTTAATTATTATTTTAAAAATTAACTTCCACCAAGAGATTTCAGTAAAATCATTTGATTATTTTAAAAATAACTTGAAGATAAATTTATTTAGTGAAATATCATATTTGACTTTTCTTGTATGTACGAATGCAGAAACATAATAACGTATTTTTCAGACCATAAGACGCACTGTTTTACTATGAAAATTGAACCAAAAATCGCGATGTGTTTTATGGTCCGATGCGTCTTATGGTCCGATGCGTTTTATCGTCCGATGCGTCTTATGGTCCGATGCGTCTTATCATCCAATGCGTCTTATTGTCCGCAAAATTCGGTATACATAATAATCGTATCTTTCGAAACACCGCATATAAGATGAATACAGATTGATCCTGCTACTCAGTATCAATTACCAACTTGAAACATTACGTCATTATAAGTTTGGAAACAAGCCCCAACAATCTATAAGCGCGGATTACGGTCGTTTCAGATGGAGCAAATGTTTTTAATTAAGGCCATGTAATTTTTAGCCATGAGCGCTTACTTTGCTTTTGCGGTGTATGTTTATACACCAATATTTACTTTTGATTTGGGTGGGAAAGTTTCAAGACGCCTAATGTTCCTATTGAAATTCTTCATACACTTATAATTATTTACACCGCAATGATAGCGAAGTGTTCATTAATATAAAATATTTATTATAGAGTTTAATTTTATGGTTAAACCCCCATTTTGTGGCTAGCTTCATTTGCAGTATTAAAAATTGGCTACATTTATAGATATATGGTATTAGTCTCAGTTCATCACAATAGTACGTTCAATTGAGTCATAATGAACTTAAGTAAAAAAGTTTATAAGATACATTCAAATGTGAGCTGCAAATATAGTCTGTCGCAGTTCTAAACCAATTTTAGACTGCAAATGTAGCTAGCTGCACTGCTGAAATATAATATTTTGCATATTTTTCTCTGAGTAACCAATTATATCCTTTAACCTTGTGTCGTATTTTCTTTAAAGATCTTATTCTTCTTCTTCCTTATTGTAGACCTATGTGGTCTGTTCTCCAGAGAGTTGCTCCTCCTGTGAGGTAGATTCCCAGCTGTCCTTCCATCTTTTAGGAGGTCTTCCACGAGGACGAGTCCCATGAGGTTGATTATGCAATGCAATATAGGGAAGTCTGGTGGGGTCCATTCTTTGAACATGACCGTACCAGTCCCTTTTTTGCTGTCTGCTCCATCTTATAATATCCTCAACCTCACATATCTCTCTTATTCTGGTGTTCCTCACACGATCCCTCAGTGTCTTGCCTGCTATCGTCCGTTTTTTTTTAAGATACGCATTTTAAATTCAATCGTGCCGTCTAATAACATAGGTCCCCGCAAGGTTCATATTCCCATGCCAATCATCTTATTTTATTTTCTTCTAACATTCCTCGGTCTGTGTAATGTAATTATTTTTTTTTTGCATTTCATTAGCATTTATTCTAAGAATATCAATTATTCAGACATTGAATGGAAAGCAAATTTTTATACGCCGGGAGCATGCTTGCAGCCAAGAAAAAGATAGTTAATTCATGTTAATAAATAACTAAAAACTTATTTTAACATGATGAATAATAAAATAATAAACTTAATCTCATATACAATAAAAATTTCCGAATTATTTAATAATTTTAATTTATGTGATATTTTTTTCTTCTTATAACAAACCACATATTTTGAAGATAAGTGAAACAAAATTAATGAAATAAGATAAATATTTTATACATGTAGCAATTTTGGATAAGCATTTAGTAATGATAATGAAATTTCAGTATTATATACTTCAGTATTTTGAATTTTTAAGAAAGAAATTACCGTGCTTTATGTACGAGTGTATACGAGTATGTTATTATTTAAATAAGTTTTAAAAGTAAACCTTTACTTTTCTTCTATATATCTTTATAACATCTGTCAGATCACGTAAACAATTTTATACTATTTAAAAAAATGTATCTTTACTGAAGAAGGACTGTTTGTCCGAAATATGTCTATGTAAATTTTTTATTTTAATTAAGTGTTGTATATACAAAGTACATAAAAAATAAAAGGAGAAGTAAACCTTTACCTTTACATAACTGCCTTTTGAGAAGGCTTTTGATATAAATGTGTTTTGTGATATAAAGGTGATAATAATAATAATAATGTTATTAAATTATCAATTATCGTACCTACTATCGTACGTAACGAATTTGAAAAAAAAAACTTTATCTAGTAATTCGTAAGTGCCGGGTGGTGACATCAGTTAGTTGTTAAAAAATATATATATGTTTAATTATATTTCAATAAAAATAAATATTTTTCATTATTAATGAAACAGCTCTGAGTAATTTATTTCGGAAACGAAATGGAAGATGTAACAAATAAAACGCTAAAACATTATTTACTTTATAAAGATTTTCAATTGATAACATTTATAACAATATTATAATATATCGCCAACCGATGTTGGCGAAATACCTGTCGCATCATTCTCAAAAAGTGAACAATCAAAATTGTGATATTATTACATTTAAGTGAATAATAAAAATTGTGAGTTATACATTTTATAACTTAATAATGTTGAAGTATCATAGTGTTTCGGTCAAAACAATAGACTGTTTAAGGATTTTGATTAAGAATTGACTACGTGATTTCGAATTTCAAAAGTTGTATATGATTATTTATGTTGTTGTCTTGTTGATTTGTTAATAAAAAAATACCTTAATAAAGCACAATATTGTATTAAGCATATTTTATCTTCTTGCTTGTGCCGTTCAAATGAAATCCACCTGTCTGCATACCATTTTAACAAAGAAGTAGGTATTATATAGGTCTCTATTATTCTAATAAATATAATCACATTTTTAAAAGGTCTCCGAAGCAAAATAAATTTTCGGTTAAACGTTCAAAAGGCGGGAAAAAAGCTTCGCCAAAGTTAATTGAAAAATTTCGCATTTTCCCGTCCTTCAATGCTATTCGCCTGCTCAATTATAAAAAGCAAAGAGATTTTTATTAGCATATGAATAATAAATAAGGATTCTTTAATTGAGAATAAATATTTCTCATAATACACATAATAACTCGTAAGTGTGAAAAATCGAAACTCTGAAATATCGAATATGTGAAAAATCGAAAATTTCAGAAATCGAATGTGTGAAAAATTAATGATAAGTACAGCTAATTTATACGAATTAAAACATCTGTTTTCTGGAACTTTTATTGTATTTTATGCCGATGACATCTTTCGCCGATCTAATTTATTTGATAACTAAACTTCAGTCTCTTTTTTCACTGTCGTCTGTTTATTTTTTAAGAATATCATCAAGGATTTATATCAATGATATTAGAATTTATTTTACAATCTTTGATATAAGCAGAAAATAGCTCATTATTATGAAGAAGGAACCTGGTCGTGTCCAGGCTTGAACCCATGCCCCCTGGATCAGGAGCCAAGCGTTCTATCCCCTAGACCACCACCCTGTTAACTATTATTTTATATTTGTGATTACATGTAATCGGCCTTACTTTATTAAAAAAAAATTCTAATATATGTAATTGATATTGCTTTACGTTATTCTAAATAAATAATGCATTAGACAGGCGAAAAATTTCACTCATAAAATATTTTTTTAAACTTCTACAAAACAGACGTTTTCATTCGTATTAATGCTTTAATGTGGAGTTTTACATCATTGTATAAGAAACAATATATAAAGTTATAGCTATTTTTCAATACATTTAAAAATCCCTGTACGTGTTTATATTAAAATTTGAACATTTAAATCATTGGTTACTTGTGTCTAGCACATATACTCGTATAAGTTTAACAGGTTTTTGAGACGAAAATAAACGTTAATTTGATTTTCGCTTTTTCGGCACAAGTTCATTTATACTTAGAAACGCTTGGAGCATAAGGGTGGCTTGCGCTTTCTGAACGACGACCGATATAAATAGGGATTTTTTCTAAGCCCAGTTGCCCAAAAAGTTCACTTCCTTTAATAATTTAATCAGAATAATAACAAAACATATCATCGTATTTTACATGTTTTCCCGGTTATATTTATAATTAAATGTTTCTTACGAAATTATAAAGTGTTCTAAAAGCTTTTCGTATTTAAATTTGTTTAAATAAACATTGTGTAGAATATTTTTGTGAATTCGGGGATTAAAGTGGTGAAGGAACAAACAAAATACGTATAAAGATAGAGTCAAGATTACTTAAAATATTAAAGTAAATTAGCAGAGTGGAGTAATAATAGATAGTAAGAGAAATAGTGAATAAATTTATTAACATTTTTCATCATCTTTTCACTATATTTTGTGCCTTCGTTCCGCATACAAAAGGATGGATTAGTTTCTTATCTCTGTTCTCACCTTGTAAAGGAATAAGTAGAATCAGCCTTTTAGAAAATTACAACTAGATCCGCAGACTTCATCACGAACACATAGCAGACATCTTGTATTTTATGCGATAAAAACATTTTTGAAAAATTGAATTCTATAAGATTTTTAATTTTTTAGTAAAAGGTAATTGTAAAGGCATGATTATTATTATTAAGAATACCAAACTACACTTATTACAGAATAATAACAAAAATATATAATACTATATTATTTGATTATATTATTTTCGACATTTTATTAAATGCAAGCCTAGCCTGATGTATACGGCTGTTATTTTGCTCATTTTGCTCCCGAGGTAGACAAACTCCTTTGTGTTCTTTAGTGGAACTCCTAACATCACAACTCTCATTTGATGTTGCGTTCGGCCTACAGTCAGCAGCTTTGTTTTGTCTTTATTTATCTTCATGTTGTAGCTATCTTGAAGAATGCCTTGCAAAGTTGCTAAGGCCTCCTGCAGTTCCTCCTCACTTTCAGCAACCATAGCAATATTAAAACTACAAATAACGAAAAATCAAGAGGCAACGATTTACCATTAGCATTTGATGACAGTATAAAACTTCTACCTTGCATAATTTTAAGAAGAAAAACCATACATAAAGATAAATGACATAATTAAGTATATTTAAGAGTTCTAGAAGTGGGGTAGATTGTAAAAAATAGTTTTGTTTTAATATGATGATGAGTGAAATGTATTTTTTTTAAATGCTGATTATAAAATACACGTTTAATTCAGGATTGCTTTCTACTTGGTCCAATGCGGTGTATTGAATTCATTATTTTAGTGTCTTAAATTATTAAATCTACGTTCGTTGTTTATCTATCTAGATTAGAATTTTCCTCTTCGATGAAAAATGTCAATTTTTAAGAATTTTCGCAGACTTCTTAGACAAATATATCATATTATCAAGTGACAAAATTTACTAGTGTTGAATTTTTTTACAAAAATTTGCTACAGAGATCGTAAAAAACACAGCCTCTTCTAGGGGTTGTACAAATGCTTGGTGAGATTTACTAATAAACTCAGAATATAATATAGCTTTTATCTCTTGTGTAGACGATATATTTTTCTCGTGATAATGAATTCAGGACAAGTTCTAAGGTAGAATACAAAATACTCTACCTTCCAAGGCCAGTGACGTAACTTAAAAAAATGGATGTATTTTATCATACCGTCTCTTATAGAAACTTTTTTGTAACGAGTAAATGTAAAGGTTAGATTATAAGTGAGTTGGCATTAATAAATCAGTCGAGTAATTAAGAATTATGACTAAAAATTTAATCTTTAATACAATAATTGGATATTTCGATAATTTTGAATATTTTTTACACAAGATATGGTAATTTTTTTTATACAAGGGTTCTTTGAAATCTAATTTCTATATATATTTTTTTCTTTTTTAGCAATTATATTGATTCTCATAATACGTGATAAGTGGCTAAACTATCCCCAATTTTATTTTTACGTGAATTCTATACCAGACCAAAGAGGGTGTGATAATCACACCGTCATCGCCAGGAATGAATCCGGGACTATTGATGTGGCAATCATAGCTCTTGTCACTCTGCGACAAAGATCGTCAATGTCAAAAGGGTTAGCTGCAAATCAATCCGTATGATTAAAATTTAAAGGGAAATATGGGATATTTGGATAAGGTGGGTTTTTATGTAAGATTTAAAATCAGTCGGATTGTCAATGAATCTGACGGACCTGCCATCCCAAAAGCCCGATCTCCGAAATTTGTGAAACAACCACATTAAAAAAACCCACGTGGCATCCCAAGAACCAGCAAAAATATTACAATCTGCTGCAAACCAATCGCTCGGATTGAGACTTTTACTAATCCATTAATTGTTAAATTATTGTACTGATCTCTATGATAAAAAAAACTGAATCAAAAGTGCCTTTAGTTTATATTAATATTATATAAAACTATCTTTACGCGCCGCAACTGATGCCGGAAGAGCTACCATTCTTATTAGCTGGTTCATTACGGCAGAACACGAATGTATTTTATTGTTATTTATTTCATACTGCGATTTTCTTTAATCCGGGTATTTTGTCCTTAAATAAAACATCATAAATCAAAGAAAAAATATTCATTCATACAAGAAAACATTAAAATTTATAGTCCATTGTTTTGGCCGAAACACTATGATACCTTAACATTTTAAACTGTTAAATGAAATAACTTTGTTTTTTGGATTTTATTTTACGCGACAGCTGTTTCATCAACCTATATTGACATCATTGAACCAACCTGCCTCTGGTGATGCCGGTGGGGAGAGCAATCAAACTGCTGAACATGATCGCTTTAGAGATCGATGTCTTTCATATTTGTGAAAGTACGTTCAGAAGACAAATACTAATAAAAATTGTGCCTTTATATTAATGCCACACCACAAACTAAGTGCTTTATACAAAAGAAGAGTGCATAATCCATTGTTTTGGCGGAAACACTTTGATATTTTAATATTATTTACTGTTAAATTAAAAACATTGTTTTAATATCAATAATTGAAAAAAAATATTATAACACCTGACTATGGTAACATCGGTTACCGAAACAGCTGTCCCGATGATTTTATAAAATATAAACTCAATTTTTGATATTAAAACAGTGTTTTTAATTTAACATTGAATTAAGTAGAGTTCATTGTGTTTTATTCAATTTAATTTTAAATGTATCATTCAATCATCGACGGTTATTGAGACAGCAAATATTATTCCATGGAAATCAATTACATGTGAGTCAGAATTGGAGAAAAACCATTTCATTGAATGATCGTTTTCACAAAGAAGATAAACTCCTATACAAGACAACGAGGAGCGTTTATTTAAATACATATACCTACTATGTTATACACGCGTATAAACACTTACAACCAATATGGTTTTAGAAGAATTCTCTGGCAAGAGCAATTTCAAAATTACTTGCGTGGAAAACAATTGATAGATAATCGATTATCAGATTAGTCGGATTTTCAATTTACAGAAACGTGTGTTTATTGGATTTTTCTATCTGGGAAAGATGTAATCGTACCACGTACGTGTATTTGAATCGTTATATCTATGTAGTTAAAACTTTCTTCATGGTTAAATCACATTTGAATCCATACTGAATTTTACTTCTTCTTCTTCTTCAAGTGCCCTGTCGGGTCCCCCCAACGTTGGCGATCACTTCGGCGAACCTGTCCCTGTCCTGCGCTACTCGGAACAGCTCCTCCACACTTCGGATGCCGGTCCACTCCCTCAAGTTTCGCAGCCAGGACATTTGTCTCCTACCGGGCCCTCGGCGTCTCTCAAATTTCCCCTCCAATATCAGTTGGAGTAGGTGGTACTTTTCCCCACGCAGTATATGACCCAGATGTGAAATTTTTCGAACCTCGATAGTTTGATAACAGTTCCCTGTCAACTCTAGCTTGCCTCAGGACTTTGGTAAACATGTCTGTCCAGGGAACTCTGAGCATTCGGCGATGGAGCCACATTTCAAATGCTTCCAGTCTGTTCATTGAGTTGACTTTCAAGGTCCACGTTTCACATCCATACAATAAAACAGACCACACATAGCATTTGATCATTCTCTGGCGCAGTTTTAAATGTATGCTATCATTTTATTTAACATAGCTCTTGCTGCCTCAATTTTGAATTTTATCTCTACATCTGGGTCAAGAGATTGCGTTTGTATGTTGCCTAGGTATTTTAAATTTTCCGTTCTTTCAACGTTACGGCCGTTCAAATGCAATACTGACCCACTGTAGTCAAGCCGTCCGAATGTCATCCATTTGGTTTTACTGATTTTAAAACATACCGAATTAAAAAAAAATATTCTCTGGACCGTAGATCATTATCGATCTGACGTAGGTCTTGTGAATAATCAAGTGTTCATACCTTCAATCTGTCCGAACCATTTAAAAAAAAATGTTGACATGGTTCGGGCAGATTGAAATAATGAATGGATCCATAATGTATATGTTAACGATGTAAACAGAAAAAGAAAAAAATTAAGGACGTAGAAAAAGTGCCACGATCAAATCCGCAAAATATTAAATAACGACCATGTGTAGAGTCGGAAAAATCAACGTGCATGCATGACACGATGTACAAGTATTTTGGAAGCGAGAGAAGTATTAGAGGAATCGGGATCCACATATAATCCTTCAGGAGACGGCGTGCTGGTTTTATATATATTTAATTTATAAAAGCAATAGGTCCCGCTTTATAAGTTTGCTCAAGAGTTAAACTGATGATATTAATCAAAGAAAACGATGTTTTTTTTACTACTTCAACTTTTGTCTTTATAACGACAGCGACAGGTTTCGCCAGGCTTGCTGGCATCGACAAACTGTTACGCTATTGCAAACTGAGTCGTTTATATACATAAAGGTCAGCGGTCGTAAACATTATTCTATACAAAATTTATAAACAATAACTAATGGATGGAAAAAAACAAAAGAAGCGACACCATTCTAATAGACCAAAATACTGTATATGTCATGATATTTAAATTAAGCAATATTTAAAAACATAAGTACGAATTTTTCAAACGTTATAAATAAATATTTCAGCAATAATAACATTTTAAATCCATAATATTGAATGCGAACCCCCTTCAATAATGTTAATACCAATATTTAAATTCAGTAAATTTTACATAATTTTTTAAAGATTATTTTGGTATAGAAACATGTTAACCACCTCTGATCTGTATGTATATAAAGGACTCAGTATGCAATAGTGTCACCAGTCTATCGATGCCAGCGAGCCTGGCGATACCGGTCGCTGTCGAAATAAAAATAAAACTGGAAGTAGTTTAAAAAAAAAAGTTTTATACTTAGGAAATTTGAAAATAACTTTGTTTAGTCCACAAAATATTAAAAACTATTAAAAAACACGACATGTTTCGGAGTATCGTTTAGTTAAACGTCGTTTTATTTAATAAATATTTCAAAGGAACATCCATCAAGAGATTTCAGTAAAATCCTTTGATTATCTTAAACTGATGAGTTTATTTAAAATTCACAGTATAGAGATTAAATTAATATGTTAAACGTTATTATTGACATCTATTCAGAACATTTAGGATTTAGAATATTGTAACATTATGTAAATTTCGTTGTTTGTATTTATCTTTTTTGACATCCTTACGTATAGATACGTCAACTGTGAAAAGGAATACCCTTTTCGGAAATATATTTACATTAGGAATCCTTTGAGATTCTTACAAAATGCCTCCATTACCTCCTCTCCTGCGGAACTCATTTATTTCGCAGTATTTTCTGCGGTTGGCTAAGAATTTTTTTAAAACTTTGCATCGTCGAGGGAAAACTAGGGTTTTCTTCATTTTATCCGGAGGCAGATTTGCAAAAGTGCTTTGGGTTATTGATTTTGTAAAAGAATAAGGAAAATACAATTGTGGTTTAGGAATATATAATACTTGTATATTTTTTACTTTAAGGTGGACATTGAAAATTCAAACAAAGATAATGCTTCTAAAACACTTTTATCGTATAAAGAATGTACGTTAATTCGCAGAATTTATTCATAAACAAAAACGCCTGTTTTCTAGAACTCTTATTTAATATAATGATAAATATATGTTTTCCTTACTAAGACATTAAATAATGTCAAATATTACATTTTATAATTCCTCAGTAAAATGAAACATGCCATAAAAAATACTTTTTTAATTGTTTAATATGAATTTTCACATCATTTTTCAAAAAACAATACACACGTGACGTGACGTAAGTTTTAAATATTTACAATTATTTATAACTATTATATCAAAATTCGATAGTAACTAAGCAAAAATGGGCACGTTAAGTATATTTTCGTTAGAAATCTTAATTAAAAGTGTTGTTAAATTAGTGAGAGGAATAAAAATATATAGAAACATTGACGACTTCATAGAAATAATAACTAAAGCATTACTCGTTCTCTGGAGGAGAAAACATATTTGAATAAACTTTTACTAGGCTTTCTACATCTATGAAACTAGACGACAATATCTAGAAATAGAAAATTACGAAAAGTTTTTGTACCATACGGTAAGTAATATTATCCCAAATGTTCGGACTCTTATACTCGTATATACTATTTGCGCTCTTGTATATTTCGGGTCAAAAACATAACAAAGATAATATGTGTACAAAGTTTGATATGTACACAAAAATTATTTTGTTTGGAAGTGCTACGGGTAACGAATTTTGAAAATTTGTTCCAAAATACAATTGTCTTTAGTGAAACTGGTATTGTTTCGTTTATTAAAACAACCGCTTGGCAACTTTAGCTTAAGTGTAAACTGCTTAAAGTTAGATACGTGTTTTAAATTCATTGTGAATCTTTCGATATATTTGATCTTTTTCATTTTTCATCCTCCTTTATTTATTTAAACATACCAAAGCATCACATAAGTACATTCTAATACACCAATGATTTAATATTATTAACAAAAAGTTTGAGATACAACAGTAAATAACACACAATGAAATAATATGATGAAGAGAGACAGAGACAGCGCCTCCCTCAGGTCAACTACACTATCACTAAATACGTCGACCTCCGAGGTGACACGATTTAGCAAAGATATTGCTCTACCTACCGGCATAACCATTGGAAGTTTGGTTCGCATAGTGGGAGATAAAACAATCTATGGCCCCTTTGTCGAAGATAATTATCAGGGTCGAACAGACCTACATCACTTAGGATTTCTGAGTTGTGTATACAACCGCCTATCAGTCGAAAGAAGTGAACACCCAAGTGAATGTTTCGTCTTCTCTCGAGTGACTGGTAGCCTAGCTTCCCTAGCGAGAAATCAGTCGGAAAGGGCCACGGGTAATATCCATACTCTCTAAGATAGAGGTATCGCAGAAATTTCTTCTGCACCCTCTCCACCATCAGGGAATATCGAACCTCATGCGGCTTCCATATAATGGAACTAAATGCCAACCGACTTCTCACCAGAGAGCTATACAGGAACTTCAGAAAGTAGCACCTGAAACTTTTAAACGCATTATCAAAATGACTTTATCAAAACGGTTCTATTAAAATTCTATTGCATATTTAGATGAATAATTAAATAATTATTATTATTTTCATATTTGAGTCAATTTGGGAAATGAAAATTAGTTTTTTTAACCTTAGTGAACCTTAGTGAACCTTAGTGCACCTTAGTAAGCAATTGTTTCAATTTCACGAAAAAATCCATGGTTGTACACTGTGGGCCCATAACTTTAGTTCTGGGCTAAGCTAATTGTAAGTTAAGTAAATCGTTGTGGGAAGTTGTACCGTAGATTCGGATTATCCGGCACAAGTCCGGAGCCATTATATGGGAGTTAGTTGTGACCTTTGTGATTTATGTATTAGGGCCAAAGTTCCCTCAGCAGGTCTGAAGAGTACTAGAAACTCTTCAGATAATTTCGCAACAGACTGTACGGGATGGATGAAAAAAATGAGTATTGCAATTTGTTTTATTATTCTAGAAGTTTTACAATATTTTATGGGAATGACATGTTTTGCCCTTCTAAGGCATTATCAATTGTCATTTGATAATGCCTTAGAAGGGCGAAACATGTCATTCCCATAAAATATAATAAAACTTCTAGAAAACTTACGTTTTCAGTCGTATAATTTATGTTAATGATAATTGTGATAACTGAAATAATAATTTAGAAACATGGAACGTGAATTAAAATAAATAAAAATCAAAAACCAGATTTTCAGATTTACGGAAATCACAACAAGTAATTTTTCAATTGCCAGAAAAGAATAAATTTTCATTTAAATGCGTATATTCATGTTGTTTTTTAGTCATTTAATTTCCGGAATCACATAACTGTTTAAAGTCCATGTTGTTTGTGCAATTTTTTCAGCTTAGTAAAACAGTATATAATATTTTTTGGGTCTCTCTGTACGTACAAGCTGCGTTTCGGGTCCTTCCTAATAATACAACTTCAACCGTCTTCAGATACAATAAATTTAATACTAACAACACTTATAGAATTATGTCTGTACGCCGTATAACTTACTTTGTAAGTTTGTGTTATGAGTTCTGAACTGTGCTTTGATCTTAGGGAGGAATGTAATTCCACTGAATATTACCGATCACTGTATTAACCTAGCACCGATATGGCACATACAAGTGTGAATTCTAGTAAAATATTGATCGGATATCAAAATAACCGTGACGCCGTCTCCCCGAAAAGGCAGTTAAAAATGATGGATCACCACATTGTTAATTCCTGACACACTTCTCTCGCTTCCTCAAGATTAATGCATTGTATCATGCACCCAAATGTTCAGCAGTAGCGTTAAAAGCGTACTGCTGTATGGATGTGAGACTTGGAAATCTACAACGAACGTTATTGGAAAACTCCAGGTGTTTATAAATAGGTGCCTTCGCTCAATATTCAAGATCTATTGGCCCCAAACAGTGTCAAATGCCGTTTTCTGGTCCATGGCAGGCGTAAAGCCCATTAGAGAACAAGTCGCTAGACGCAAATGGCAGTGGATCGGTCACACTTTGAGACTGAACCCAGCCCGCATCGCTCAGGACGCCCCTATGGGGGGACCAGTCTAGTGCTCTCCCCTAAGAGGAAGCGAGGCAGACCTAGAGCCACCTGGAGAAGAGCCCTGCAGGACAAGGTTAAGGCAGCAGGCTTCACTTGGGATGATGTTAGGCATCAGGCATGCGATAGAATCGGGTGGAGAAGGTTCATTGAGGCCCTATACACCACGAAGGTGTGACAGGACAAAAAGAAGATGAAGAATCATGCACCCACGTCGTTTTGACCAACTGTTGCCAACAATTGATATTTGATTTATGTGATAATGCCACGTTTCCTTCGGTCTTCTTCTATTTCTAGTTTTTCCCATCTTAATGATCCTTAAGATGGGCCTTCCTTAATTATTTTCCTAACGCTTTCATTCGCACTGCATTCATTTTTATATATAATAAATTTTGATTTACTACGCATTCGTCTAAGTGAACTAATTTCTACTGCATTTCTTCTACTTTTATCCTTCTTTTACAGTTCTATTCTTTACTTCCATTTCAAGGCAAGGGCGGTTATTGTAATCGTAATTGTTAATCTTAATTAAAATGGTTTTTAATTTTTTTAATTATTTTTAACCTAAAATGAAATAAAAATAAAACTCCATATTAAATAATTCATTTGAATATAAACGTATGTTTTCAAAAATTTCTATAATAATTTATAAAAATAACAAGTTTTTGCCAGTCAAAGGCATAATCAAACGTCACATTTTTATGTAGATATAGGTTTCTTAGTATTTGTGAACTTATATAGAAACGATCATTATAACATATTATAAAACTTGGAATATTTCTACCAAAAGACATTTCATTTCGGATCATCATAACAAATCCCAGGGGTACAGTTTGTCGGATAGACCTCGGGGTACAAGAAATATAAAATATGTATGTGGGTCAAAGGACGTTAAGACGAGGTTTTTTCAGACATTCCCTAAGGGATATCTAAGAGGGAAAATTATTTTTGACTACCGCATCTTATTCCTAAAAATCATGGCCCTTCTAGGACCTATAGGGACGGGGAAACATGTATAAAATCATATTTGATGATAGCAATGGAATATCTGATTTTAAGTCATCCTAAAATGCATGCGATGCTTTGATTAAATGTTATTATGTGAGCTTCATAAATGTGTGAAAGACGAACAAATTGTGAAGGAATAAAGCTTATATACCATGGATGATTCCTTAGACGTACGTAAAGTAAAACGATATATCATAGAATTTCAAATAATGATACCATGAAAGGAATGTAGAGCGGAAGAAAGTATTTCTTCTTCTTCTTCCTCAGCCTATTTCAAAGGCCCTCCTGGACAAAGGCCTCCTCCATTCGCTTCTATGTCACTCTGTCTTGTGCATACTGCATCCAGGTCATTCCGACGTGTCTGTTCAGATCATCCTTCCAACGCAGTTGCGGTCGCCTTGCACCTCACTTTGCCGTCCACGGTCTCCAAGTCAGCTGTTTTCTTGTCCATTTTTCATCTGAGTTTTTGGCTACGTGACCTGCCCATTGCCATTTTAGAGTCGCCACCCAGTGGATGATGTCAGTAACCTTTGTTTTTTCTCTCACTGAATCTTTTCTGACTCTGTCTCTTAGGCTTATCCCAAACATGGCTCTTTCCATGGCTCTTTGGGTCACTCGTAGTTTCTCGGCATTTTATCGTTATGAAAAAATGGATTCATAATACTTTATTCCGCTATACTTTCCTTCCTCGGCATTTGAAACTCTGTCATACCACATCGGATATCATTATCAATAAATTTATGTGGTATAATAACAGTTTTTTTTAAGCTATTTTAAAAATTGTAAAAATAAATACAAAAGTTTTGATACTAGCGTATTTATTGTACACAATATATTCTCATTGTTCGTGTAATCTAATTATCCCGAAAACTCTTTTATGTGAATATCAGACTTTCCGACGAATGAAAGGAGACTTGTCGCCGAGAGATTTTGATTAAATTTCTAATTATAAATCACCATTAAGCATCAAGCCCTAGCACACTCCATCTCTCATTAGATACACAGGAAAGGCTAAAGTAAATTATGCCCCTGAATAATTCCGAAAATACGGTCACGATTTGAATCCTAATTTCTAACTCCAACGGCAAGGGAAATAAAGTTATCCGAGTGGGAACCTACAAGGCCGACGTGACGTTAACAAGTAATTTTTATTATATAGAATTAAGCTCGCAATTCTCAAGTTCTTCGAAAATATATAATATTTTAAATAGTCCATTGTTTTGGCCGGAACACTATGATACTTCAACATTATTACTGCTAAAATTTAAAACACTGTTATAATATCACAAGTTCTTTTATTCACTGAGAGTGTCGCGACAGTTGTTTCGCCAACCGATGTTGGCATCATCAGGTGTTACAATAAACTCGTAAAAAGTTGGCATTATCAGGTGTTACAATAAACTTTTTACTAGTTTATTGTTGTTACACCTGATGATGCCAACTTCGGTTGTCAAAACAGCTGTCGCGACACTCTCAGTGAATAAAAAGATATCGTGATATTATAACAGTGTTTTAAATTTTAACCAAAATCAAACTTTATAGCTATAGAAAAAATTGTAAAAAAAATCTATATCTAAATTTTAGACATACAATTATTAATTAAAACGAAACAAAATGTAAATCCAACATTTTTACATAAAATAAAAACACAAACGAATCAATATTCTAATAGGAGGGATGAGTCTGATGCTAAGGATTTATATCAATGATATTAGAATTTATTTTACAATCTTCAATGTGAGTAGATAATAGATCTGGTCGTGTTTAGGCTTGAACCCATATCCCTGGATCAAGAGCCAAGCGTTCTATCCCCTAGATACCACCTATGATAACAACATTTCAATATTCGGCTTCAATTTAGTTGAACCATCTCGTAGACCCCCATTTACATCTCATGGACTTAAATTTTTTTTTCCAATAGGATAGTCGATATAGATCACATTGGGAACCACTGGTCTAACGGATATGAATTCTCAGGTGGTCACCTATAATCCTGAAGTGTAGGCCTTGAAACAGCATAAGAGGAATAGAAAGATCACAGAAAAAGTGGACGGATGATGTTATCCAAATTTCTTTTATTAAATTGTATATTTGTTAAAAAAAAAACAGGTTTAGCCGTAGAAACATTAATAAACATGTAAAATAAATTGAATGATTTTATTTAATACTAGAAGTTTCGTATATATCATTGTATTAGGTTTAATTGTTTCGTTGTGCTTAATCATTCTGAAACATTAACAAAATTAAACATATTCTTAACAAAAGTATTTTTTTTTTAAATCAGTCGTTTTCATTTTTATAAATTTCGTTATTATTTTTCATTTTTATATATTACAAAAATTAATCCGTTTTCATTTTTACATATTACAAAATTAATCCTAAGTCTTAATAAAACAAGTATGAAACATGGCTCGGTAGGATTATCAATAGTCTTGTCTTTCAAATTCATGTATAAATTATCAATTTGTTATGTAAATAAACCCATTGAGCAAACAAATAACACAATACATACACACATAAACACACATATACAAGCATGTGTACATATTGTACGTATGTTATTTCGTATGCTGATGTTATTTGTTAGGAACTTTGTTTGTTCCGCTTCAATATCCATATTATTTATGTACAATTATCTCAACCCCACAACCCTACGCATGTTTGTAGAAGGATATCTCAGTTGTTCTCTTAATCAAGATTTCACCGTACAAAGTTTAATTGGACTTGAGTGGCGGTGATTGTTATTAGAAATTCACAATGGGGAATGATGATACTACTTAGTAGTAGTAGTAGTGACTTCAAAAATTACATAACGTAAATGAGGATATTATTTGCAAACCTGGCAAACTCGAAAAAAAAATGCGCTTTTTTACGATAATTATATTTTTCATCTCAACCAGTTAGTATTTTAAAAGTAATCAGCCATGAAATAATCATCATTATGTTGATAATTAAAGTAAAATAATGAATTTCATTTTGGAGCTTGCCAGCTTTGCAACGCTCAAGTGGAGGTTGCCATGTTTGCAACAAACCCTATATTTTAATAGCAAAATTCTTCAGAATGAAGCCGAATTTGAAACTGAAAATCAATAAAAATTGTGTGCAAATGTATTATGAATAAGACCCAATTCATATCTCACTTTTGATTGTTGGTGGAGTTTGCCGGGTTTGCAAATAATACCCTCAAATACGTTTTCTATGTCTCTTCGCGCCACCCTTAACGAGTCTTTTGCCACCTTTGCCACCTTTGAGCATGTGTATCTTGGTCATAAAATCAGACTTGGAAAACATAATCAAACTGCAGAGTTACCTCGAAGAGTTGGACTGGGTTGGGCCGCCTTTGGTAAACTGCGACATGTCTTTGAAAATGATGAAATACCGGTTTGTCTCAAAAGAAAGGTCTACGACATGTGTATACTGCCCATGATGACATACGGACTAGAGACGACAACTCTAACAGCAAAAAGTGTCACAGTCTCCAGTGTACACAGAGGTTCATGGAAAGACAGATACTTGGTGTGAACTTGCGTGACCGCATAATGAATGAAAAAAATCAGACGCTGCACCAGGGTTGACGTCATGGACCGAGAGGCAAGATTGAAATGGCAATGGGCTGGGCACTTGGCTAGCATTGGACACTTGACACCCATGATACTCAGTTGGAGATCATTGGCAAATAGGTGAAATGTCGGAAGGCCACCGATGAGATGTACCGATGATATTGTCAAAAGGGTTGGAAAATCTTAGGATACAAAGGAGGCAGGAAATAGACGAGTGGAGCAAATTGGAAGAGGCCTATATCCAGCAGTGGCGGGAAGAAGGCTAGTGAAGGAGAATAATAAGAAAATACGTTTTGAAGCAGAGTTTAAAAAATCGTCTCATTAAAAAATCAATTTCTATTATGTCTTGAACTTTTTATCATTGCAATTAGTGCGACTATCCAGAACGGATATCGAATGCCTACAAGTATTCCTACAGTCTTCTTCAACAGAGATTATACTATACGGTTAGCTTCATTTGCAGTAAAAATAAATGGTCATGAACTACGATAGACTACATTTGCAGCTCAGATAAGAAGTGCCAGTTCACCTGTTTACCTTTATATTACATACAATTTAGTAGTACAAAACAAATACATCTTCCAAAAAATTGTCAGACGTGGTGGTCGTAAGAAGGGTGGAATGGGAAATGTTGTATTACATAAAGCTTGCACTTAACCCAACCAATGACAGGTCATAAGTCCTGTAAACGCCTCGACCACCATATTATGTTTCCAATTTACATCTTTATCTCTATTGAGATACAATTAATCCTTAAAAAAGTAAAAAGGTTTATTACATACCTCCCTTTATGAGCTGCAAATGTAGCCAGTGACACTATTGGGGTTAAACCTTATATCCTCTATACTGAATATATTTTTTAAAACATTATATTTTCGCAACACTTTTTTGACCTTATCACAAACATGTTTCGAGCCTAAGACGCCCTTACTCAAAGCAGATTCACTTTAATTCTTTAAAATTATAACCCACTGTAGGAATATTTTCTATTTGAACCTGATACGAGTAGTATTTGCTTGTGTCATTCAACTTGTGTAAGATATCGAAATTCGAAAATGATAATAAATTTACGTTATTGTACGACATAGAAATTTTTTTATCACTTAACAATTCATTTTATTTATTTGTTTTTTTGAATAATAATATAACATTCCATATAAAATAATTTATATGATTGGAAATATCTGTTTTCTAGAAGTTTTATTATATTTTATGGGCTTGCATAGGCATTATCAAATATTTATTAATTACATTTGATATCCATTAGCAAGGCGAAACATGTCCTTTCAGTAAAATATAATAAAACTTCTGGAAAATAAACGTTTTCATTCGCATTAATTTATACTATATTTCATTATCTAGAAATTATTTTTTAAATCTTTTACAAAACTTTTCTTTTAATATTTAATTTTCAACAACTTATTGAACGCTAGGGCATTAACACTATGGAATTCCATAGCAATATACTTAGGAAATTGAAAATAACCTTGTTTAATCCTGTAATTATTAAAAATATATTAAATAACCATCTTCAGGTGTAAAAATATAATAAAAACTATTATTGTATTTGAATTATTGTATCGAATTATAAATGCGTTTTTATATAAGCCTTTCTTTGTTTAGTTTTTATTATATTTTTATACCTGAAGATGGAGGTATCCTCCAAAATATGTACTTTTAAAAAAATATTTTTTTAATAATAAGCGGATTATACAAACTTATTTTCCATTTTTCTAAGTATAACTTTTAACAATATTTCATATAAAATAATGAAGCATTCCGATGACCGTTATAGCTATCCAAATCTTAATAAATATTATATTATGTATGTTCTAAAAAAATGCAATATTTTATTTTATTTCATATGCATCATTACATAGCTCTTCTGTATATATCATCGCATCATTCACACTTTTTGCTGCAGCAAAGCTGCAATCATTTATACATGCTACCAATTAAGTTATTTCCACTTGTTGAGAAAGAACTGTAAACTTTTTTAAAAACTTTCTCAAGTTTATTCTGCAAAGCTTATTGAAATCTTATAACATTAATTACACCGTGATAAAAATAAGGTATGCGTGATTCATTTAGTATTATTAATTACGTTAGATGTTTTAATTTGAAATTTAATTTATATCACGCCACCATTGTTTATGAACTGCTCTTTGTAGTCGTTTTAAATTTGGTTTATTCGAATAACACACCTCTTAAAAAACATTAAATTAAGCCTCTATAGCAGTGTTCCTCAATTCAATTTAACAGAGCTTTAAAAGTGAACATAAAATTATAAAAAAAATTATCAAAAGATTCGTGTAATTGGGTAGTATGTTTATAAAAGATGGGCGAATGGAGAGAGATATTGAAAGAAGGTTTGGGGCAGGCAACAAAGTGAATGGTGCACTTACAGTTGTCATCGCAAACAAAAACCTATCCAAAAAAGCTAAAATGGCAGTGCACAATGATATTTATGTACCGACCATGGAACTGACAAAAGAAGGATTAAATTGAAATAAACGCAGTAGAAATGAGACCTCTTTGACGAATGTGTGGATACTAATTGTATGATAGTGTCGAATGAAAATATAAGAAGTGAATGCAGTGCGAATGATGGTGTTATGAACAAAATAATTAAAGGAACATTAATATGGTTTGGACATATGGAAATAATGAATGGTAAAAAATATATACGTTAACGATGCAAATGGAGCTAGAAGTAGAGGAAGACCGAGGAAAACGTGGCACGATCCAATACATCAAATATTAAATTCGGCCGCGTGAGGAATCAGAGAAATCAACTTGTGTATGTTGAGGAATCTAGAGTATATCAGGAAATAACATTATTTCGATTTGTTCTTTCTGCCAACCCATTCGGAGAGACAGCGTGATTATTAGTTGGTTATTAATTTTGTTTTTTTAATTTTTAAGTGGCATTACCAAACACGTTGATTATCTCTGGCATACTGAAATTTTTACTCTAATTCCTAACATTTTAACGTTCGCGGTTCAGAGCATTCACCTGAATAGCGAAAGGTCGCAATTTAGTTTTCCATGGTTTCATTGGTGACTCCATTTAGATAATTTCAATATCCGTTACCGGTTTTCTGGATCTTTATTGGTAAGTATTAAAAGTTTTCTACGGCACCCTTAAAAAATAATTCATAAAAATTGCGCTTTATAAATCATCCAATTAATTTAAATTATTATTCGACGAGTATCATAAAATGGAGTTACCTCATTTTGTTTCGCGGGCACCAGAAAAATTCCGTTATAATGTGGTTTTATATTTGAATTCCGTTTTACTGTGGGAAACACAATTCAATGTCAACTTATTTCACAGGCATAACTATTTCTCATGAGGTAATTAAATACCAATTCTTAATGTCGAGTTTAAATAAAGTTTAAGAAACGTGAAATTTGTATTTGATCTCGAGGTGCTTAACGGAACTATGCGGTGCTCGATGACCTCAGTGGCAGAGAAGCGAGAGCTATGACTACCACACCGACGGTTCCGGGTTCGATTGTCACACTGCCATTGGTGGCGGAAAGAATTTTAATGGAATGACAGTAAAATGGCGATAGATTAACTATCTATCATATGTCATTAGAATCAATATAATAGCTAAACAAATTGTATAGTAATAGGGTACAAACGATCTATTGTTTACAACAACAAAAAATCAACAAAATTTTAACTATAGAAATCGTTATATTATACAGATTGCATATTTAATATATTTGAATAAATATTCGATATGCAATTGTCCGTCTGTTAAGTAGAATTTTTTTTAAATAAAAAAATAATATTTCAAGGCTAGGACATTTGAAAATGAGTTTTTAAAAACGGACGTCTTCATCAATACAAAAAAAACATTAGACGTTTATGTTTTTGTTTTTGTTTTTTATATACGTATCATGTATTCATTCTTAATAAAATAACTAAATGTGAACAGATAAGGATGGTTGATAGACCAATTACTTGAATTTTGATTATGTCGATACCTTTTTTTCTTCTATTATATAACGAGTTCAAAATCGTTTTATTCTTCATCATCGAAACTGTGTGACGATTCAAAAACTTGAAAACAAAGATGAATTCTCCGAAACTTCAGTCATAGGGTAGGTAAATCATAAAACATTGCGTTCTACACCAATTCTACACCAGGCCAAAGAGAATGCCCTCTCCGGGAATCGTACCCTGGACCTTCGGTATGGCAGTCATAGCTTTTGCCAGTTGCTACAAGGGTGTTCAAATAAGGATGGTTTTGTAAATAAGGATGTGAAAAAAATGTCAATGCAATTGATTCGTTCTCTTAATTCATGAAACATAAAAATGTTAATATCCTTTTGAGCTCAATGTAAATGAACTTCCTAGAGTACGGGTATTGTAGGATAATAACTAGGGCGAACTTAGTACAAAGTTTCCCACTGTTTTAACTCCACACCGTTTGCACTATAATCCCTTAATCCAGAGACTTAGCTCTTACCCCATAACCACATTTTCACGTGAAATGTCCTGTCGACGTTATTTAGTGAGGAAAACTGAAAACTTTTTTGTAGTATACTTTCATCGCTTTATTCAAACCCTTAAACCCCATGACCTATATTCTTTGTTATCGATGAAAATTTCCCAACACCGTGTTCTTCGACGTATAACATACAAAGATATGTTTGTTCTTACATACGAAGGTATTTTAGGTGTTTAGTAAAGGGCGATCGTTCCATCACAGTAAATTTGAGATACAAAGCCTATTACAGAACTTTGAACAGAGCTTATTGCGACATTTCGAAAATTGAACATAAATCTGAAAAAAATATTGTCGAGGGAAGGATTTTATAGAACGACGAGTGAAATAATCAAATGGTTTAAGAATATACTACAAGCATATGAGTGATCGAGAGCTGGTGTAAGAGTTGAAATACGAAAGCAATGAATCAATCAAAATATATGTCAAATACTTAATATACCAAGTGTTGATCCATATATATTTTATTTATATTAACCGGCCAAAGTGAATGGTGGTTGTTAAGTTGAAAAATATTATACATAGGTATGTCAATTAGATGAAGCAAAGAAAATAATTTTCTTTTATTTTAAGGGTTTTACTATTTAGTATTAACGAAAACATTCTAAATAATAATTAAATAAAACGATGTTTTTTAACTACTTCTACTTTTGTCTTTATTTAGACAGCAACCGGTTTCGCCAGGCTCGCTGGCATCGACAGACTGGTAACACTATTGTAAACTTAGTCCTTTATATACATACAGATCAGGGGTGGTAAACATGATTCTATACAAAAATAATCTTCAAATATTTATGTAAAATTTTCTGAATTTAAATATTGGTATTAATAAATAAAGACAAAAGTGGAAGTAGTTAAAAAACATCGTTTTATTTAATTATTATTTAAAATGAACTGATGTTTAAATAAATCTAGAAAACGGATATTTTCATGTTTAATTCTTTAAAATCCTATATTCTTAAAAATCTCAAATATATTTCATAACCTCTAACTTTATTCATTATCTCCTACAATTTTATAGATCACCTATATTATTTTAGATTATTAACATTCTCCTAGATTTTCTACACTATTTTAGATTTCCTATATTCATACGAGTATATACTCGTATGAATACGTACTATAAGAAAACGTTATATACCTATATATAATGATTTTTGATAGTCTGAAACAGTGATTCCCAAAGTGGTCTATATAGACCCCAGGAATCTACGACAACTTGCAAGGGGTCCACAATTTAAAAAAAAATTGGGGGTCCACGAGATGGTTTAACTAAATTAAAGCCAAATATTGAAATGCAAAACGAATATCGAAAAAAGGTCGACAACGAATTCCGGCTTTTTGTTTCGGATATTTTTTTGATCTGAAAAGTAATCAGTTTAGGAAAGCAGGGGGTCTACATAAAATAAAAGAAATCGGCAGGTGGTCTACGGGACAAAAAAGTTTAGGAACCTCTGGTCTAAATGATGTATTTTCTCTAAGGATATAAATGTAGAGAATTGTTCGATCGTGCTAACTGACACATTGAGCGTAATCATTAAAAATATTTAAACAAACAACAAAGTTCTTATGGAACAAAAATATATTTGCTAATTTTATTTTCTTTACGTGCCTTAGGTACGTGGTTTACACTTACAGGGAAAATATAAAACGCGTCAGTCCACATATTAACGCTTTATTTGGATCATCCAAGACAATTTTATGAACCAAAATATATTCCAAGTATGGGAAAATTTAACAACCAAGGTCTTCACTAGAAAAAGCTGTGATGAGATTCTTTGAAAGCTTTAATATCTGACGTGTGTGAATTATTGCTTTTGGATAGGCACTTAAATTTTGTTGGTTCCAACGAATATTAAGCGTTTTTCTCATATTTATATCAGAGGCAAAATTAATACGGAGCAAAGCTATGAAATCAGGGTCAAAGCGTGGGTTAGATTCATTAAAAACTTCAACGTTCAATATTAACTCATATACATATTCAGGGACACCGGCATACAAGTAGATGTAAAGTCATCATGAAAATAATAACGTGAACTGTTATATTCTTGGTAGAAAAAAAAACGTTACTAGAGGTTGATAACACTAGAGGTTGATAACACTTAATAAAATAATAATGCTTCATAAAATTATACACTCTAAAGTAAACTACTCCAAAATCCTTTGTAAATTGACATTTAACACCCCTATATTTTGCACAAGATACAGTTTTCCGCCTTCCTGCCTATTGCACTAAGTACGCTCAAAGCGCGGCTATGTACCGAATTTACGATATGTACGGTATTTAAGTAATATCGATGTTTTCCATCGGAACGAGTTAGTATGTTAGTACCTGTTATTATTTACTTTTTTTAAAACACCGTTTGTTTTCTAATATAAACGTTTTTTTCCTTCTAATTTTCTATAAATATTGGAGGTCATCCTTTTAAAAAACTGAGTAAAAAACTTATTGTCGTTTATTTAGGTTAACAATATGTTTTTTTTTTGCTAAATTATAAAATGCATTTTGCCGTTAACAATTTTTTTTTGTAATATAAATGGCATAAAAGACCTACGAGCTGCAGCCTCCTTGCGAACGTTCCTTAAGTCCAAGCTTCTATCCAGAAACACCAAGCTGCGTATTGATAACACCATCACCAAGCCAGTGGTGACATATGGTTCTGAGTCATGGACAATGACTCTAAAAGAACAACAAAGAATCTACTTGTTTGAGAATAGAATACTTAGAATTATCCTGGGACCCAGACCCGGTCTTGGAGGCAAAGGACCAACCAAGAGATCCGTACGATGACCCAGCAGCCCATTATAACAAGCACCGTGAGAGCCGGTCGCCTAGCATGGATTGGGCACGTATGCCGAGCCGAAGAGACCAGAGCAATCAAGACCCTGTACGCGTCTAGACCGACTGGAGTAAGGCCTCTAGGAAGGTTTATGCAGCGCCTAATGGACAATGTTCTGGCTGACCTGGCTAGGTTGGGCGAATCGTACTGCTGGGAGGAAAAGACGCAGGATCGAGGAGCTTGGCGAAAAATCATCAAGGTGGCTAAAACTCTTCAAGAGTTGTATGGCCATAGGAAGTATATAAAAAAGAAAAAGATAAATAAACCAATGTAGATATAATTATTGATAAGTAAGAAGGGTTTTTATTACGCCTTCCACAATAGTTAATTTCAATTTAGTTTCTTGATGAGACTATAATTAAAAGAACGTTGAAAGGACGTGTTACATACGTATTTGTTGGAAGACCAAAAAGTAATAAAAGTACGCAGAGGCTCCATCATTTCACGAACAATAGATCATCTTGGTAGGTCTTGGAAATAATAAATCTCGCATGTGTGCGTTCACGTACGCAGGTTGGATGCCGGCAGAATACAAAACTAAGGAACGAAATATCGTTCACTAATATTATTTACAACCTAAATGCTACCATTTTAATCGATGAAACGTAAGAAAACACGCATTCTTTAAGTAGTAAAGACCTATGGAGCACATGATTTTGAATTATTTTGATCCCAATTTTTCACACGCCAGAACCAACCTGTCTCTGGTGATGCCGGTCTGAAGAGCAATCAGTCTGTTGAACTTGATCTCTTCGGAGATCGATACCTTTTATATCAATTAATACGAATGAAAACTAATCTGATTTTTACTACCAAGTTTACCTTGTTTACAAATTTGTGTTTCTAGGGTAATATTCAATATTAAAATATAACATATGGAGTCTTTCATCATTGTTCAAGAAACATTACATAAACTAATATAATTATTATTTGGTTGAATCACTCTTAACATGATTGCAGCGCGAGTCAAGTCGATGTAAAGGGTATAGATATCATATTAATTCTCGTGACATGTAATAGGTAGCTGATATATCGCTATTTTATTATCACGTGAATTCTACAGCAAACCAAATACAATATAACAATCATACTGCTATTGATAAGAATCGATCTCGGTGCCTTCATTTGAACCCAATTACTGTACACAATTTGTTTTTTTAGCTAATAGTAGCTAATCTATCGCCATTTTATTGTCACGTGAATTCTACAGCAAACCAAAGACAGTGTAACAATCACACTGCCATTGCTGGGAATCGATCCCGGGACCTTCGGTGTGGCAATCCTGGCTCTTGCAACTCTGCCACGAATGTCAACGTATAATATAAATTATTCAAGGGGAACTTGTATCGAAATAATTGTATGAAGGGTGATTTAAACTATTATTGAATATGATATATTGTTAAATACTGATAAATTTTTCCATTACCGGTGAGAAGGGCAATTAGTCTGCTTAACGCGGTCTCCTCGGAGTTCAACGTCTTTCATATTAGTGAAAGGACGTTCAAAAGACAAATACTCTTGACTTTGGAGAATACGAGTATCTTGTCTCTCTAATGTTGAACGTCTCACGCGTTCCTGGTATTATATTGTATATATTATATTGTATTTAATATTTTGCATGTACTCAATAGGTTCTTTAGACATTTATGCTGTTTGCAATGTCTGTTGAGTTAATAAACTGATTTGATTTGTTTTTTTGTATACAAATACTTGTAGACAAATACTCGATTTTTACCCATTGCGGGTTAATCATTTTTTAAGGATTAATTGTATCTCAATAGAGACGAATGCAAATTGGGAACAGAATCTGGAAGTCGAGGTGTTTACAGGACTTATAACCTGTCATTGGTTGGGTTAAGCGCACGTTTTATGTAATACAACATTCTCCATTTCTCCCTTCTTACGACCACCATGTCTGAATTTTTTTTGGAAGTTGTATATATGCTAATATGCAACACCATAATTCACATGTTCTTTTTCAATCTACCCACTAGCGCCGTCTATGAAGGTTTTCTATGATTTAATTTGATTATAATTATTTATTTATTTCAATTGTCCAACAAAAAAGGTTAATTTAAAATATCATATTCTGTTTCCGTCTGAAACACAATAATAAAATTATTTGCATGAATTTTATTATGAATAGGTCCGGATATTCGTTTTCTATAAGGAAAATCTGAATGGATGAACGTCACCACGTCAACTGTGTTATACTTCTATAGAAATTTCTGCATTGAAATTCTCAAAGTGATCCGTCAATGAATAGCCATGCAAATGGATTCCCGTTTGAATGAGAGGAAACGAAGCGATTATTTGCGGTCTCCTTCCTTATACGTCTTAATTCGTTTTTGATGACACCCAATCAAGTAGTGTCAGACACCAATTATTAATATTGTTACAACGTATCGCCTTAGCATATCACTCATCGATTAGCTTTGATTATCTTTATATATGAGATCTCTTAGACGGATGTGTGGATACTCTGTGTATGATAGAGTGTCGAATGAAAATATAAGAAGTGAATGCGATGCGAATGATGATGCTATGAACAAAATAATGAAAGGATCATTAAGATGGCTTGGACACATGGAATGCATGGTAAAAAAAATATATGTTAACAATTAAAATGGAACGAGAAAAAGAGGAAAGCCGAGGAAAACGTTACACGATCAAATAAATCAAATATTGAATGTCGGCCATGTGAGGAGTCAGAGAAATCGACGCGCGTGCATGACACGATGTATGAATGTTGAAGAAGCGAGAGAAATATGTCAGGAAAGAAAATTGTGGCAGTCCATTATTTCTGCTTATCCCTTCGGGAAGACGGCGTGATGGTTAGTTAGTTAGTTAGTTAGTTAGTTATCTTTATATATTTATATAATTTTTCTGTACGAAACTCCTCCTAAATGGCTAAACCAATTTTGATGAATTTTTTTGTGTGTATTTAAGTGGGTCCCTGAATGGTTTAGGTATACAATTGGATCTGATAGGTGACCGTAAAAACCTTCTGGGAGGTTCATGAATATTTGACCTTCTGAAAATAATTCCTAATAATTTTGTTTACCCTAGATGGCGCTGTTAGATTATGTAGTATATTTGATTAAAGCATCTGCGAATCACTTTAGTTGTGGCGTGGGTAGATTTAATATTAAATACAATGACAATCGTCATTTAGTATATATTTAATCGAAAATACGAAAATCTAAAAATGTTTGCTGAACCAGCTAATAGCAGACAAGCCAACGTTAGGGCAGAACAACGTCTGTCGGATGTTTGGATTTGCGTTTCTCAGATTCATTGTGGGAACGACACCACGAGTCAGCGTGAGACATTCTGAAATAAAGAAGATCTGGAATGTCGAGTGCGATGAGGAAGAACGAGTAGATGTTACTGGAGAATCCATGAGAATTGAGAGCGTGTTCTGAAAGAGTAAAAAGCAAAGCGGCAAATAAAGTACCAATAGGCAACCGACCTCCAGGATGACCAACCAAAAGATAGCGAGAGAGCTGGACATCTACATCCCGGGTACGGGTTCAATAAACGACATTATATAGTATTAAATAAAGCAGACAGCAACCTGAAACGAAAAACCTACGAAACCTGCGTTCTGCCAGTTGGTACTAATGGTCTTGAAACTACGAGTGACCCAAAGAGCCATGGAAAGAGCCATGTTAAAAATAAGCCTAAGAGACAGAGTCAGAAACGATACGGTGAGAAAAAAACAAAGGTCACCGACATCATCCACCGAGTGGTGACTCTAAAATGGAAATGGGCAGGTCACGTAGTCAGAAAACTGGACAAGAAAAAGAAAGAATGAAAAGTGGACAAGAAAACTGCTGATTTGGAGACCGTGGGCGGCAAAGAGAAGTGCAGGGCGACCGCAACTACGATGGAAGGATGATCTGAACAGACACGTCGGAATAACCTGGATGCAGTCTGCACAGGACAGAGTAACATGGAAGCAAATGGAGGAGGCCTTTGTCCAGGAGTGGACGGGAATAGGCTGTGGAAGAAGAAGAAGAATAAGAAGAAGACGTTTGTTTGGATAAAGAGTCCGTCACAGTCTACCCCTTCAGGAAACGGCCACTATGGTGAACTAGTTAGTGTTTTGATTGTGCGAAGCAACTGGTGACAATTTGTTTAGTAAGAAACAACACGTTTTGATATAAAATTGTGTTTTCGAATTTAGGTCATTTCCATTACAAATATCCTGTTTCGATACGTTTCTGTCATTCCAGCTTGATAAGGATATCCTTGTCCGTGAACGTTTCTCAGAGGAACCAATTTTCTTTCTTCCTTTTGGCAACATAAGTCGTACTCAAAGAAAACAATCTATATAAGGGCGGCTTGTTTGATCTAAGATTTTTGCAATTCCTTTTAAGTAAACTCTAACTTAAAGTCGAATTGCGCATATTATTTCAAATTTAATATCAAGAAATCAATTTCCTTTGTTAATATTAACTTGTTAAAAGTTATAATACAGTATAAATGAATAAAATCTTGTAATCTTCATTTGACACTTTATCATGAAAAGATTTATGATACTACCCATCAGAATAAAATATAAAAAACGAACTAACCGAACGGGTAGGCAGAGAGTTTGAACCGCCACACTTATTTATCCTTACATAACTCTCGTGCCTCTTCTACATTCACACACCGTGCCATGCACGATTGAAGATTGTTCCGAATTCGAACATAACCGCCTTTCAGTAATTTATTTGTTTCCTTTGCCTTCCTCCACTTCTTTTTCCATTCAAAATACTTGTAGGTATATATATTTTTAACCATTTTTATATCTTTCATTTGTTCCAACGAAGGACTTCTGAAATGAAGACACTAAGGACGATAGCAGGCAAGACATTGAGGGATCGCGTGAGGAATACCACAGTAAGAGAGATATGGGAAGTTGAGGATATTATAAGGTGGAGCAGACAGCGAAAACGGTACTGGTACGATCATATTCTAAGAATGGACATCACCAGATTCCCCTTTATTGCAGGACATAATCAGACTCATGGAACTCTCACTCGTGGAAGATCTCTTAAAAGATTGAAGGACAGCTGGGAGTCTACCTCAAAGGAGCAGCAACACTCTGGAGAACATATCCTTCATTAATATGGTTTGGACACGTTAAAATAATGAATGAAGATTATAATCCTAAAGAAAATATATTTTAACAATTCAAACGGAACAAGAAATAGAGGAAGATCGAGGAAAACGTGGCATGATCAAATCAATGAAATATTAAATGTTGGGCAAGTGAAGAGTCGGCGAAATCTGCGTGCGTATGGGACACGATGTATGAGGATAACAAGAAAAGTATGTCAGAAATGAACAGTGTGGCGGTCCATTCAAGTTAGTTAGTTGTTGGTTTATATGGCAACATATTTAATAATAATTATTGATTATTTTAATGTTCGTTATAACGTTAGATTGGCGATACAAAGCACGGCTCACATAGTCGCTTGCTGTTAGCAGACGTTGTGGCTCCACTAAGCACAAGCGCTAAACGGAGGGGTTGTGGTCATAAAACTTTGGTTCACTTCAAGCTTTAGTCTCACTTGTGATGCAGTTTATAAGCCTTGCGGTACAAGCAGTGTTCGATTATTTGACTTATATAATTTATTTTACCTCAATACTAAAAAAATATTAATAATTTGTATGAGAGAAGAACACATCACCTTATTGTTTTTCTCCTATAGGAGATTGTACATCATGGCTTTTGTGACGTCGAATATGTTATGAAGTGGGAAAGACCGAGAAGACGTTACTGGAGATTTATTTATTTATTTATTTATTTTATTTATTTATTTATATACATTTACAAATGAGACATAACAAACGATAAAACATTTAGGCGACTCATTTGGACACAAAACGGTATAATAAAGATAAATAAACAAAACAACATGAGACCAAAAAAATCATACATATCAGAAGGAATCCAAATATGTCGACGTCAGTGTGGCAATACTCTTTCCAGAGTTTGCAATATTTTTTTAATGAATACTGCCTCACTGACACTGAAAATGTCCAAGTCCGAGATGATTAGATTCAGCGTCCGAATTGCTCGTCCTACTGGCATCACAAAAGGCAGGTTGGTTCTGCGTGACGGAGTAAAGAACAATTGATTTCGGCGCTGTCGCAGGTAGTTATCAGGAACAAAAAGACCCATTTGCTCCAGAACATAGGGGTTCTCAATAGAGCCCCGAATCATTTTGTAAAAATGTGATGTTAGTAATCCTTCCCTCCTTAGTTCGAGGGAGTTATACCCCAGCATACCCAAGAGAAATGCCGTTGGATAGAGCCAACGATATACCCCGTACTCTCTCATGTAGAGGGCTCTCAAGAATTTCTTTTGAACCCTCTCCAACATGAGAGAATACTGAGCCTCATGAGGACTCCATATCACGGCACCTCCCTCGAGTCTGCTTCTGACTGAGGAGTTATACAGAGTTCTAAGGACCCGGGTATCTCTGAAAACCCTAACAGTTCGAAGAACAAAACCCAGCATCTTTAACGAAACGTCACATTCCTTCTCGATCTGAGCACGAAATGTCAATCGACTTTCGTAAATTATCCCAAGATCTCTGACAGTAGATACACGTTTGAGGCTCTCATTACTCATGGAATATCAATGATAACATGAGATAACATGTGGAGAGAGAGGGAGAGAGAGAGAGCGAGAGCGAGAGCGAGAGCGAGAGAGAGAGGGGGGGGGGAGAGAACATGTTCTGAAAAGATGATGAGCAAGGCGACAAATAAAATACCAACAGGCAATCGACCTCCATGAAGACCATCTAAAAGTTGGCAAGACATTAACTTTATCCCTGAAACAGGAACCGAGAAATAACAGCACACAGTTCTAAATAAAGTATAAGAAGAAGAAGATATTTAATTCTCACATCAGTGTTTTATCCGCCAAGTTTTCATTATACAAAACACTGAACATAATTATCAATAACCACAATAATATTATAATTACGACGTAGGATTTACCCATGGGAAATTTTATTTTTGTATTGGTAACATATATTCCAAACGATTATTAAAAAAGATTTTTTGTTTGTTTTTGTAACAGAAAATAAACAAACAAATTATTTGAAAAGCTTCGATTGTCCATCATATTAATAATTTATTATTTCTTGAACAATGATGTAAGACTATTTAATGTGTAAATATTAATTGATAAATGCTTTATGACGACGTTAATATGAAAACGATTAAGTTGTACAAAAACCATTTACATTTGATAATGCGATAGATAGGCGAAACATGTACTCTCCATAAATTATAATAAAATTTCTATAAAAAACAGACGTTTTCATTAATAAAGGTATTAATAGTTGCTAGTACTACTTGTTCTATAAAATAAATAAAAATTAAATACTGTCGTGTATTTAAATACGTTTTGTGTTTTTTAATTTTGATTTTACTGTTAACCAAGGACAAACACACACCCTTTTTCTTGTGTCTAAATATATCTCTATTATTCTTTACGTGCCTATCCTAGAATAACAAAATTACTACCAATTGTGTAAATTATCTCAAACTCTCCTTTATATTGTTTATTGCCGTTCGCATCACCATCAAGACAGAGGCAATGGGAAGACAAACTACCACAATGACGACCGCAGTATTGTCTGCGTAATATAATATTAGGGCAACAATGATGTTTGGGGGATGAATGTTTCATTTTTCTCCCTTAGGAATATTTCGGTATTTTAGGCTTGGTGGTGATATAACGTCATTTGGGTATTTTCCAGAAAATGAAACATGTCATAATAACTTCGTAAGAGGATTTTTAAACTGCCTCAGTGTGAGATTTGAAAATGTAGGTCAATATAGATATATAGATTATCGGAAATCAAGGAGTCTGTCATTGGGAGCTTTTTGCTCTTATTTTATGATGAAAATGAAACAATTAAAAATATTCACGATCTCGTCCGTTATCAATAAGACTTGAATGTGTCAGACCCATAATGACTTATGGTATAAAATCGAGGGCTGACACAAATAGAACCAAAACACTATTACGGACCGTCGAAATGAAGACACTCTGCGCTACTCTGGGCAAAACACTGAGGGACAGAATCAGAAACACAGTAATACGTGAGACCTGCGATACCGAAGATATTGTCAGATGAGGCAGGAAAAGAAGACGCTTCTGGCGCGACCACGTAGAACGAATGAGCGACGATAGACTCCCCAAGCAGCCGCAAACAACATGCCAATGGGAACTCGCCAACCCGGAAGACCTGCGAAGAGATTGCGAGACAGTTGGAGTTCTGTGTCCCAGGAGATCTCGATGCCATAAAAACAGATCCACAGATCTATTAAAAGAGGGAGAAGACGAAAAATAATATTTTTCATCTAGCTAGGCCTTTATCAAATGTTTTTTTGAGATTTTGGGAAAATCCGTGTAATACGTTTTTCTCGACTGACGTTTCGAAGATCGGTGCAGTCTCCTTCTTTAGGGTAGTAATACATTTATGGTGGGATATGTGAGCTTAACTACTTCTACGCTGTACCGTGTCGCCGGCAATGTGAGAGCGAAGGAAACATACGCGCTCTGTTCTCCGATAGTTAGCACATGTCATTTCCATGCGATACGTCACTTTCATTTTGTGTAAGAGTGAGAAAGAAATATCCGCGCTTTGTTCAATAAGACGGAGAGTACAACGATTTCCAAAAGGTCGGTCGAGAAAGACGAGTTACACGGATTTTCTCAAGAACGCAAAAAACATATGGCTATCATTATCAAATGTAAAAAATAATAATTAGAAATGGCTCTAGTAAGCCGGAATATATTTTCAGACTCTTCTTTAGGCCTCTCCTAAACTCTTCCAATATTTTCAGTCTTGATAGAACTATCTGCTGTCATCCATCCATCCAATAACTGGACAATGCCATCTGTCCGCCATTTTTGTGGGTTCCTATGCCCCTTTTGTTGTTACAAGGCCTCACTTTAGGATTCAAGACGACCATCTAACAATGCCCTGTCTCGACACGTACCCTGCCAACTTACAGTTTAGTCTTGTACTTCGGTGTAGTTTCCACAGTTTTAGTACTCTATATTCAACGTATAATTTCCACATGTATAATTTTATCATAAAGGCTGATATCGAACATTTTAAATTACAAATATAGTTCGTAATATATCATTCCCATTATACATTTAATAAAACTTCGTGAAAAATATGTTTTCATCAATATAAAATCTTTAATTTTATATGAACTTTCAAGAAACGACAAATTATGTTGACGAATTTTTAAATAGTCCATTGTTTTGGCCGAAACACTATGATACCTTAACATTTTAAACTGTTAAATAGAATTAATTTGTTTTATGTATCACAATTGTATTTTATTTTACGCGACAGCTGTTTCGTCAACCTATGTTGTCATTATAACACATGGTGATGTCAACATAGGTTGACGAAACAACTGTCGCGTAAAATAAAATACAATTGTGATACATAAAACAAAGTTATTTAATTTAACAGTTTAAGACGAATTTTTATAAATTAAAACACTCTTTTTTCCACTTTTGAGGTTATTTTTCTCGACATGTTTCGAAGGCTTACACCTTCATCATCGGGAGAACGATATAGACCGTTTACATGATGAAGGTGTAAGCCTTCGAAACATGTCGAGAAAAATAAACTCAAAGGTGGAAAAAACAGTGTTTGTATTCATAAAAATTCGTCATTATGGAATTCTACAGTGTTAACGCCTTAAGTTTATCTATTAAATTATGTTTAGTTTTATTGATTTGTGATACTGTCAAAAAGTTTTAATAATTCATACATTTGAAGTAAAAAAGATTTTTTGTTAAAAAAAATAATTGTATAATAGTAAATTGGTACTAACAATATTTTATATCAGTAAATAGCTGCTTTCTTACTTTTCTATATCAGTAAAAAAATACGAAGCATTTTTGCTTTAGAACTTCTAAACTTCATTTCCGACATAATACTCGTATAACTTAGTAAAGCTATATTTTTTTTTTATTATATTTCGTTCCCTTTGATCTTTTAATATGAAAGAAGTACTCCCACTCGATTTCCTGTTTATGGACGTACCCCCACGTACGATAAACAATATTGTATTATGGGGGACAGATCACGATCCAATTACCTACTTAGAACGAAAGGGAACGTATCCAATAGGTCACATTCATCATTTATGTACCTATACGTACGGTATATATGACATTCGAATAAACAGAGCACAGCTGGCTCCTGACGTACAGCCATAAATATTATTAAGAGATCCTTAGATTTAAGATGGCGCGGCTGCAGAGTAATTTTAACCAAAACGACTGCGTAGTATTGGTATGTTTGAAACGAAATCTTTTTAACGTTACACTATATGCATAGTTATGGATATTTACAATATACGCTAAGGTTTGCGTACATTGAGGTTTATTAGATTCAGCAGAGATATTTGAAACATTTTTCATATTTGGTTGTATTAAAGCATAGGTTTTTTGATAATGAACATGACATCCATAGATATGCATATAGTGTAATGTTAAAAATATTTCGTTTCAATCCTGACGGTCTGCAACATTAGCGTGAATGGTAAAAATTTGGAGAAAGTAGATGAGTCCGTGTATTAGGGTAGTATGTTTACAAAAGATGGGCGAGTGGAGAGGGATAATGAAATGAGGGTTGGGGCAGGCAATAAAGTAAATGGTGTACTTAAAGTTGTCATCGCAAACAAAAACCTATCCAAAAGAGCTAAAATGGCAGTGCACAATGGTGTTCTTGTAACGACCCTTATGTATGGAAGCGAAGCATGGAACTAGCAAAAAAGGATGAATGTATAATAAACGCAGTAGAAATTAGATCTCTTATACGAATGTGGGATACTCTGTCTATGATAGAGTGTCGAATGAAAATACAAGAAATGAATGTGGTGCGAATGATGGTGTTATAAACAAAATAATGAAAGGATCATTAAGATGGTTTGGACACATGGAAAAAATGAATGAAGAACGAATGGTAAAAAAAATATATGTTAACGATGTACATGGAAGTAAAAATAGAGGAAGATTGAGGAAAACGTGGCACGATCAAATAAATCAAATATTGAAAGTCGGCCACGTGAGGAGTTGATGCGCTTGCATGATACGATGTATGAATGTTGAGGAATCGAGAGAAATTTGTCAGGAAAATAAAGTGTGGTAGTCCGTTCTTTCTGCCTATCCCTTCGAGGAGACGGCGTGATTGTTAGTTAGTTAGTTTTTTTGATAATCTTATTTTTAATTTACTAGCTGTACCCAGCCACGAATTGCTGTGACTCAGTCTGGTTAAATGGAAAATGGTCCCAAATGGTGGTAAAATGGTCCTCAACCGAGACCACCGGCCCGCACTCAAGACCCCTCTTGTCCCACTCGGTTCTGTACCCAGGTCTTACTAGGCCCCACCCAAGGCCACTACCTGTCACTGTCCCTCGGTCCCCACCCAAGACTTCGGCCCCTGGCCATACCCATCCTCGACCCATGCACATTCCTCCCTACACGGGTAGTCAGGTCTGAAATATCGGACCTAAACCACCGAATCCACCAAGAAACCTTCCTCTAACCATCCAACAATATCCAACCTCAACATTCAAGAAAGAAATTTCCAACACTTGGTGGAAGAACAGCTTCCAGGTTGAAACTCTCGATAATATGATATCCAAACTAAAAACACGCGCGTATTTGAATGCAACGTTGGATCAATATTTCAGAGCAATCGTTAAATAACTTTCAGAGATTTAAATTTTTGAACACTACATTTACATTTTATATTTATAAAGACGTGTCCATGACTTGTATAATACAAGGAATTTAAAAATAAACGCGTACGTTCCTTATAGCTACAAAAAATTAAGCGACCATAATTTATTATATGCCCCCAAATTGCCATACGAAAGCACTTACAAGAAACTATCATTTATTGAAAGCAATTCAAATTATCGACGATGTAGCATACGAAGTGAAACTCTTGAGTTGTAGCTAAGAAGAATAATTGAGTAGGTACAAGTACGTAAATATCCTCGTACATATTTCCTTTAATGTTCTATATTTTTCAACTTCTATATCGTTAATTAATACGAATAAAAACGTCAGTTTTCTAGAAGTTTTATTATATGTTACGGGAATGACATGTTTCACCCTTCTAAGGCATTATCAAATGTTCATTGTATCATTATCAAATGTCATTTGATAATGCCTTAAAAGGGCGAAACATGTCAATCCCATAAAATATAATAAGACTTCTAGAAAACTGATGCTTTCATTCGTATTATTTATTTAATATGGAGTTTTACATCGTTGTTCAAGGAACAATAAATATTCTATAGCGTTACTTTTCACTCTATAATGATATGAAAAAAGGTTTATACATTGATTAGATTAAAAACCGATTGGTAACATTGACGCATCTTAAGACAAATTGTCGTTTTCATCTTTACGTAGAATAATTTGTTATTTTCACTTAACTAACTAATTAACTAACTAACCATCACGCCGTTTCTCCGGAGGGGTAGGCAGAGAGAATAGACCACCAAACTGTTCTGACATACATCTCTAGCTTCCTCTTCATTCATACATCGTCACATGCATGCTCGTCGATTTTTCTGATTTCGAATGCGGCCGCCGTTTAATATTTGATTAATTTGGTCAGGCAATGCTTTATCATCACTTTAAACCAATTATTGAGTTTATATTTTTTCTAACAAATGTGTTCCCATATACCATATCGACGACAGCAGTACTGGGCTTTATATATACCGCTGAAATGTTGTACATATTTGTATGCATTTTAAGTATCAAACTCTAATGTAAGAGTGACAAAAGTAATCAGGTGAATGCTCAATATTCGGATGTTTAATATCTATAAAACATACAAGTAAGGATGGTTTTTGATGATTCTAGTATCACAAGATTGTTATGTAATCCTGTCTGCGGGTAATAAACCGCAGTGAGTTTATTACAAATTCTGGTTTTTCAACGACTCTCATATTTCTTTTGACTTTTGACCTTGTTGAGTATCTCACTTTGAAATATTTTTGAGGAGGTTTTCAACATCGTAAAATATGAAAATTGTATTAAAATAAAATATGATTACAGTCGCATACTTGACGACATTCGTGGCCGAGTGGTGAGTGCTTCGACTGCCACACCGAAGGTCCCGGATTCGATTCCCGGCGCTGGCAGCGTGATTTTCACACTGTCTTTGGTGTAGAATTCGCGTGACAATAAAATGGCGATAGAATAGCTGCCAATCACATGTAACGAGAATTAATATGAAAGCTATACCCTTTACAAATATTTGGCTCGCGGTGTAATGATACATATAAAGAGCTATTCAACGAAATAATAAAAAAAATAAAATATCAACTACTTCTAATATAATGTCGATGATCAAATCAAATCAAATCAGCTGATTTCATTAATAGACATTACAAAATTAATTTTTAAGGCATCTATTGAGAACAGATTAAATAATATATTGTATATGAGAATTTGCCTTCTGAATGTACTATCACTTATATGAAAGACGTCGATCTCAGAAGAGACCGCGTTCAGCAGACTAATTGCTCTTCCCACCGGCGCGCGGCGTCACCAGAGGCATGTTGGTTCTGACGGCCGGTAGGTAAAACAATCTGTGCTGTCGCTATCGGAGATATCTATCAGGGACAAAAAGTCAAACACCCTCCAGCAACACGGCCTAGTTATCGAAATATCCCCCGAGTAATCTAAAGAAATGGGTTATGAGATACCCGTCTCTTCGAAGCTGCAGAGAGTTAGCCCCAAGCATTCCCAAAAGAAATGTCGTAGGATAGAGCCACGGATAGCTACCATACTACCACATGTAGAGATACCTCAGAATTTTTTTCTGAACCCTCTCCAGCATAACGGAATATCTCGCCTCGTGAGGACTCCATATCACAGAACCACTTTCGAGTCTGCTCCAAACCAATGCGTTGTATAGGACTCTGAGCACATGAGGATCCCTGAAAACTCTTCCGGTCCGGATGATGAAGCCGAACATACTCAGTGCAGTGCCACAAATCCTCTCAATATGTGCACGAAAAGTCAGCCTACTGCATTTAAAGTTGTTATCTATTAAAAAAAAAACTAAGATGGCAATGCGAATGAATGTTTTATGAAAAAACTAATGAATGTGTCATTAAGATGGGTCGGACACATACAAATAATGAATGAAGAAAGAATAATAAATAAACTATATGTTTACGGAACAAGCAATAGAGGAAGACGGAGGATAACGTGGTACTATCAAATCAATCAAAAATTAAATGTCAGCTACGTGAGTAGACGGAGAAATCAAAGTGCGTGAGAATCGAGATAAGTATGTCAAGAAAAAATAGGGTGGCGGTCTATTTTTTCTGCCTACCCGACGACTTTAAGGAGACGACGTTATGGTTAAATAGATATCTTTTTTAGAAGGATATTATTATGGATGACTAGAAAATTATGCCTATTAGGCATAAGTAACACAAAATGTTAGCAAAGTGTCCTGTTCTCAGCTTAAGCCAAAAAAGGATGTCACATCCCTAAAACCCTTTTGCAATAAATGTCCTATCTTGAGAACTATTATATGGGTGTCTCTTGGGACCTATTTCGTTAAGAATTCACAACGAAAATGGGCTTACATTAGAGGCTTCTTTCAATCCTTGAAAGAATATGTAACAGCGTGAGTTATAAAAATATAAAAAAAAAATTGTATTTAACCACTGTATGGTTATTATAATTGATGGCAACTAGTTTCTTGGACCCAAACTTCACCAGAGCAGTATAGCAACTAAACAAAAACACAAAATTTAAATGTACATATATTATAATGATGAAAGGTGGTGAAAACAGGAGAAAATGGATAATCGAAAAAACGTTTTCCTTTGAAATAGCATGGCGATTTTCTAGGAAATGCAAATTAATGTAATTAAGTACGAATAAATACAAATAATGCGAAGTAAGAGTGGTGGGGGCAAATAAAAATGTTTGAAATTGCAAATTTCTAGGAAATGTGAATTAAAGTGATTAGGTACAAATGAGTACTAATGTACGTCACAACAGATATAAAGAAATACCAGCTTATGAAGAATTACCTAGCTTCGCTGGAAACAAATTAAGAATAGGGCTGAACGATAGGTTAATTTGATTATTGATAATATTTTGATTGATGTTAATGCCTTTCTTTATCTCCGAGGCTTCTAAATAATTTATTTAATGTCGGATTTCAATTAATTCAAGGTCGGATTTCAAATTAAGTGTGAGATATACTTTTACAGAAGAAAGTTATTTAGAAATATGTAACATTTCTAAAGAACTTTATTCAACAGCCGAAATCCTAAATTTATAGCGTTACCGTTTTTAATTAACGTATAACGAATGGAAATTTCTTTTGCTAAGGTTCTCTATTAATAACACGTTTTTTACATCATAAATTTTTTTTAAATCCTTAACACTATAATAGAATCCCCAAAGTTATTTTACCAATGAAACATGATGAGAAAAATAAACTGAAAATCGGAAAAACGTAATTTAATTAATAGAATAACAATACTAAGGAAATCCACAGTCTTAACGACTTTACAATACACTGCTCTCTTTGGTTTCAAATTTTAAAGGTCGGTCATGTAAGAAGTCGGGAGAATCGATGAGCGTGTATGGCTTGATATATGAATTTGGAAGAATCTAGTGACGTGTGTCTGGATCGATTAGTGTGGCGGTCCATTATATATCCCTACTACTTTGGAGAAACGGCGTGATGGTTTGTTGTCGTTGTTTTTTTCTTTTTTTGTCTGGTAGAATACAATGAGCAATAAAAGTGGCGATAGACTAGTTGTCTCTCACATATCTTGAAAATCAATAACTTTAAAATGTGCAGTAATTGGGTTCAAATAATTTGCTGTAAACAAAAAAATTGGAAAGCAAGGGAAACAACCACATTAAAGATGCAAGTAGCATCAACATTAAAACCCACAAAAAAAAGAGAAAAAGTACGAGAATATGTTGAATACAAGAGAGCAAGATATGAATACTTAGATTAACTTCTAAAGTATTTCGAAAAAAAATTGCAATACGCACAAAAAATGCATGCGCATGCTAGTGAACGTTTTTGATTATTTTGAATTTTGTTCAGATTATTCTTGAGTAAAGTAGTGTTGAAAACAAAAGGAGAACAATTTCGTATTGTCAATTGTAAATTTTTTAAGGTGTGTTTAAAAAGAATTGACAACCTTCGTGGCAGAATGGTAAAAGCTCTGACTCCCATACCGAAGGTTCCGTCGTCATCCACGTATAGCACGTATAGCACGTTCCATGGGACTGGCTTTTGGATACATGCTGTGAGGTGGTGGATGACCAGGTTAAAGAGAAGTGGGCTCATACATAAAATATTATTATAAAAAGGAAGATATTTGTTATCTTTGCGAATTCCATCTTCCAAAAATAGCACCGGGCTTAATGCCATTTTTTAATGAGCAATTTCACTTGTGAAAAACAGTCATAAGACTCAGAAAATGATAAATTGAATAGCTATACAAGAAAAAGTATTGCTTTATACCCCTGTAAAAAGGAAAGCGCAAACTCTAATGATCCAGATGTGCTTTGTATTACACGTAGGGAAATGTACGGCTGTTATTAATCTTTGAAAAATTCAAGAAATATATCATCGCGAGATTATAACCGGCGCGTTAATGAGGGGAGTATCTCCTTTCCGACGAAAACTATTATACAATATAATCTATGTATATAACTTACTTTTCGCCATGTTCTCTATCGTTCAATGTCTCACTCTCTTTTTGAGAAAGATGATGATCATTAATAAGGTGTTTTCTCGTTTTTTTTATAACTAAAAGCTCGTTTCTCAGAGAATCATAAATGTAATGGGGTAATAAAGCTTGTTAGTTGTTTATTTAAGAACTTTTTTTATATTCGTCCTCCAAAGTTGAAATGAGTTATATTTAGATATATCATTTGTTTTCCGACTACGAATGTGGTCGCCTTTGAGTAATTTATTAATATGGTCATGCCATGATTTCCTCGGCTTCCTATGCTTCATTATCTTTTTACACTGATTGTATACAACGATGACGACCTTCGTGGCCGAGTGGTAAGTGCATTGACTGCCACCCCGAAGGTTCTGGATTCGATTCCCGGCGAGGGCAGTGTGATTTTCACACTGTCTTTGGTCTGGTGTAGAATTCACGTGACAATAAAATGGCGATAGATTAGCTACCTATCACATGTCACGAGAATCACTATGATAGCTATAATACCCTTTACATCGATTTGGCTCATGCTTTCATGATGTAAAGAGCGATTCAACCAAATAATAATAATAGTAATAATAATACAACTTTTTAACCATGTTTCTCTCATACATTCGTACCATGTATCGAAATCATCTCAGAGGTCTATTTTTAATTTTACTTAGAATGGAATTATCTGACTTAGATTTCTAATAATAATCAAATAAATCATGATAATAGAGTAACCTCGATAGGTATATCAGGATAGAGCAGTATGGCGGTCCATACTCTCTGCCCACCCCTCCGGAGAAAAGGCGTGGTTGTTAGTTAGTAAGCTTCAATTTGATAGAAAAATAATGTTATTCGTTCCAATCTTGATTAACTGTTTTTAATTCAGATCTTCAAAATTGTTTTAAATAACCTTCATTAAATTCCACATGAAACGATAAGAAAAACTTTATTTTTATTATAAAAGTTTAAAATTGGAAACAAAATTAAAATTTATTTTTGAATTTCGAGTCGACGAATACGTGTTTTTTATGTTGGAAATCATTATTCCAAATCTAAAATAAGTGTTGATTCGTGTATTCAGGATACCCTGAGAAAATATAAATAGCCAATGAAAATATCTCAAGACGAGGCTTACATGAAATTTGTTTCTGTAAAATACACAATCGTATCAGAGTGGGTTTTGTACACTCACCTTATCTTATCATATATCGTGAAACAAAGGAGATTACTGGAGTGGAACTGACACGAAATAACCATATTAATCAAATTCACTAAGATGGTCACTGGGTCAAGATATTAGCAGAAACAATCGACCAGCATCTTAGGAACAAAGGCATTGTGTGTGGGCACAGAGTACGAAAATTTCATGGTATTTAAGGTCCATGGGAACTCTTTGTTCTACAATAGAATGCGTATATATTAATAATTTAACTAGAATATGTAAGCAATAACATTAATTCCTCTGTTATTAACACCATCTATTGCAAAACGGCGGAAGCAAAGTTATACACCTAATATTTTAATGTTCTTGCTGGTTAAGTGCCTAATTACAGCTAATTTAAAAAACGGTGGATACGTGTAACATAAATTACTAAACACGGTAAAGTCCGGATCGTCCATGTCAACATGTGCAACATCGAAAAAAACATTATGTGTAATTTCATTATGTGCTAAATTAAAAAAACGGCGGATACGTGGAAAATAAATTAAATAGACAATATGTGCACCATCTAAAAAGAGCATTTTGGGTTAAATTATTTTTATTTTGTTATTTTATTTTATATTATTTGTTGTAGATTTGTTTTGTGGGTGTTGGACAATCGAAGTGGGCGCGGGAGATGCCTATTGGTGGCGATGAGGTTCGCAACCCATCACACCGCGTCTCCCGCGGGGCGAAAAGAGAAGGATGGAGTGCCGCATCAGTAAAAGTGTGACAATCCATTCTTTCTGCCTACCCTTTCGGGGAGACGGCGTGATGGTTAGTTAGTTAGTTAGTTAGTTATTAACACCTTAATCGTAAATATGATGAACATGTAATGCTTCAGAATACTCGTATAGATAAAAAGAAACAATTGTAATGAAAATATTGTTCATTACCCGTTTATGAGTTTATGATTGTTTCAAGAATGAAGAAAGAATTGTAAAAAAAGTATATGTTAACCTTTTGAGTGCGTATCGTTGATATTTCGACGAACGAATATCTATCATAAATTGCGTGTCGTTGATATATCGACGATATGACGCGCAGTATATCTCTGGTATTCGGATGGTGCGCTGCGTCCGCTAGTTATGATTTTTTATTTAGCATCCCAATTTTTCATTTTTTTCCCTGTTTTTCAACATGCAATTTTAGTGCATATTATTAAAAAATGTCCAGCAATGTCCAGCACACAAACGGAATGAACATATAAATTGAACTAGAAAAAGACGAAGACCGTGAAAACACGATCAAATCAATAAAATATTGAATGTCGGTCACGTGAGGAGTCGACGTTCGTGTATGACAAGATATATGAATGTAGAGGAATCGAGAGAAGTGTGTCAGGAAAGAACAGTGTAGCAGTCCATTACTTCTGTCTACCCCTCCAGGGAGATGGCGTGATGGTTAGTTAGTTTTTTAATAATCACATCCTGTCAGTATTTTTTTTTCATGGTTACAATCCTGCGGATTGATCTGCAACATGCCTAACTCGTTTCCCCCATTCAGTCCTGTCTCTAGCAATCTTTTCTTTTAGATGTATTGATGATTATATGACATATTTCTCTTTCATTTTCATTTAATTTATTTGAATAAAAATCACAAACATTACAGACATATAATTCCAGATCGTTTGCAATTACATAATAAGAATTTAAAAGAGAAGCGTAAAAAAACTCCATTAAGATTAAGAAAGTAAAAAAAATCATAACATTGATATTGCATCCCTTTGGCAACTCACATTATCACGAAATATATCGACCTCCGAGGCGACCCGATTAAGCAATAAGATTGTCCTACCCACAGGCTAAATAAACCATTGGCAGTCAAACAATCTGTTCTGTCTTTGACGAAAGTTATTATCAGGGACAAATAGACCTACATCACTCAGGACATCCGAGTTTTGTATATGGCCGCCAACCCAAGTGGATATTCCTCCTTCTCTCCAATGATTGGTAGCTTAGTATACCTAGTAAGAATTCAGTTGGAAAGAGCCACGGGTAATAACCGCGCTCCCTGATATAAAGAAAGCGCATATTTTTTGCCTGCACTCGCTCCACCTTCAGAGAATATCGGATCCCAGGCGGCGACCAAATAATGGAACTATATTCCAGACGACTTCTTACCAGGGAATTATACAATACCCGAAGTACCTGAGTGTTAAATATCTTGGCATTCCTAAAAATAAATCCAAGCATTTTATTGGAACTATTACATAGAGCAACTTTGTGAAGATTGAAGGATAATTGAGCATCGAACAGAACATCGAGATCTCTGGATGTAGAAGCTCTTTCAAGCTGAACCCCATCCGTAAGATAGCGAAAGTATAATGTAACCAGTGGCGGTACTCCCATAAAAGCCCAGAAGCCCGGCTTGCGTAAGAAATTTTGAATGAAAACCCTCAAATCTAAGTAATCATGCCCACGCATAAACCAACAACCCACCAAATCACCTTCCAACAATGTTCCCATCAGAGACGTAAGATGAATAGGCACAATAGGTTTCTGTAAGCCAGAAAAGGGGATGTATGGGAGTACCGCCACTGAATGTAATCTCCACTCAGTCCTCTCTTCTTCTCATTTCTTCTTATTCTTATTCTATTATTTCTTCTTTTCATTTCTGTGTAGCTGCCACAGCACATGTCTCTTACCACCTGGTTCATATAGGCGCCTGGTTGTGATTACATTAAATAACGAGTAGGTACTATATCTTAATGAATCATTATTACTGATCATGTTAAGTACTCTTCAAGGCCCCTGCAAAGCAGCTATCGAATTGATGCTGTACCAACAAATTTACAATCGTGTGCTTTAAAACTTCCAAGAACTGACAGTCGGTAAATAAGCAACGTACGTAATACTCGGGCATAATGAACAGTCGGTTTGTCATTGAAAATACCGTTCCTGTATTGACACACTCCTTAACGATCGTATTTGCCACGCTCGAGTACAGTCTGCATACATTACGTAAATTCAACACAAAATACGGTCTGCTATGCAAAATTTGTTGTCATTATCGCATTTATTAAATTTACGGAAAAATCTTTTGAACGAGCTATTTATGCAAACCATTTTTACGTTTTTATCCTACTAGTTACTAGGCAACGTATTTTCATATAATGTACACGGTGTTCTAAAAATAATGATACTATCACTGTGAAAATTTATAACACTGTTATCTTCGAACAAATGTGTGAATACTATGTGTATGATAGAGTGTCGAATGAAATTTTAAGAAGTGAATGCGGTGCGAATGATGGTGTTATGAACAAATTAATGAAAGGATCATTAAGATGTTTTGAACACTTGGAAAGAATGAATGGTAAAAAAATATATATATTTTAACGGTGTAAATGGAACTAGATTTAGAGGAAGGCCGAGGAAAATGTGGCACGATCAAATAAATCAAATATAGAATGTCGGCCACGTGAGGAGTCAGAGAAATCGACGCGCGTGCATGACACGATGTATGAATCTTGAGGAAGCGAGAGAAATATGTCAGGAAAGAAAAGTGTGTTAGTTAGTTAGTTAATGATTATATGATTTCTGTAGATTGATCTGCAACAAGCCTCGTTCCCTCCACTCAGTCCTCTCTTCAGCCATTATTTTCCTTTCTGTGTTGCTGCCACAGCGCATGTCTCTTACCACCTGGTTCATATAGGCATCGGGTTGTGATTACATTTAATAACGAGTACTATATCGGGTACTATATCTTTTTCTGGTTTATTTAGGACTGTATCCTGTTGTTTCTCGAAGCCTGTTCCTGGGATACAGCTATCCAAATGTCTTGCCATCTTTTGGGTGGTCTTCCTACCGGTCGATTTCCTGTTGGTGCTTTATTTGCGGCTATATTTATCACTCTTTCAGAACATGCTTTTTCCACATGGTCTCTCCAGTAGCGTCTTCTCAGTCTTCCCCATCGCACGACATCGTCTACATTGCAGATCTGTCTTATTTCAAAATTTATTATTCTATCTTGAAGTGTCGTTCCCGCAACGGATCGGAGAGACTTCATTTCTGTGGTTCTAAGGCGATTTTTTGTTCTTATGGTGTCAGCCCTCGTTTCTATTCCATATGTCATTATAGGACGTACGCATGTCTTGTAGATTCGAATTTTGCTCTCCTTTAGCATATTTTTATTTTTCCAAACAGCATTCGTCATGCAGCCAGGCACAACGGCGGGCCTGTGTGTTAGTTCACTTACTTCTCCGTAGAGGTCACTGCTGTTTGATACATCAACACCTAAGTACTTGAAACTTGAGTACTGAACACTTTTATAATATCAAAATTTATTTTTATCCACTGAGAGTGTCGCGATAGCTGTTGGCATCATCAGGTGTTAAAATAAACTGTATTTGGTCAAAACATCAGGTGTTACAATATTCAGTTTATTATACACCCGATGATGCCAACATCGATTGGCTAAACAGCTAATTGTGATATTATAACAGTGTTATACATTTTAGCAGTAATAATGTTAAAGTATCATTGTGTTTCGGCCAAAACAGTGGCCATGAGCAAGCATGATTTTATTTAAAATTTGTTAAAGCTTCACAATTTTATTCTGAAAAGTAAATAACAATAAATATCATTAAATGAAAGAAAACATATGTTTTCTAGAAGTTTTATAATATTTTAAGTGAATGGCGAATTTTACCTTACTTAGGAATTATGAAATGAAACACGTAATTCCCATAATATAATAAAATGTTAAGTCATGTGGAACGAAACCGTACATTTAGTTTTTTTTCTGGTACTTAGTGCTTAATGGAAAGCAACGGAAAACTACCACATTCAAGGCCCAAGTGGTATCCCAACAAAAAGCATTTTTTTACACTTTGCTGCAAACCAATCCCTTGGATTGAAACTAGTGAAATATGAGTGCCCATTTTACTTCAACCATTCAATAATGTTATGTCAATTTGGGCAATAAGTATTTTGTTAGAAACATCCCTAATAAATATAATACAATTGTAACCTACTTTTCATTTAATACGAATGAAAACGTCAGTTTTCTAGAAGTTTTATTATATTTTAAGTGAATGACATGTTTCGCCTGTCTAAGGCATTTGATAATTCCTTAGACAGATGCCTTAATAATGTAGATAGGTGAAATATTTCATTCACATAAAATTTACTAAAACTCCTCGAATACGGGAGTTTTCATCCGTATTAATTATTTTAGGTATACGGAGTTTTACATTATTGTTCAAGAAACAATACATACGTTTATAGATGTACTCGTATACAAATATATATCCAGCCTGTATAATGATTACCTGTCATTTTCGCTTATAATACGAGTACTCTTCGTCTTGATAAAACGAATACATTAAAAATATTTCAACAATGTTTTTTTAGTACTAAAAAATCTCTTATTGTTCGAGTGTAAGAACTTGCATGTTTTCTATGTTACGTGGAGTTGAGCGATATCTTTGGTCACGTGAAGTTATTTTTCATACCGAATTTGCGGAGACCACAGGTAAAAAATGCTATATACATATTTATGTCGTATTATTTTTTATACAAATACCCTAATATGGTATATTATACTTAACAGCACATCTAGAAGAAAAACTCGTCAGACATTAAAACATAGAATATTCATTAACATTTAAACTAATGATGTTTTTTAAGTAATAACTGAAAATTCAGTTGCAAAATAATTCGGTAGTTACTGTGATAATTATTGAAGTTCAAAGAAAAATTACTGAAGAAGATTTTCAATACAATCCATCATTAAAAACACATAAATTCATATTCACGTTCATGTATGCATTTTATTTATAAAGTAATTCTTCTTATACTTCTTCTCTCTGTCTATACAGTCTTGGGTGGACCTCGGCCGCCTCCAAAAAGTTTATCTAGCCGACCCTATACTGATCTCTCGACTTCTACTCCTCAGGTCTAACTCTCAACAATTGCAGGTCCTTCAAAACATCGTCAAGCCAACGAAGCCGCGGTCTTCCCACGATGCGTCTTCTCTCCGGGCTTGTAAATGTCAATATATAAACTATTATAATACATTTCTAAAATTCACTTTTGACCATCAATTAGAAAATTTGTGTAACCCTGAAGTTCGTTAAAACAGATAAAGTGGTGGAAAAACCATGTTTTAATTAATTTAAACACTTTTACCAGTTTTTACATCTACTATTTTTTTGTCAAAACCGGTTGGTTTTAACAAAAATAAAGAAGTGTAAAAAAAAGTAAAAGTGTTTTTTTTTTAATAGCCCAATTGAAGTGCTTCATACGAAAGTATTTATTTAGATTTTAAATTTAATTCATATTAAAAAAAAAACAGCTTAAAATGTGGTGAATACACAAGAAGTAAACGCGTTACACTTAATGTTCTTTACCTCTGACGTAAGAATTTGTGTTTGTGTCGAATTTTTCACACATTCATTTGCGCTCAGACGGAAGAGTGATTGTCTGAGCATGTAAATTAAGTCTATTTGCGGTGGAAATCTCACACTCACCTGAGAACCGTTCTCGCGAGGTGTCTCTTGGTTAACGGGGGCTTATAAAACTATTTCGTGGTTATAAATACGGTGACCTTTGGAGTGGGACTTGTTAAATACGGTGAACTTTGGACTTGGACAAGTTTCAAATGTGAAAAAAAGTGACGTTTAACAAAATTTTTGCTGAAAAGATTTTTTTCTTATAAATTGGTAAGGAAAGCGGTAGTTTCAAACTATTTTTCATGTGTAAATAAGTAACAACGTTGGTTATAGTGATTATGTGTATTGTATTCACGAAAACGTACATTTGCTGCTAATAGCTTAGACGAAGATGTGGTAAATCCGTATATGATAGAGTGTTATATACAATTGTAAGAAGTGATTGCAGTGCGAATAAAAGTGCTATGGACAAAATAATTAAAGTATAATTAAGACGGATTGGACACATGCAAAGATGAATAAAGAAATAGAAAACATATGTAAACAACGTATACGGGAAGACTGAGGAAAACGCAGCATGATCAAAAGTCGGTAACGTGAGGAATCGTTGGAGTATGTCAGGAAACAACAGTGTGGCGGTCCATTATTCTTGCCTACCCTTTCGTTGAGATGGCGTGATGATTAGTTTATAAATAATTTAACTGTAAATTTGATAATACATTGAAATAGTAATTTTTTTTTATCTAACTAGTAAAAATATGTAATTATTGTACTCGTATATAAAACATTACAAATTCCAGAAAAAAGTACGTTATTCTTTTAATATGAAGAATCACATAATTGTTCATGATTTCTCTATGTTTCATAGAAATATATTATTTTAAAAGATTCCTCAACATTCATATATCATGCGTGCACGCACGCCAATTTCTCCGACGCCTTGCATGGCTGACAAATGTCGATTTAATAATGATTCAACGTTTTCCTTGGTCATTCTCTATTTCTCAGCTGTTTAAATCGTTAACGAGTTTTTTCTTCTTCATAATTTATTCAAACATTCTAAATATTTCTTTCCGTCTATATATTTCTTTCATTATTTTGTTCACAACACTTTCATTAATCTTCATTCACTTCTACTATTTACATTTCACACTCTTTCATATTCTCTCCGAATATTTCACATAATTCAGAGAGATTTCATATCTTCTGCTTTTATTCTACTTTCATCCATACTTACATACAGTATTGGTACAAGAACAATATTGTGCACTGCCATCTTAATTTTTCTGGATAGAGTTTTATTTGCATTAACAACCTTAAGTGCACTTGCACTTTTTTATCTGCCTCAATCCTTCTTTTAACATCCCTGTCTACTCTCCCATAAACATACTCGCCCATAAACATATCTGGTATAAACATACAATTCAACACATTATCATGATATTATGCCTGCCCCAACCTTTCATTAAACATTCTAGAATTACTATGACCCTCAAAATATTCAAATTTAAACGAATTTAACTGTTCATATTATCTTTTCTTTTCAGATCAGTGGCGACGTCCATAATAACGAAGCTGACATCAAAGTGACATCGGTAAACAAAATAAAAACTTAATTCAATCAAGTGTGGCTAATTTTTAAAGTGAAAACGTTTAACAATCCAGGGTGAGCTTAAATCGTATTTAATCTACTCTACTAATAATAATAAATAAATAAAAAATACTAAGTGAATAAAGCTTTAAACATAATGATTACAAACATGAATTTATCAAAACGTGGTTAATCTTTATATCGAAAAGTGTATGAAAGAGCTGAAAGGGTTGGATGTAGGTGCCAAAATGAGTCAGTAAGCTGTCTCTTGTATGCCGCTCTCCTACTTGCAGACAACGAACATGAACTACAAGTCCTGTTCAGTAGTATGTACGAGTATGGGGTATGCATGCGAAATGATCTGATAATGAATGTGAATAATGTCAATAACAAGGTTCGACTTGTTTCCAAGGTCCAAAAGAAGAAATCACGACAGTCTGCAACATCAGCGTGAATGGTGAAAATTTGAAGCAGGCAGATGAGTTCGTGTATCTGGATAGTATGAGTTAATAGAAGGGTTGGGGCAGGCAATGAAGTGCACGTGCAATAGTGCACGTAAAGTTGTATCGCAAACAAAAACCTATCCAAAAAAGCTTAAATGGCAGTGCACAATGGTGTTCTTGTACCGTCACTTATGTATGGAAGCGAAGCATAGAACTGGCAAAAGAAGGATGAAAGTAGAATAAACGTAGTAGAAATGCTAGAGTGTGGAATGAAAATATAAGAAGTGAATGCGGTGCAAATGATGGTGTTATGAACAAAATAATGAAAGGATCATTAAGATGGTTTGGACACATGGAAAGAATGAATGAAGAAATAATGGTAAAAAGAATATATGTTAAAGATGTAAATGAAACTAGAAATAGAGAAAGACAGAGGAAATTCGCGTTGGTTCGGACATATGGAGCGCATATATGAATAAATAATGATTAAGAAACTATATATTAATGAGAAAGACACGCACGTGTATGAATGTGTAGGAATTTAGAAAGGTTACAGAAGAGAGGTAGGGTGGCGGTCATTTTTTACGTTTTTTATTTAATTAAAGCAAGGCAGATGTGTTCGTTTTTCAATAACATCCGATACTTTTAAGTTACACAATTTAAACGAATTAAAGGCCATGTGAGGAGTCAAAGAAATCGACGCGCGTGCATGACACGATATATGAATGTTGAGGAAGCGAAAGAAATATGTCAGGAAAAAAAAGGTGGAAAAGTACGTTCTTTTTGCCTACCCCTTCGGGGAGACGGCGTGATGGTTAGTTAGTTAGTTAGTTAGTAACGAATTAAAATTTCTTCTTTATATTTTATGTGAGCAAAGTGTTTCGCCCGTTTAAGGCATTTTGAAATGTCATATGTATTTGTCAATAGGTATAAACCTATAAACTATGAAATACTTATGGATTTTACATCATTTTTAAGAAAAAAAAAACTAAGGCATATATTTGATTTTTGGTATTTTTAACACATTGTGTAATTGCTTTGTATAATTACGAGTTTACGAAAATTCAATATTGAAGTTTCATCGAAACAAAATTTCAAAGTAATGCTCAATGTTGAGATAATTAATCATTAGGAGAGTTTATTCAGGCTTACGTCTAATAAACAGCTCATTATATTGTGGAAACAGAATCCATCTAAACAATACCTGTTGAGAGGCAGAAGAGGGAATAATGAAATGTTTTGATCGACAAACAACCTCCTCAGATTACCCCCCAGTCCTAAATCACCGTCACAGAGATCAGTAACTTCGTTGGGAGTAAACAAAGTGAAAATACGTGTTTTAAATTACTCTGTTCGGAGAACTCGAGATTGATCGAAGGGAAAAAAAGTCTTATCGAATTTAAAGTATGTATCCGCTTTTGCGATATGGTATTTTTGATGATAACAGCTTTTTGCGTGAATATCTCTCAAAGTCGGTTGCTTGACGAAAATAATAAAGGCAGTGTGTCTGCTATATAAACATTTATTTGAAGTATATTTTGTTAAGCAAACAGACACTGGAAAGTTTTAATGAAAATTTTAATATACACGAAGAATCTGTACATTTCAAATGGTATGAATTCCTATTAGGGTGACAATTGGGCTTATTGTCATAACTTCTCAGTTAGACGTCTTCACACTTGTTAAAACCAAACTTTTAACAATATGTATTCATATTTAATTAATCTGAACAATTTTCAAGTAACCAGAGCAATCTTAATAGTTTATATATTATAATATTTCTTGAACTATGGTATTGAATATTCGTAGTAAGAAATATACAATTAAACATTCATGGGATTCTTAGAAGTTTCATATCCTAAGACGTATGTGTGGTAGAACGATATACGACAGAATCTCAAATGCTGATATAAGAAAGGAATGTAGAACGGAAGAATGTGTTATGAACAAAATTATGAAAGGATCGCTGCGTTGGTTCGGACATATGGAGCGCATGGATGGAGAAATAATGGTTAAGAAGTCGAGTCGGTACAGAGTCAAGGCAGACCGAAAAAAATATGACTTGCCAAATTAATCAAATTTAAAAGGTTGGTCATGTTAGAAGTCGGTAGAATCGACGTGCGTGTATGACTCGCTGTATGAATGTGGAGGAAATCTAGAAAAGTGTGCCAGGATAGAGTAGTGTGGCGGTCTATTCTCTCTGCCTACCCCTACGGGGAAACGGCGTGATGGCTTATTGTTGTTGCTGTTGTTCATAATATTTAGTTATGACATTTCCTACTTACGAGTATGTATTGTTTCTTGAACAATGGTGTAAAACTACATATTAAATAATCAATACGAACAAAAACGCCTGTTTACTAAAAGTGTTATTATATTTTATGTGAATGACATGTCTCGCCTTTTTAAGGCAATATCAAACATTAAGACATTTAAATGTTCGTATGAAGCTTTCACTTTGTGGTTAAACATTTAATTTTTTATTATTATTTGTATTTAAAAATGAATAAATAAAAACACTGTAATTTAATTGTATCTCAATAGAGACGAAGATGCAAACTGGAAACTGAATATGGTTAATCAAGGTGCTTACAGGACTTATGACCTGTCATTGGTTGGGTTAAGCGCACGCTTTCTGTAATTACAACATTCCCCTTTCCACCTATTTCTTTATGACCTTACATGGACAATTTGTCTGTATTGTATGACAATTGTATCTCAAAAGAGACAAAGATGCAAACTGGAAACTGAATATGGTTGATCAAGGTGTTTACAGGACTTATGACCTGTCATTGGTTGGGTTAAGCGCACGCTTTATGTAATTACAACATTCCCCATTCCACCTTTTTCTTTGTGACCTTACATGGACAATTTGTTTTACATGGTCATAAAGAAATAGGTGGAATGGGGAATGTTGTAATTACATAAAGCGTGCGCTTAACCCAACCAATGACAGGTCATAAGTCCTGTAAACACCTTGATCAACCATATTCAGTTTCCAGTTTGCATCTTCGTCTATATTGAGATACAATTAAATTTCATGAATTAATCACCCACCATGGGTGAAATCCAGTATTCTTATACAAGTATAAGTATACATTCACAAAAACACTGTACTTTGTTTTTCACTACTGTGCGGTTATTTTAATTGCCGACTGGTTTCGCTTGTATCCAGCTTCCCCAGGGCTTTGTTATTACACTGTTACGAAGTTAACCGTTATTACGAAGCCCTTAGGAAGCTTGCTTATAAGCAAAACTAATCGGCATTTAAAATTACCGCATAGTGGTGAAAAACATAGTGCAGTGTTTTTATTTTATTTTATTTTAAATACAAATAATAATAAATATTAACAAATTTGATAATGCCTTAAAAAGCGAAACATGTTATCACCATATTGTATAAAAAAAGCTTCTAGAATTCATATTAAAGAAATTTCTATAAAGCCAACGTTTCCATCAACGTTGAATGTTGAATTTGGCCTTTAACATTATTTGTTTAAGAAATAATAAATACGTATTTAACCAACCAATAAATACGTATTTTAATAATTTAACCAACCGCTATAATCTACGGTTATATTTGATGAGTATATTTTAATTTTCTATACTTAAAATTTTAGTGCGAACACGTCAAAAATGTACACTGTTAAAATTGTGAATTATCAGTGAAAAAATATTTGGAATACATTAGTGACAGTTTATTCAAAAGTTGTGTTTTCGCTGTTGAAAAGTGCAGAATCAGATCGTGTGTATCTGCAGGAGGATCACAGTGAAGTAATAGTGGATATTGCAAGTGCGAGTGGAAGTTGGTTCGGGCCCGGTGACTTTCAGAAGCGAGAGTGACAGGGCGCGGAGGTCGGCACGCCCGGGGCGGCCTACTCAAGAAGTTCGAGGCGGTCCTCGGCATGGGCTGCGAGCTGGGCAAGCTGGCGAGCTCGCCGGGGGGGCGCGGGGGGCGCGGCAGCCTTGAGGGGCCGCCCCCGCCCCCGCCCGACCCGCGCCTGCCGCTCACGGCCAAGCAGAAGTACTCCATGATGGCGTCCTGGAAGGGCATCGCGCGGGCCATGGAACCCACGGGCATCTGCATGTTCATCAAGTGAGTATTCTTTCAAAATCTAAATGCCTTGTAATCAGTGGCGGTACTCCCATAGAAGCCCAGAAGCCCGGCTTACGTTAGAAATTATGAATCAAAACCCCCCAAATCTAAGTAATCATGCCCCCGCATAAACCTAACTAACTAACTAACCATCACGCCGTCTCCCCGAAAGGGTAGGCAGAAAGAATGGACTGCCACACTTTAATCGATGCGGCACTCCATCCTTCTCTTTTCGCCATCGCGAGAGATGCGGTGTGATGGGTTGCGAACCTCATCGCCACCAATAGGCAACTCCCGCGCACACTTCGATCGTTCAACGTCTACATAATAAATCTAAAACAAATTATCTGAAATACAATAATAATACAAATTATCTGAAATAAAATACTATAAAATAAAATAACAAAAAATAATAATTTAACACATATTGTTATTTTAGATGTTGCACTTGTCGTCAGCTGGACGATCCGGACATTTGTGTTTATTTAATTTTTATTCTACGTTATCCACTGTTTTTTTTAAACATAAACCTACAACCCACTAAATCACATTCCAACAATGTTTCCATCAGATGTAAGAGGAATAGCCACAAGAGCTGAACCTCTGTAAGCCAGAAGAGGTTTTGATTAAAAAAATTCTTACGCAAGCCGGGCTTCTGGGCTTCTATGGGAGTACCGCCACTGCTTGTAATCATCCGACAGACGTCATCATCTATCAAAATGTTCTGACAGATTTCAGATCTAAGCAAAAAAATATTTGAAGAAACTGACACGTAAAGATAAATATGGATTTTGAAGTATATATACATCTTCCAAAAATTTGTCATGCATGATCACAATAACAAAGGTGGAATGGGGAATGTTGTAATTACATAAAGCGTGCGCTTAACCCAACCAATGACAGGTCATAAGTCCTGTAAACACCTTAATCATCCATGTTCAGTTTCCAGTTTACGTCTTCGTCTCTATTGAGATACAATTAAAAATTTAAAAAAATATTTATTTCGCATATCACGTCTGGATTTTATCTTCTCGGCAGTCCCATCCCGGAGGCTACCGCTTCCCCACATTTTGGAATTTTCTTTCTTGGATGTTGAATTCGGGTATTTACGAGTATTTATTTATTTATTTTGACATAAACGCCGCAAGGGCTTTTACAAAAATGACATGTTTAGTTACAAAGGTAATATAAAAATTTGGGCAAATAGACAGACAACTAACATATAACGGCAAAACACAAAAACGAGAATAAGGATAACATAAGAGAAATTTAAAATTACATGAGATAGAAAAGAACATAACATAATATAAATTAGAATTTACATGCATAGGATTGAAAAGAACATAACATGATAGAAATTAGAAATTACGAAAAAAAACAACAGTAAAGAAACAAAGTGATGGTAATTTACCAGTCCAATATGTGACCGGATGATGTACATGTGGGGCGAGCGAATAGGAGACGAATTGTTGTGTGAATATTGTTGGATAGTGAGAAGAGGGTTTATTGGGGATATGCTTCTTTGAAAAAAATAGTTGTAATTTGAAATGCAATGGTAGAAGTTCACTGTAATTAATAAAAATAAAAATAAAATGAAAATTTCTTTAAAGAACATATTTAGTTAAATTCCACAAAAATTATGGTTTCGACCAGTTTCGGCAACTTGCTCCCATCTTCTGGACCAGAAAATGGCAGTGACCTGCCGAATCCGGTCCATGCCATTAACCTTTGCGGAATTCAAATCAATATATGTATAATTTAACGAAATTTTTAATTTTTAATTTTATTTTCATTATTTATGCAACTTTGAAATTATTGATTCACTGTTACCTACAACAGAAACAGTGCGATTTGGTTCGCGTGGGTCTCCCATAAAACTGGAGATGTTTGGTGCATTAGTAAATTACTCGTATTTTGCTGTGTATATATATGATTGTAACAATATTTTTTTATCCTCTTAAACGTGTTGGTGTGTCCTGTTAGAAATGCGAAATAGACATCGTTAACAAGTAGACAAAATTTAATGTAAAGGCTCTTGTGTGCGATTTTTCCTGGCCAATTTCTTTGTTGCTGCACTTCCATAATTTTTAGTTATGGAACTTAATACGTATAAAGTTTTTTGTTTATGTGGAGAAATTTGAGCTGTTAAAATTAATTTTTTCGTGATTTTTTCGAACCTTTATGTGCATTTGTCTCAATGTCAATTTGGATAATTTTTTGATAACATTTTGAAGTTTTTGCTGGATTATTTTTAGTGCCTATTTACAGTTAATTTAAATAACGGTGGATACGTGAAAATAACTTAAATAAACACAAAGTCCATATTATTTTATTAAAATTTAATTTGTGGAAGTTCGAAATGTGCGTGGGAGATGCCTATTGGTGGCGATGAGGTTCGCAACCGTTATATTGTTATAAAGAAATCTCATTTAAATTTGACTCGTTAAAACAAAATGTCCTTTTATTTTTCCAAAATAACAAATAACATAGATGAAAAACCGTTTTCACCTGTGACGCTTTATAAATACGGATTATTAAGTTATTTATGCATTTCAATTACGCTCGGTCAGATTACTCTAGACTAATATTTGAATCGAAATCGTGAAATTATCTTATAGGAATATTTCACACAAGCCATAATTATTAATAAAACACTCGTGACCCACGCTACTTGTGCCCTTGTAAAGAGTTCATTTTACGATGTGAATTTAAAAAAAAAAGATAAAACCTGATTATACTCACGAGACGATATCATCTTCACATGTGTGAAGATAAGATGAGAATTCTTTTATTCAAACACCGTTAATAAGTCAACTAGGGTATACTGCGCATAGTTTTATTATGCCTCAGATTAATTATTATTAATATATGACAATCTTTTCTTCTTCTTGTGCCATATCAGGTCTCTCCGACGTTCGCAATCTCTAAAGACTTCTCTATCTTGCGTTGCCCGTTTGAATATTTTTTCCACGCTTCTTTTTTCCAGTTGAATGTTTGATATTGCGTAGCCAAAAAGTTTGTCTTCGGCCATGACCACGTCGTTTCTCAATGTTGCCTATTAACATAAAATAATAGATGGCGCTAGTGTAGATTGAACAATAATATGTGAAGTGTTCCTCAACATATTAGCATGTATACATCTTTCAAAAATTTGTCTGACGTGGTGGTCGTAAGAAGGGCGGAATGGGGAATGTTGTATTACATTAAGCGATCGCTTAACCCAACCAATGGCAGGTCATAAGTCCTATAAACGCCCCGATCACCATATTCTGTTTCCAAAAAACAATTTACATCTTCGTCTCTATTGAGATGAAAAATGACTAACCCGCAATGGGTTAAATCCAGTATTTGTCTACAAGTATTTGTATACATTCAAAATGTTGTACAAGATGGAAGGTCTCGTGTTTGTCTCCACGCAAGATATGATACCAGATTGGAAATCTTTAGGACCTTAATACGTTTCAATAAGTCGCGACTGCTATAATGAGTTGTTCTCAGGACTTCTGAACTACTGATAAAATCTGTTCACAGTAGACTAAAAAATGTACAAATAGAATGTATATATTAGTTTGCATTACATAGTGCATTAATTGCTTTGTGTTTTATGATTTAAAAATGAAATGGAAACAAAAACTAAAATAATTGTATTGTTTGAAGACTTCACATTTTTTGTTAATGATTCTTCGACATTGCTTTAATATTTAGAACGTTAATTACTGACTTAATCTCACGTTAATTGAAAAAGTACATAGTATTATGTGCATTTGCACTTGTAGGTACTCTGACGTGTAATGAAGACATTCAAAGTAAATTTGTTAGCTCTCATTAAAATAAACTATTTGTTAGCTCTCATTAAATATACTGTTTAAAGACTTCACATTTTTTGTTAAACTATTTTTATTTTTAGATTCATCGACTTTGCTTTAGTATTTAGAACATTAATTGCTGACTTCAAATTATCTCACATTAATTGAAAAAGTACGTAGTATTATGTGCATTTGCCACTTGTAGGTACTCAAAAATATAATGAAGGCATCCAAAGTAAATTTTATAAGCTCTCATTACAATTCTAAACTATAATTCTCATTATTATAGTTTTATAATGTATATTTATTATGTGTAAATATATAAATACAGTATTCATAATTTACTTGAAATAACTTACCTTTTAAAAATCATTTTGAATAATTGTCACAGCACATATGTTGCCTTGTATGATAATTATAGATGGGTCAAAACGTGAAGAAGAAAAAACCGAATAAATAAATAAAATAATTATGATTTTTCATCGCTCTTCTTTCACACATTATCCGATGCTGTCCGGTCCAGCCGATTGTGAAAATAAAACGATTTGTGCAAACGCAGTAAACGAATCCAATTAAAAAAAAAATCTCACGAAACATCCGAGTTATAAAAAAGATTTGTAATTTTGAAGAGATATGATAATAATTAATATAATTAACTTACCAGTATGCCGTTTCTCTGGAAGAGTAGGCAAAATGATGATTCGCTACACTGTTCTACCTTTCGTCGAGTTTTCTAACTTCGAGCATGGTCGTCTTTTGATAAAGCAGAGTTTCTTCTTTCTGGAGAAGCCAACGGGAAACCACTACGGTAACACTTCCCAGGAAATCGCTGTAAAGAGAAAGTATTCGCTAAAGTGATCGCTTACATCAGCAAGACCTGACACAGCACTGTAAGAAATGTTTTCCCTTCATATCCAGAACTTATTCGTACATGCACATTTCTAAACAAAGCAGAAACTTTTTTTTTCAAAATCGATCCTCCTTCAGAGGAACACTCCGGGCCACACAAATCATGCCCCCGCATAAACTAACAACCCACCAAATCACCTTACAACAATGTTCCCATCAGACGTAAGAGGAATAGCCACATGAGCTGAACCTCTGTAAGCCAGAAGATCCAAGTCCAAATCCAAGTTTAGAAATGTGACCTGTTATTTCTCAGAGACCATTCCTGGGATATAGACGTCCAGATGTATCACTATCTTTTGGTTGGTCTTCCTGGAAGCTGATTACCTGTTAGTACCTACTTTATTTGCCGCTTTACTTATCATTTTTTCGAGACACGCTCTCTCCACATGATCTCCCCGGTAATGTCTTCTCTCTCTTCCCAATTGCAGTACATCTTCGACATCGCAGTTCTTCCTAACTAATTAACTAACCATCACGCCGTTTCCCCGAAGGGTAGGCAGAAAGAATGGACTGCCACATTTTTCTTTCCTGACATATTTCTCTCGATTCCTCAACATTCATACATCGTGTCATGCACGCGCGTCGATTTCTCTGACTTCTCACATGGCCGACATTCAATATTTGATTTATTTGATCGGGCCACGTTTTCCTCGGTCTTCCTCTATTTCTGGTTCCATTTACATCATTAACATATAATTTTTTTACCATTCTTTATTTATTCATTCTTTCAATATGTCCAAACCATCTTAATGATCCTTTCATTATTTTGTTCATGACACCATCATTCGCACCGCATTCACTTCTTATATTTTCATTCGGCACTCTATCATACACAGAGTATCACACATTCTTCTAAGATATCTCATTTCAACTGCATTTATTCTAATTTCAAAATTTATAATTAAGTTCTTCCTAATTTCAAAATTTCTCACTCTCATAGTGTCGTTATCGCAATGGATCGGAGACACCTCATTTTTGTTCTGATGGTGTTTTCAATAATGAATGTTCTGATGGTGTTTTCAATTATGCATTACAGAATTTAACAGAGAGATTGCTTTAAATTTATCAAAATAAAACATAATAATCAACGTAACCATAAATTCTGGAAGTTTCTTAAAGCACAATATTGAATCACCAAAACACACAATTTATCTAAAAACTTTTTTGTTTAGGTAATAAAATTCGTCGGCGCAATGAAACATGCTATTATTCTATTGGAGCAAAAACAGAGATCTTTTCTGACAATGTTTATAAACTCATAAAAAAGTCACGCCACATTTCGTCAGACTTTATCTCACGTACAAGTATGTATTACAAATGTACATGTTCCTAACATACACGTTTAGTACATGTATCACCTGATAAAGTTTGAAAACATCTAACAAAGAGTTTTTTTTTGCTAGGAAAGAAATAACTAAATGAAACATAATTACATCAAAATGAGACCGTCTTAAGAGTGAATTTCGATTTGAGAAAAATATGACAGTCAAGAATTGATTGATAGATGGCATTTGCTGATTTTGAGAGAGCGTGTATTTTGCTTCGTTCCATCATTTGTGAGCGTCCCATACTTCTTTCTCTTTTTGATTTCTGACAAAGTTTGAAAATATTAAACAAAGAGATTTTTTTAAAGATGAACTTAAGGCGTTAATACTGTGGAATTCGTCAGATCATTTCGCATGCACACCTCATACATACTATTCACCAGGACTTGTATTGACTTAAAATGAAAATAAGTGATAATTTGTTCAATATTCTGAAAGGTTAGGAAGACCTTTGAAGATAACGCCTTAAGTTCATATTAAAATTAAAAATCTTGTTTTCATGTTTACATGTAATGTTAAATATTCATATATGACCTTTTAAATAATACTGTTTCTCTTTCTGGTATTTTGTGTGGTAAAGCAATATGCATACTGGTTGACAATTCGAAAACCAAAATTTGATTAAGCACGATTCTGTTGACAAATTTAATTGTAACAGAAAAATATTTTAGAACGAATCATCACTCATTTTGTTGTCAGTTGTTCGCAGCACTTAATCATAAAACGAAATGTAACGCTGTTCGTGGATATGAATTGAGTTTCACATTGATTAATGTAGGATAAGGGAATAGTTGGGTGATGGATTACGCCCTCCATTTCACTGCTTGGTTTCGTTACAAAATCATTGTCTTCTTATTCCTGTAATCAATATCTGGCTGTGTCAGAGGAGATTCAAAAATGAACGTGGGAACTACAGAGATGCTGTTTTTATAGAGATATAAATGCATTCAGCGGTTGATGTGAGCAACCGAATGAAATAAAATTCTCTTATAAGATGAAGTGGTATTTTTCTGCAACCGAGGTATCCATTGTTACGAGTATATCATACAAATCGTATCATAATAAAATTTAAACGTTTTTCTAACTAACTAACTAACCATCACGCCGTCTCTCCGAAGGTGTTGGCAGAAAGAATGGACTGCCACACTTTTCTTTCCTGACATATTTCTCTCGCTTTTTCCAATATTCATACATCGTGTCATGCACGCGCGTCGATTTCTCTGACTCCTCACATGGCCGACATTCAATATTTGATTTATTTGATCGTGTCACGTTTTCCTCGGTCTTCCTCTATTTCTGATTCCATTACATCGTTAACATATAATTTTTTTACCATTCTTTCTTCATTCATTCTTTCCATATGTCCAAACCATCTTAATGATCCTTTCATTATTTTGTTCATAACACCATCATTCGCAACGCATGCACTTCTTATATTTTCATAAATATAAAGTGGACCATGGTTAAATATAATAATAAATTCTTGATAATTCATAGGCAAATAATCGAGGGAAAGTTAATTTACAACACAATATGAAAGTATAGCATATAGAGTTTAATATTTAATTTGTATTTAATATATAATAAAATATATAAATATAAATCTATGATTGTATGCTTGTATTTTATGGTATAACTGCAAAGTATAATTATAATGATTGTATGCTGCTATAATTTCTGCAAAGTCCTTAGAACTCACAGCGCATAAGATAATTCACCACATAACAGTCAATATTGCCTTTATAAAATGTGTATTAAAATGTTTCATTGTCTAAACCAGTTTGTTAAATACAAATTAAATATTAAACTCTATATGTCATACTTTCATATTGTGTTGTAAATTAATTTTCCCTCGACTATTTGCCTATGAATTATCAAGAATTTATTTAGCCATGCTCCACTTTATACTTTGCTGTAGGCATGTTGAATGTTTATTCTTTCTCCAGATTACGAAATTAAACATATTTGTCTCCCTTTATTTACCCAAGACAAATAATTGTCTTTTAGATTATACGTGCGAAATAAAACCATTTTATTTTAAGTACAGAAGCAACGACCTTTTTGGCCGAGAAGTAAGTGCTTTGAATGCCACTCTGAAGGTCCGTGGTTCGATTCTCAGCAATGACAGTATGATTGTCACTCGGTTTTTGGTCTGGTGCGGAATTCATGTGACAACAAAATGGCGATAGATTAGCTATCTATCACATGTTACGAGAATCAATATGATAGCTTTACCATTAACATCGATTTGGCTCGCGCTGTAATGATGTCAAGAGCGATTAAATAAAATAATAATAATATTTATAATTATTATCACGAAAAACTAGTGGATCTTACAACACACTTTTCTACATCTTTACACTAAAGTGAATCTTAATAAAACAATAATAAATGACATACGGTCTTATATTTGGGTGATGTGCTAAGGGAGAAAAATACCACCTCCTTCGACTGATATTAATGGGTAAAGTGGAGGGACGTCGGGGAGTTGGTAGAAGGCAGCTGTCCTGGCAGCAGAACATCAAAGATTGGACAGGAATAACAAGAGTTCAGAACCTGTTCCAAGTGCCGCAGGATAGAGATGCCTTTGCTGTATTGATCGCCAACGTTGGGGGACCTGACACGGTACCGAAAGAAGAAGATTACATAAGATTACTACGTTTTTATTATCGCACAGTTAATATCGTTATCCCGAAAAATGAGAGAGTTAGAGAAAATAATCTCAAAATAGAAAGTGAAAACATCACAAACAATGGAACTCCACAGCGTTTAGCCTTAAGCTTACAAAAATAATATTCCTTCTAATAAACATAAGTTTTTATTTATTTTAATATTTTTTGTTCATATAATAATTCACTTGAAGATAAAAAAATGTTCATATTCTATGTTGATAAGAGATACAGACCTTTTTTTGTTATTTATTATTTTGTTGAATCGCTCTTTACATTATTATAGAGCGAGCCAAAACAATGTTAAGAGTAAAGCTATCATGTTGATTCTTGTGACATGTGATAGGTAGCTTATCTATCGCAATTTTACTGTCACGTGAATTCTACACCAGACCAAAGACAATGTGACAATCACACTAGTTTTGGTCTGGTTGATATCATAGTTTCTACAGGCGTTAACAACCAATAGAAGGTACGTTGACGAGAACTATCGTTTTATTTCATCGCTCTTATAGAACTGAAAACTTTGGCGTTAATCCAAGTTAAATTAGTAATATCGTAAATGCTATACCGTTACGTACGAATTAATGTTACGCTGAAACTGAATAGATAAAGAATAATTGAAACACTGACAGAATGAATGAACTTGTTTACGTTATAACTACTAAAATATTGATAATACTGTAACACGTAATAGATTTTGTTTCGGAAACACCGCGTAAATATTAAAGACCTTCATAATTATCATAGGTACTATAAAAAAGTTATTCACATATTCCTCAATAAGACCCACACTATCACGTAGTAGGTTATATGTGTAATTAATGTATGTAAATCTAAAATAAACCTGAAAATAATACAAACACTTTTATTTCGTTTTTTGAATGTATACAAATACTCGTACTTATAGACAAATACTGGATTTTACCCATAACGGGTGTATTAATCATTAAGAATTAATTTTAGCTCAATAGAGACGAAGATGTAAATTATTTGGAAACAGAATATAGTTTTCTCCAGGCGTTATCTAGTAATGTGTGATAATTGGGTTGATAGCCTTTCACATTACATTAATAAAGATTTTCTGCTTAATGCTTACCATTAGTCTCAATAGATGGCGCTAGTGTAGATTGAACTAAACATATATGAAATATTTCTCAACATGGTAGCATATATACAACTTTCATTACAATTGTCAGACGTGGTGTTCGTAGAAGGGCGGAATGGGGATGTTGTATTACATAAAGCGATCGCTTAACCCAACCAATGACAGGTCATAAGTCCTATAAACGCCTCGACCACTATATTCTGTTTCCAAATAATTTACATCTTCGTCTCTATTGAGATGCAATTAACTCTTAATAAATATTTTATTAATTCAAGATCACGGCATTAACTCTGTGGAATTTCGTTGTTAATTTGAACAGGAAACGATTGTAACTATAACTACTCGTATAATACATGTATTAACTTTAACTATGACAGATATAGTTACATATGTAGATGAATTTTATATCTAAAACATGTAGAGTTGATATATTTTTACTACAATAAAAATATAGATAAAAAGAGATAAATAGTCTTTTCGTAATGAAAATTTTATTGAATTACATTGCACAACGAACACAGCAAATATTGCTCTATTAATTGATAAATACTGCAAATACGACTTTAACTTTCAATGGTATGAAGTTTGTAAAGTTTCAATGAGAAATCTTAACAATAGCTTTAGTGACCTTACAGAGCTTAGCGAGAGAAATATATTTAGTTCCACTTATTAAAACTTCACCGAGACACTGTAATCTTCACATCCCGGGGATTTATTTTTCCTTTTAGATTTATTTATTGCTTTGTATGGTTGAATAAAAGAAGTATTTAGAAAATAAAAATAATAAGCCTGTATCATTTGGGTTTAATAAAAATGACAGTGAGAAAAATATAAATCAAATCAAATCAAATCATTTTATTTCATCAACAGACATTACAAAATTTATTTTTAAGGCATCTATTGAGAACAGGTAAAATAATATATTATATATAGTATACTACCAGAAACGCATAAGAGATGGTTCAACATTAGGAAGACAGGATACTCTCCAGAATTAAGAGTATTTGCCTTCTGAACGTACTTTCACTAACATGAAAGACGTCGATCTCCGAGGAGACCGCGTTCAGCAGACTAATTGCTCTTCCCACCGGTGTCACCAGAGGCAGATTGGTTCTGGCAGCCGGTAGGTAAAACAATCTGTGCTGTCGCTGTCGGAGATATCTATCGGGGACAAAAAGCCGAACACCCTCCAGTACGGCCGAGTTCTCGAAGTATCCCCTAATTAATCTAAAGAAATGGGTAATTAGATGTCCATCTCTTCGAAGCTGTAGAGAATTGGTTCCGAGCATTCCCAAAAGAAATGCCGTGGGATAGAGCCAAGGATAGCTACCATACTCCCTCATGTAGAGATACCTCAGAAATTTTTCTGAACCCTCTCCAGCATAACGGAATATCTCGCCTCGTGAGGACTCCATATCACAGAACCACTTTCGAGTCTGCTCCGAACCAATGCGTTGTATAGGACTCTGAGCACATTGGGATCCCTGAAAACTCTGCCGGTCCGGACGATGAAGCCCAACATCTTCAGTGCAGTGCCACAAATCCTCAACATGTGCACGAAAAGTCAGCCTACTCTCATAGATGATCCCGAGATCTCTCATCGAAATATAAATGCTACAGTAAACAATTCATCGTTATGAAATGTTGTCGTTTTTGTATTTTCTCGTCTTTTTTGTTTATTTCATTGTTGTATGGAACTAATTCTACTAATCGTAATTTGTCGAAATATTGTGCAATGAGAAAAATGGCCGTTCAAAATGGAGTTCGGATTCCACCCCTTATGGTAGAGAAAAATAAAGTGTAAATACGTTAACGATGTGAATGGAATATAGAATCGAGGAAGATCGAGAATAATATGTCATGATCAAAAGAGAAGAAAAATGATCAGACAAAAACATTATTTATAAAGTTTTTTTTTTTTTTAATTTTTTTTTTCAATAAAAGTAAATTAAAAAAAAATAAATGTTTAGAGTACTGTATAAATTGTATTTACAACTTTTTCTGGTGATTTATCAGTTTGACAGAGTTGATCTGATATTTTTTATTGTAAGCTTGGAAAAGAAAATTCAAAAATGTATTTTGGTCAACATTTTATGAAAATAGTTATCGCAAAATAGCAATAAAGTTCAATTGTATATAACCACATAGTTATTATGCAGAAAACAATTGCATTAATAATGCGCCTTTTTATATTCAATGTGCCAGACTCACGTTGAGTAAGAAGTTATCCTCATGCCCTAATCGTCTTCTTCTTCTTCCTGGCGCTATCCCAACTCATTGTCGGCTGTTTTCGATCTCAGGCTGTACTTCTTACAGTTCTGAGTATCGTCTTCACTCAAGCCATTTCTCTGCAAGACACTTGAATTATTCATGTATTCCTAGGTCTTCCTCTGGATGGTTGGCGAGAAATATTCACAGACAAAGCTCTATTTACTATGTGGTCCGGTGGTCTACGTTTTATATGCCCGTACCATCTCTACCTTTCTTCAAGCTCACTCTTTATACCAGTGACTCCCAGACTACACCAATGTAAACTTTTTATTTTGTCTCTCAGCGATACCTCAGCGGATCACCTAAGCATTTATGCCGTTTCCAGTTGCCTAGTAAATCCGCTGTACAATGTCCAACACTCGGAGCTGTACATAATTGCGGGTCTGACAATAATCTGCCCTAATTTACTTGATATATTTTATATCCTTTTAAACATGGTAAATTATATCACTGTAACCTCAAGGGACGGTTGTCGTTGGTCAATAACATCCATGAACAACATACTAATTGCCAAAATGTACCAAAAACCACAATACGTATCGCCCTAATTGCTGAAAACGACCCAAAAAATACTTCGTTACTAATTACGCTCTGAAAATGTCCCGAAAATGTCATTTAACCGAACTTAGTACAGTATCTATTTCATAGAACCTTTTGTAAGGGCTTTTTATGAAGTAGGGTAAGCAGTACAATGATTGGCACTCTAAGAAAAACTTTTCATGTTTCATGTCTATGCGTCTCACTTTTAATGTTTATGATTTTTTTCTTTTTAAATTCATATTTTATGAACTATTTAGATAATAAAAAACACACACAGCAATCCTTCTGAAATAACCATTAGTCGTAGATTTTTTTGCAAAAAAAATATCCTAAAAACATAATCATTGGCACCTCGAGTATAATGATTGGCATAACGTCAATGTATAATTATTGGCACAGTAAATATATTTATTCAGAGGGATCATTCTCATTATCTACTTCTAAATTGGTTGTTTCTGTACTAATCCAAGTAGGTTTAAGTTTTTTTGTAAATATTAAATAATGCATTGAAATCATGTGACTTGTTAACGTTTTTTTTCCATTTCCATTTCTTTTTCCATTTCTCAATTAGTTTTACCAGGCATGAAAAAATAAATTGATCAAATGCAAAATATATTAATTAAAGATTTTAAAACACTGCGAAAATTTATTATTTCAACAATTTTACAGTTTCTACGTGCTATTGAAACGAAGAGTGCCAATCATTGGGGGGGTGCCAACATTAGTACTTCTTACCCTACTTGAATTTAAATTTCAATTCCAATTTCAAATTATTTAACAAATCATATACGAGTACATGACAGATTTTTTTCTAAGGCGCTGATAAGTACAATTTAAAAAAATATGTATTTAATAACAATTTAAAAAAATTAAAGAATACAAAGAAAGTGTAGAGTAAGATAAAAAACAAGACAATTCAAGAATTTAAGAACAATTAAAAAGCAAGAAAAATATAATGAAAAAATTACAATTGTTTAGAAAACTAAGAAAATCAAGTTCCATTTAAATTTTTTATAAGGATTAATTGTATCTCAACGAAGATGTAAATTGTTTTTCTGGGAACAGAATATGGTGGCCGAGGCGCTTACAGGACTTATGACCTATCATTGGTTGGGTTGAGCGATCGCTTTATGTTTAACAACATTCCCCATTCCACACTTCTTACGACCACCACGGCTGATAAAATTTTGGAAGTTGTATATATGCTAGGATGCTGCGCCCATCTTTACATTTTTAAGTTCACTCTACACTAGCGTCATCTATTAAGATTGGGAAGCATTAAGCATAAAATCTTTATTCATGCACTGTGAAAGGTTCTGCAAATCATACAGTACTAGATTACGCCTGGAGATGTTTAATTTATAAGAGAGAGATGCTTTCTGCGAAAAGCATTTCTATCGTGAAAAGTGTCCACATCCGAAGAGTTACAGTTTAGAAATATTATTGCCCTGCCCACGGGCATTACCTTAGGTAGATTCACTCTACACAGTGGCAGGTGATATAATCTATGTTGCCTTTGTCGCTGATAATTTTCAGGGACAGACAATGTTAAATCATTCAAATTATATTGAATACATTTTATGTTTCGGAGTATTAGATATATGGATGATACATACTATACATTCAAATCATACGAGGAATAAAATTGAGCTGATTGGCTGAAAATGTGAGCCTTATATACTGTTCAAACAATATCAAATCACGATTTTGTATTTTAATATTATGTACATACCTTAAATAATGTTTTCTAGACGTTTTATTATATGTTGTGGAAATGGCATGCGTCGCATTACTAAGGCAATATCAAAAATGATTTAATATTGTCTTAATTTGGCAAAACATGTCATTTCCATTTTATATAATAAAAATTCTAGAAAACAGACGATTTTATTCATATAAATTGTTTTATATTAACATCACTATTCAAGAAATAATAAACAAATATTAAATAATTTTATAACGTTATGGTTAATTTTTTTTTGCTTTTTCCTTATTCTATATTAAATATGAACTATTCAATTTATTTCTTATCTATTGTAATATACAATCAAAACATAATGAATACTTAATATAACAATTATTTCATGTAACCATGTAACCATTGCCCTAAACCCGATAATTTTTTAATGTGTTTTAACGAAAGTATTTTAATTTTTAACTTATTTCTAAAAACGTAGAAAGCTATAGTTCTTACATGTTTAAATATATATATATACTCGTATATTTTGAATAGACGTAAAATAGTGATTCATGAATAAAAATTCAACGTTTGTTAATATCAATAATACAATGTTAGAGTACAGTAACTCAACGTTTGTTAATAACAATTAAAAATTTTAAATTTTAAATTTTAAATTGAATCATAATATTTGTTATAACAAAAGCAAAAACGTTCCAAAATAAATCTTTATAACATCTGTCAGATCATGTAAACAACAACAATTTTATTGTATGTATATTTACTGAAGAAGGACTGTTTGTCCGAAACATGTCTATATAATTTTATTTTTTAATAAAAGTGTTGTATTTACAAATTGTATAAAAAAAGAACAATATAAATAAACCACCATAACAACACAAAGTATGCCGTATATAGAAGCAATTATTTCAGTACAATGCTATTTGTGAGCTTATTGCATCTTATTTGTTTTTATACCGAAGGCCTGAGAGTACAGTAATTTAGATTTTATTCGTACCAAATTTTCAAGCAAAATTCCTTAAGTTTGAAAAATTAGCTCATTAACGCATTACAGTGCAAAATTCATCCTTTACTCGCGATGCTGGAATTTTAGTATCCCGTTAAAAATGTGAATTATGATATAGTAAAAGTTACTAAGCTTGGAGGCGTTTAAGATGTGGATATATCGCAGAATGCTCCATATACCGTGAACCGATAAGGTCAGTTATGAAGACTACAGATGTTGATATCTGTTGTCTAGTGTGAAGGTTAGATCGGTCTCATATTTAGGTCATGTGCTTAGGAGAGAGAAATACTACCTCCTTCCGCTGTAAGTGCAAAATAGATGGACGGCAGGAGTTGGCAGTAGGCAGTTGTCCTTGCTATGGAATATAAAAATTGGGCAGGAATTAGGAGAGCTGATAACCTGTTCCAGAAGCGCAGGACAGGGTTGCTTTTATTGCACTGATCTTCAACGTTGGTGGGCACCTAGCACGGCACCATAAGAAAATAATAAAAGTTATAAGGTTAAATATTAAAAATGTATAAACAGGGTTTTTTGTGAATTAAACTAACTTATCAAATAGTGCAGGAAATAAAAATTGCGACAAGTTTTATTTAGCAGAGCTTACAATATAAAAACAAGTATTACAGTGACGATGTCGAAATAGGTGTCATATATAATAAAGGTTCCAAATATTGTTTTTTTCGTAATTAACATCAACCCATGATCATTTTGATTGCTGGTATTTGGTATATATAACATATGTTACTGAACGCAAAAGCATACACTGTGGAATTCCATAGTAATGTAATTAGGAAATTGATAATAAATTGTTTAATCCACAAAATATAAAAAAAATCATTCCTCCAAAGGATATATAGGATATAGGATATATATAAGAGGAAAGTTCCATCTTCAGGTGTAGAAATATAATAAAAACTAAACAAACAAAGACTTATATAAAGACGCATTTAAAATTAGATACAATAATTCAAATTTAAAAAATAACCCGGGCTATTTGTTACAAGCACAATTTTTTATCAGTAAGAACTAATAAATAATATTAAATAATAATAGTACATGATGATAATATAAAAAAATTTAATTTAGAAAAGTCATTTTTATCATCATCATCATTATTATCATCATGTATTATTATTATTTAATATTATTTATTAGATCCTACTGATAAAAAATAATAATTATTAGTACTTATAACAAAAAGCTCAGGTTGTTTTTTTAATTTGAAATATTTTCATTGTTTAGTTTTATATATATTTTTACACCTGAAGATAGAGGTATCCTCCGAAACATGTCGTGTTTTGAAATATTTTTAAAAATATTTTGTGAATTAAAACAAAGTTATTTTATAAACTGTTAAATTAAATAACTTTGTTTTTTCTATCACAATTGTATTTTATTTTACGCGACATCATCAGGTGTTACAATAATATATCAAATTTAACAGTTTAAAATGTTAAGGTATCATAGTGTTTCGGCCAAAACAAAGGACTATTTAAAGTTATTTTCAATTTCCTAAGTATATAACATATGTAATTATATAGATAGCATACCAGCATAAGGCATACCTGCAGCTCTAATTTGGAAAATTGATTTTCATAACAAACACTTCAATTAAGTCGGAAAACTGCGGGTTATGGAATAAATTAGCATAAAGCCATTAGGTGCCGCATTGGTGATACTTCTTATCGGGAATGTTGCGTTCGCCAGAGGCGTAGCGATTATTCACCCCCGGAGATCGTTAATCGGTCTCCACTTCCGCGATAGCGAAAAAAGCGAGGGTTCGAAATGTGCATGGCGTTAAAATGGGGTCATTTAGCATTTGTACACGTGGCGCGAGCAGAAATTTAAATATGGAACCACCAGATTCACGTCTCTCTTATACACAGACTCTCTCATATACAATAAAATGGCGAGAGATTAGCTAGCTATCACATGTCACAAGAATCAATATGACAACTAATACCCTTTACAATGATTTGGCTCGCGCTCGGTTTGTTATTTTTTTTCATTGTATACAACAGGTCTTTAGAACCCAATTACTGTATTCATTTTACATATATCGCTAGAATACAAATTAAAATATGTTTTTGAATGTATTCAAATACTTGTCGAGAAATACTGGATTTTACCCATTGTGGATTAATCAATAAGGATTAATTGTATCTCAATAGAGACAAAGATGTAAATTGTTGTTTTTTTTTTGGAAACAGAATATGGTGGCCGAGGCGTTTACAGGACTTATGACATATCCTTGGTTGGGCTAAGCGATCGCTTTATGTTAACAACATTCCCCGTTCCACCCTTCTTACGACTTATGGGCGTAATGTTTATAATGGCTTATCATAGAAAAGAGCTATCCTCGATTGATGTTCAACGTTAAAGAGATTAATAAGTAAAGAAGAGAATTTCTCAATAATTTGGTTTTGAAGAACTACTAAATGATCAATGTGAAGTATTAAAATATGAATACGTATAAGTGTAACAGATTTCTCAATTCATCCATATGCATTTGAGATTTGGGATATTTATTAGATGATTTGATTGAAACGTAGCGCCTCTGGTTTTAACTAAGCTTGTTGACTTTTGTAACCAATAGTCATCCGCCGTTATTACACATTTAGCCAGTAAAGCCACCGTATTACAGTGGTTATGGTACAAAATTATTGCTCTTTAGTTACATTTAAAAATATATATATTTAAACATTTCTCGATTTATTTGCGTTTCTCTAACTATCCTTATAAATCAAAAATGTGAGGAAAACTATATTTTATATGAATGACACGTTTCGCCTGTCTTTAAATGTCAAAAAACATTTGATAATGCCTTAGACTGGCAAAACATGTCAATTACATAAATTTAAAAAAACGTACTGAAAAGAGACATTCAAGAAACAATAAAGTAAAGGCTGTAAAGAAATTGCTGTGAAAGTGTTAAAAATAAATAAATTTGTGCTTTCGTATAAAGCTCTTAATAAATGCTGTGGCATTATTAAAAATAATATTAACACACTCTTATTAGTTTTTATAACACTTATTTTTATTTATTAAAACCAACCGGTTTCGGTCCCACCGCAGCTTCGTCAGGGACAACGGATAACTGACTTGATGTCTTTTGTAACCCTGACGGAGTGAAACTGGTTGGTTTTAACAAAAAAAAAGAAAGTGGTGTAATAAAATATAAAAAACGTGTTTAAATTATTTTTTAAGAAAATTTAGAGCATTTTATAATAATGTATTACAAAACATAACGAATGTGTTTTTAAATCAACGCTACGATGGTATGTGCTTATATTTTTTTAACCCTTTGATGATAATGTTTATGTTCTGCAGGGCGAGTTAAAAATAGAAATAATAACTCGTCGAGGGATAAAATTCTAATTTCGCCACTCAATCATTTTTAATACCGTCACATCTCTGTTTCAGTGTTTCCCGGCAAAAGGTAAACGCTGCCCATTAAAAAAATCGTTTACCTTGATAATAATAACCCAGCGCTCTCAAGCTTTCGATCAATAAACTAGAATTTCAATATAGAGTTTGTGTACCGAATACAAATAACCTAATTTCTGATGGCTAAATTATAGAAAAAGTTCGGTCCAAAAAAGTAGCATATTCCGTTTTTTTTACACGGAATTCGACTTAAATATATATACAATTGGGTATGTTTGTTGCAATATATAACGCAATTTACACGATGCGAAAGAAATAAATGATGATAAAAATATCGGAAAGGAAACGTAAAGAACGGAAGAAACCGCTTGTGGCTTCGAAAATAGAGCATTTAACCCACTTCTAGAGTAAAAATATAACATTTTTTGTTTACTGATTACACACTTAGCCTTATTTGAATGTTTACTACATAAAATTAAGTGATTTATATCCAAACAACTTCAAAATAAGAAAACCTTCTAAAAATACAAAGAAATGTATATATTTTTTACAAATAGCGAAATCGTAAATGCTTTGACTGAATGTGTTTTTTTTTAAATAGCATTTAATATTTTTTCCATTATAAATCAAAATATTATTATACCTACTACCTAAAAAATATACCTATGATCATATCTCATAATATTTTAAAGAAGGATGAAAGTAGAATAAATGCAGCAGAAATGAGATCTCAGACGAATGTGTGATACTCTGTGTATGATAGTGTCGAATGAAAATATAAGAAGTGAATGCGGTGCGAATGATGGTGTGATGAACAAAATAATGAAATGATCATTAGGATGGTTTGGAAAGAATGAATGAAGAAAGAATAGTAAAAAAGTACATGTTAACGATGTAAATGGAACTAGAAATAGAGGAAGACCGGGGAAAACGTGGCACCATGGTATATTGAATAACACAATAAATCAAATATTGAATATCGGCCACGTGAGGAGTCGAGAAATCGACGCGCGTGCTTGACGTGATGTATGAATGTTGAGGAAGCGAGAGAAATATGTCATGAAAGAAAAGTCGGCAGTCCATTATTTCTGCCTACCCCTTCGGGGAGACGGCTTAATGGTTAGTTAGTTAGTTTTAGTTATACACCATCGAAAATTTTATTATTTTAAATTCATGTTTTTGTTATTACCCTTTTGTTAAATAAACACGAAAAAAAAATCGTGCGGAAAATCTCTCTGTTTTTCCACTTTTAATCTATTGTTATTCGTGAACATTATGTAGAGCATCGCGGGAAGAACTCTCCTAATTAATTAAAAAATCATCATCATGGAATTTTCCCAGTTTTAGCGCCTTAAATTTTATAAAAAAATATCTTAAAAGGTTTATATTATCGAATTCATAACGTTATATGTTTACCATACAAATAAACTTTAAATGTGCGTATCAGATATCGTTACTGTTTTAAATAAAGCTTTAATTTAGCTTTATTAATTCCATCTGTCAATGACAAAATAAATGCCGAATAATTTACTGGAAATCGTTTGGATGTGCAATGGTTTGGAAGCCTGTATTCTCTTTACGAGTTGGAAATTTCTAAGAAATCGCGGGGGAGATTTCGAACAACTGTACAAGTAAGTATATCCAAAACGAATCGAGATAAATGTAAATTGATACATTCAACGAATAAATATTGAATCTTTGTGTTATTTAAATTAATAAAGCATTTGATTTAGATGAAAACGCTTGTTTTGTCATTTCTGCGCACGTTAAAAAATTAGATTTCATGTCTTTAATAATATCAGCTCTACGTTCAAGGATATACATTGGACATTGTTCAAAATACATTAGGGTTAATTTGAAAGAATGCAATGAAACGGTGAACAAATTAAAAAAATTACAACATGTAAAATATAATTTAAAGTTGTCATCGCAAACCTACCCAAAACCTACCTACCCAAAAAGCTAGAATGGCAGTGCACAATGGTGTTCTTCTACCGACCTATTTGTATGGAAGCGAAGCATGGAACTGACAAAAGACGGTTGAAAGTAGAATCAATGCAGTAGAAATGATATCTAATAGACGAATGTGTGATAGTCAGTGTATGATAGAGTGTCGAATGAAAATATAAGAAGTTAATGCGGTGCGAATGATGGTGTTATGAACAAAATAATGAAAGGATCATTAAGATGGTTCGGACATATGGAAAGAACGAATGAAGAAAAAATGTTAAAAAAATTATATGTTAACGATGTAAATGGAACCAGAAATAAAAGGAAGACCGAGGAAAACGTGGCACGATCAAATAAATCAAATATGGAATGTCGGCCAGAAGTCAGAGAAATCGACGCGCGTGCATGACACGATGTATGAATGTTGAGGAAGCGAGAAAAATATGTCAGGAAAGAAAAGTGTGCCAGTCCATTCTTTCTGCGTTCCCCTTCGGAAAGACGGCGTGATGGTAAGTTAGTTAGTTAGTTAAAATATAACCATTAAGAATGTACGGTTATATAAGTTTGACCTTTTGATACGTAACCAAAAATAATATACAGAGCGATAGACCCACTTGCAAGTGACTGTGTATAAGGTTATGTTGTTTATTAAGTATGGCTAAGGAAACGTTGCGGTGTTGTTCATGCTAGATAAAGGCGCCATATCGCGTGACTCTTCATGTCCGTATCTGATCTGTGTGTTCTTATCACACATGCACGCCTTAAAGCAAAACAACAAAAACGAACTTTTAACAACTTGAAAATCTGCTTATATACAATATTTATTCCACATTTTTTGTAAAAACGTATTTGAATAAATACACGAACACAGCATACCGTTAACATACTTCAAATATAAATACTTCAAAATAATAAATGAATTACAAATATAAACTAACTAACTAGCCATCAGCCGTCTTACCGAATGGCTAAGCAAAAATAAAAGACTGTCATCCTATTCTTTCCTGCACCCTTCTCTTGATTTCCTAACATTCATATATCGTGTCATGCACGCACGTCGATTTTTCCGATTCTCGACATTTAATATTTTATTGATTTTATTATTTGTTTTTTATTTATTTTGTGGACGTTGGAAGTCGAAGTGTGCGCGGGAGATGCCAATTGTTGGTGATGAGGTTCGCAATCCATCACACCGCGTCTACCGCGGGGGCGAAAAGAGAAGGATGGAGTGCCGCGTCGGTTGAAGTGTGGCAGTCTATTCTTTCTACCTACCCTTTCGGGGACAAGGCTTGATGGTTAGTTAGTTAGTTTATTTGATCGTGCAATGTTTTCATCAACATTCCTATATTTTTTGTTTCATGTACATCATTAATTTCGTCTCGTACTTTGACTTAATCATGTGTTTTTTTTTACAATGTTCAATTCTTTAATTATTAATTATTTCCACGTGTTCCCATGACCTTCTTCTTGTTCTTACCAACTTAATGAACCTTTCATTATTCTGTTAATAACACATTCTTTTTTTTTTTTATGTACGCAACAGGTCGTTTGGACCCAATTACTGTATACAATTATTATTTTTTTAGCTATTATATTGATTCTCGTGACATGTGATAGGTAGCCAATCTATCGCCATTTTATTGTCACTTGAATTCTACACCAGACCAAATACAGTGTGACAATCACACTGCCATCACCGGGAATCGAACCCAGGACCTTCGGCATGGAAGTCAGAGCTTGTAACCACTCTGCCACGAAGGTCGTCTTTTGCATTCGCAGCACATTCACTACTTGTATTTGCATTTGACACTCTATGATACACAGATTTACTAAACATTCATCTAAGAGATCTTATTTCTACTGCTTTTATTTTACTTTCATCCTTCTTTTGACTGACCCATGCTTCACTTAGATAAATAAGCGTCGGCACAAGAACATTATTGTGCACTGCCATCTTAGCTTTTATTATTCACAACTTTGTATACTAAAATAAGTGTAAAATTGTATTTTAAATATAAAAAAAATAAACACATTTTCATTGAAGTTATTTAATATATAATCTGAGTTATATTTGAGATATCTTTGTAAGTACCATAGCTATAAAAAATATATCTATAGTCAAATAGTGAAAGCTGAATTATGGCCTGGTTTAAGCTGTCCTTAACCCTAACAATTTATTCATAGTTTTCCATCCTTCTCATCAAACCTTATACAGTATATTATAATATATGGGATGATAGTATTTCACCCTAACTGCGAAAGGGAAAAATAAAAGAAATGTGAAAAGAAGAGCGCGTGTCAGAGAAAATGAGATAGCAATTGCCCGACCTTATTTAACTCCACTCTTGACCTTTATTATCATAGAAAAGTTTTTCCAATATTGACTCTCGACTGCGTGTTTTAAACATTAAAGCTACTCCGAGTAAAATGGAAAAATAAACAACACGATGTGAAGTAAATATCTCCTCCATTAAACTGCTGGAACGAGAGTGTCGTGCAGTATTAAAAAACGATTTTCCGCGTACGGTGGAAAACGCTTGAAAAAGGTTCCCGAAATTACAAGTGACGTTATAAAAGTGTCAAAACATTGCAAGCTTTCATGTACGAGAAAAATAGTATTTTAAGGCGTTAACTCGTCCATAGAGTGTTAACATTCTCAAAATAAATATTTACTCCCATTGATATAAATACATTATTAACAAACCACGTTAATATTACTTTCAACGTTGCATTTTTTAAATTTCAGTTAGTTAATTTTGAATAATTGAAAAGTTCTAAAATCAGCATTTTTATAATCGCTTTTTAGTAGTAATGTACAAAAGTACTTAATTAAAGGTAAAGGCGTTAACACTGTGAAATTCTGGGTAAAGGTAAAGGCGTTATCACTGTGAACTTCTAGGTAAAGTCAAGGCGTTTACACTGTGAATTGGAATAGAATTAATAACACTGTTTAATCCATACGAAAGTATGAAATTGAATGAAAATTTTCACAATACAATTAACCAAAATATGAAACAGTTTTATTTAGTTAAGCACTACTTGCCACATTATAAATACAAAGAGTTGTTTTTTTGTCTATAAACTTATTTATCGTTTCTTGAATAGTGATGTAAGACTCTATTTTAAATAATTAACACGAATGCAAACATCTGTTTACTAAAAGCTTTGTTTTATTTTATGTGAATCACATGTTTCATCTGTTTAAGGCATTATGACGAAAATCAAATGCGTAGTTTATTTTATACACACAAGTAAAGGAGCAGAATACGGTAATTAAGGTAATTGACGTGGTTCAATACATTGTTGAAAACTATTAACGGATAAACCGCAGAATAAATAAATATGTTCCCTGTTACTTAAATACATTATCTTGTGATGGTATTTATAGTTCTAAAAAAGCCTTACAATGGGCTATCCCAGTTGGGGGGAATTATGATTTTTCACTTACATATTATAAATGAAAATAATAATTATTCGAGATTATGGTAGTAATGGTAGAATATAAAATATTTTAACATTTGTGTTTTTACAAAAGCATATTATATAATACTTCATAAAACGCTTATTTAACCAGTTCTAACATATGCCTCGGAAACTTGAACACTCACTCATCATCAGCCGTCTGTCATCCACTGTCGAACGTAGACCTCTCCCAAAGCATGCCACCGCCCCCTATCCATATCGGAGCGGCAATGGATAGGGGACACTCACTAAAGATGAACCGCTTCGTAAGGAATATCCTCCGCAAAATCTTCGGACCCATTGCGGATGGTCAGATGTGGATAGGGAGATACAACATTAAGCTTTAAGATTTATACCAGGACTTCAGCGTGGTCTAGTTTATAAAGATTAACAGGCTAGGGCGCACTAGCACCGCATGGGGAATCTGGAGCTCCCCAAAAGAGTGTTGTCTGACAATCCAGTAGGGCGAAGAAGCTTCGGCAGGCTGAGACTGCGACGGTTGGATGGTGCCGTGGCAGACTGTCGGGTCATCGAGCAGCAAGACTGGGAGGTGGTGGCCAGAGACAAGACGGGATGGAGACATTTCTTGGAGGAGGCTACGACCCACCAAAGTTGTCAGAAGAAGTAAGTCACGTCGGAGAAGAAAAAAGAAGAATAATAATTCATACAAAATATTTTAGATTTAAATTCAAAACTAAATTTACCACACAAAGTTATTTATTATTAGATTGTTAATAAACCTAGTTTACATTTTAACTTTTATGTAAAATATGGAAGGTTTACTCGACGCAAGTTGAAAATTTGTTTTGTAGTAACGCGTAATCCCAATTTAAATAGAATATCCTTGAAGACGTAACTTCCAGAGTTAGATAGGTGTTATTATGTCAGATATGTCAAGCCTCGTTCTATTTCAGGGATTTTGAAATGTCGACACGTATTCGGAGTTATGTAATTAATTCGTGAATGAATTTAACAATCCCATATACTTAATTTATAAGTACATATATACTGTACATACGTAGAAAAGTTAAATACATTGAGATCTTAGAACATCACAGTATTAAAAATACATTTTTATACATGTAAATTATTTGAACAACTAATATTATGTTTTCTGAATAAAAGGTTCTATATTCGTTAAAACAACTCATACTTGGAAATAAAGATTGAATTATGTGAAATTTATAATGAAACGCGATTGCTTAATCAATTTTATAGTTTTTATTTATCTAAATAATTGTGTAATCTATACATTCAGCTAGGTTTCGTTTGAGAATGCCCTCGTATGGCGAAACAATGTTGAAACTACAATTCATATATCTTATGTATTGTTTATTATTACTGCTGTAAAATAATTATTAGTACTTATAACAATTAGCCCAGGTTATTTTTTAAATTTGAATTATGGTGTCGAATTTTGAATGCGATTTTATTTTAGTCTTTCGTTTGATTAGTTTCTGTTATATGTTTAAACCTGAAGATGGAGGTATCCTCCAAAACATGTCGTGTTTTTTTAAATATTTTATGGATAGTAACAAAGTTATTTTCAATTTCCTAAGTGTATAACTATGGAATTCCACAGTGTTAATGCCTAAGCTTTCAATAAGTTTAGTATTTATATATTTGTATACATTAATAAAAACGAATAGACCAATAATACGATTGAATGATGTAGGCTGGCATGGAAACTGGTTAATAGTTGCTGAACACATCTGATAATATAGAGGTCTTCTTGATAAATTCGTTCAATTACAATATATTATCTGATTTTAATATAAGCAACGTTAAGGCACTTACTCACATTCACAAAATTCTTCAAAATATCTTGTTTCAGGCTTCCGTTGTATAACGATAATGATATACATGAAACATTTTAGAAAATATGAAATTCAAATAAGCTTGTTTTCTGGTTGTCATGTAATCATTATAAGACATTAACACAGAATTATACAGAGTGGATATTACTTGAAATGAAACATAAAAAATATTTTTTAACAAAATTGATAGTGTATACTGAAGTTAAATTTTCTTAATTTTGTTTAATTTCAAATGTATGTAAGGAAAAAAATATTTATAACTAGCTAACTAACCATCACGCCGTTTTCCCGAAGGGGTAGGTAGAAAGAATAGACTGCCACACTTTTCTTTCTGAAATATTTCTCTCGTTCCTCAACATTCATACATCGTGTCATGCACGCGCGTCGATTCCTCTGATATATTTATTTTATTTTAATTTTGGGAATCACGGTTTAAAAATTGATTGGTATCGGAAGTCTATATATTGTCAACAATTTTACTAGTTGATTGGTGTATCGGAGCTCTATATACAGTAGGCAATTTTGCTAAAGATCTTTATTACAAACGTCTACAGAATAAAAACAAAAAAAAAAATCAACAAATATGCAATGTTTCAACTTGCTCGGATAATTTTGTTGAAGTATAAGGTATTACAAATTGATTTTTCATAGTCGACTATATTCAAATGAAACATCATAAATAAAAACATTGCAACATATCGTTGGGTGAATCCTTCAAGAGAGGATACATAACGAACAGATTCAAAGAATCAGCAATATTGATGATGTTGTGAGATGCAGTAGGCAGGAAAGACGATACTGGAGAGAGCACGTTGAAAAGAAGGAACCACAGAGAATTCTTAAGATCATGATGCACGATACACGAGAGCCGTCGACCACTAGGACCGACACTAAAGAGAAGGAGTTCTTTCTAGTTGAACGTCCTCATCAAAGAACCAAGATTATTTTTCCTCCTGACAATAATAGTAGTAGGATCTAAACATCATTGGTCAGTAGTCCACCAGGCGGGACTAAGGTCCAAGATTGTTATTCTATCTAAATAGATCTCAAAATCTATAGAAAGACGAAGAATGAGAAATACAAGAGTTTAATAAAAATGACGAGATAATCCATTGTTTTGGCCGAAACACTATGATACTATAACATTATCAAATATTTTAATTTTGAAACCCTGTCATATGTATCAGCTGTCTCCATGACAGTTGCTTGTTATACCTGATGATGCCAACATAGGTTGGTAAAACAGCAGTTACGACAAACTCATAAAAATAAATTGGGATACGTTTAATAACAGTGTTTTAAAATTACAACATTTACGAAAATGAATTCCATTGTAATAACCTTAGAATTGACAAAATGACACTGTTTTATTCCAATTTCAATTTCAAAATCTGTTGTTTTCGATGCTTTAATTTTTTTAAAGTATTTAATAAATAAAAGTGAAATAAAGTAGCACTGAATATTGTTTATTCAAATCCAAGGTTGTTTTTTATTGAGTTTTTTCGTATACATCATACTGTAGACAGCAAATGAAAACGCGTTTATCACGCCCACAGAAACAATAAATTCTCAGACTGTTCGCTGATATTGAGGTTGTGTAGCGGGAATTTTAATAAAGACTTAACTTACCAAAATGAGTTCTAAGGACGTCCATATGCAATAAATTCAATTGTCTCGGAAGATAGACGATCTCGCTTTATTCACTTCATAAAAGGACGCTGTATTGTCCCGATTAATGTTGCCGGAATATTTATGGTCCAATTAATAAAGACAATGGATTGTTATGTGAATCGTCCCGTACTTCCACACCTGATGAAAAAACACTACACAAACTTCTAGATGTTTTCGGGGGCGCCTTTCCCCAATATGTTCTTTTTATATTAATTGAAAATATTTGCAAATTTAAGTTTCTTTGTTTAGTCATTGATTAGACGTCATTGAAGGTTTAGGCGTTTACACTATGGAATTACATTGTAATAACCTAGGAATTGAATTAACAACACTGTTTTATTCCACTGAGAGAAAGTTCTGATTTTTTAATTTTTGTTTGGTTCACGCGGTGCTCCCGAAATTTTTTTAGATATGTCGTGTATAAGTGAATTATTTTGGTCAATTTGATTGTTCCCGCACACCATAATAGTTAATTGTGACACGTAATACGTTTGTAATGTTTTGATGTTAAAATTATATAAGTTTTTTTGTTTATATAAAGAATTTTGACAGGTGTTAAAATAAATATTTCATTTGTTCTAATGACAATTTGAATATTTTCTTCAATAAAATGTTTAAGTTCTTAGTGGTGTTGGATTGTTATAAGTGCCTACTTACAATGAATTTAAAATAACGGTGAATACGTAGTGTAATAAATTAAATTCAAAATTTGATAACATTTTGAAGTTCTTGCTAGAGTTGAATTGTTTTAAGTGTCTAATTATAGTTATTTAAAAGAACAGTGGATCGATAAATATGAATTTAATGAACACAAAAGTCCGGATCGTCCAGCTCATAATATTTGCACCATCCGAAATAACATTATGTGTTATTTAATTTTTATTTAGTCATTTTATTTTATATCATTGTATTTTGTATTATTAGTTTTAGATTTATTTTGTGGACGTTGGACGATCAAAGTATGCGCGGGAGATGCCTATTGGTGGCGATGACGCAACCCATCACACCGCGTCTACCGCGCCGTAACAGTCCATTATTTCTGCCTACCCCTTCGGAAAGATAGCGGGATGGTTAGTTAGTAAGTTAGTTTAAATATTTTTATTATTAAATATATCAAACCAGCAAGTAATGGCTTTGTATCAAGATTTAAATATAATATTAACTTATCCAAGTTATTGTTTAATATATTTTTGGTCTCAACAATGAATTCGTAACAACTAATGAATGGTAGGCTGAAAACATCGACAGTTTGTACATTTCTTTTGACGTCAAAATTATTTAATGTTTTCTCAGCTTAAAAAAGAAAACGCCCTTTGAAGAGAAAAGTTTTTAAAGAACAATAAAAAAAGATTGTTAGAATACCAGCAGCACAACTAGAAGTTGATAAGATAAGCAAAGAGTGTTTTAAAATATGCTAATGTCAAAATAAATTATGTATGCAGAGAATTCTCGGGATTAAATATTTTTTTACAAGCTTATACGTACAAAGGCAAAATTATCATTTTTCTCTCTTAATGACGGGAAGTTTAAGTTCTGGTCTATATAGTGTATGTATAAAACATCTGCTTTAGTAATAAGGTTACTTGGTTGTATCAATTTGGATTTTAATGGTCGGCCATGTAAGAAGTCAGAAGAATCGACGTGCGTGTATGATTCGCTGTATGAATGCAGAGGAAGCTAGAGGAGCAATGTCAAGATAGTGGCAGTCCATTTTCTTTACCGAAATTTCTTGAGAAACGGCGTTATGGTTTGTTGTGTTGTTGTCAATTAACAATTTTCGTAATGGCTTGGTAGTTGAATTAAAAAAAGAGTTTCAATATGCTTTAAAGATTGGAAATTCTTACAATAATATGTAGCTACCAACAAATATTTTTTTGCGAAGGTGGTTTTTTACCGATAACAAATATATTTTTTTGTTTTATAACTTGACAACGCCATATCGATATAAGAGATGTATTTGTTATAAGATACATTGTTGCAGAAAATACGTTTAATGTTACTTTTAAATTTTAAATAAAAGTTTTTAATTAAAAAAAATCTTTTTTAAGATCAAAAATGTGGAATTACATTGAAATTGGCTGTACGCGTTTAATGAATTTTTCTTTCAATTAAAACATGTTTTTATATGAGAGTGACCTCATCAGTATCATTGAGAGTTTCTAGCCTAAGACTTCGAAAGCTCTTCACACTTTCTTCACTACGAATAATAAAATATTATTTTAGTTCAAATTAAGTTTTTTTTAATTCAATTTCATTTAAATAAGGTTCGCAACCCATTACACCGCGTCTCCCGTGGGGGCGAAAAGAGAAAGATGGAGTGCCGCATCGGATAAAGCGTGACAGTCCATTATTTCAGCCTACCCCTTCGGAGAAATTGCGTGATAGTTAGTTTGTTAATTATTTGAATAAATAATTGTATGAACAAAAGTAATACTAATGAATTGATTTTTACGTTTGAAATTTAATAAAAGTTAAATTGTATCGAACACAATATAATATTGTTATATACGTTTAGTATATATTATAACAATATTATAATCTTTTCGATATCTATAAAGTCTAGTCATATTGTTAAACAATTCATATTTTCACAGCGTAAAACTATTTGAATGTTTTAAAATTCTAAAAGCACAAGCAGAGGTGGCATTTCGTGTTAATAAAATTGTACGTCGTGCCAACAATGTATTGTTTTAAATTAAATCTCACCAAAGCATTACATTTTTGCCACTTGCTCTGTGTTTGCGTGGAATATTTACAAAGCGATCGTGCTGTGAAAAATAAATGAGGAAAACGGTGGAAAACTTAACGTGTTCAAATAGTAAAACTCCTGAAAGTGCAAATGTTAAAAGTCTATTCTGAAACACGTGTCAAAGGAAAATGAAATATTAAAAACGGTTAACGACATACTTTGAATACCAAAATAAAACTTGATATTTAACATGTATTTTGCGCTCCTTAAAACATGAAATATGTACCACAACATTTCATCATTGGGGATAAGTAAGTAGATTGGACCATAGCACTTCCTTTTTAAAGTTCTGATAATTTTCAGCAAGTTGCTGCTATCTTCTGGTACCAGAAGATGCCAATGGGCTGTCGGAACCAGTCGTTTCTACATACTGTCAATTTGACAGTTGACAGTTGATTTTTGATTGCTATTTTTGATAGTACGTTTTGGCATTTTACCAAGTTGCTCAATAAAGTTGTCCAAAATACGAATTTTAAATAAAGCCAATATCATAGACATTAACATTATTTTAATGTGTTTTTTTATTGAGAATTTGTATACCTCTAAAAAAACAACCTTTATATAACAATGTGTATAATTGGTGTTTTTTACAGGTATACAAATTAAAAAAAAATACATTAAAATATTGTTAATGTCTATGATATTGGCTTTATTTAATAGATACTTTTATGACATTATTGTTTAAATGTGATTTTGGGCATATGAGCGCCACGGCTAGCTCGAATGAAGCGCAATCGTGAAGTCCAAATTTTTACATCTTTATAGAGCAATTGAGTAAAATGGCAAAACGTACTGACTACAAATCAACTGTCAACTGTCAAATTGACAGTCTATAGAAACTGTCTGTTTAAAAATTAACCTCTTAAAAAAACACCCTATAAAACTGAATATATATTATGAACTCTTGTTTTTTATTATCCGTATTTTCAATCATTTTACAAAAAAAATCAAATACGTGACATAAGTATTAGAGAACACACTTCAATTTTAATAGACGTAGCTTTCCACATTATGCAATGCGACACCAAAAAAATTTGTACCGAATTCAGCGGATTTTCAAAATCTACTTGAATCGTTTTAATTCGTCCATGTATTCTTATTTACCAAGTCACTTAAATGTGTGAATAGAAACACGATTAAGCCCGAGGAAAAAGTATTAAAAATTGTTTGAAGTAAAAAACGACGAGCGTGCGTGTCACAGTATATAGGAATACTGTCTGGTATATATGAAGTTCGAAAAGTTCGCCAGAATTGAACAATGTATGGCAGTCAATTAACTATACTAACCAGAGAAATGGCTTGTTGATTCATTAGATAGATATTAATATTTTATATACCAATTTAACGTTCCTTTTTAAGAATTAAAACTCAGTTTCTTCCACTTTAAGTTTATTTTTTTGAGGCGTTTCGAAAGCTTTATATATTCATTACCGGGAGAACGATATAAACTGAAGAAAAATATATTTAAATGTGAAAAAAAAACAGTGTTTTAATCATTAAGGAATTTCACAGTTTTAACGCCTGAGGTTTATCAAAAATGCAACATTCATTTAATTTTCATCATGTATCGACACTTTTTTTTATCATTTATTTATGTTGGCGGTTTCTGCATGAAGTCTAAATCTTTAATAATTGATTTCTCGACCAGAAAGCTAAACGACTCGAACAGTTGAAAATCTCGCTTTTATAATCATTTATCTTTCATCTCTAATCGCTATTCCGCTCGCGCCTCTGAGGAAATAAAAAGGCTTCCAAAGAATAAATTTTCCTTTTCATTAGCCACACTCGGAGCACATTTCAATATTTCTTGTTTTATGGTCTGCCAGCGAGTAAGGTAGGATGTAAAATTTAAAGGCGGGCCACACTGTGGATAAACCTCGGTTGTATAGGGCTTCTATCTCATTCTACGCCGGGTAAAATAATGCGAGGAAGAGAGATAAACGTACCATGTTTGTTGTGCATGTTTGTTTGTTGCACATGGTACGTTTATCTCTCTTCCTCGCATTATTTTACCCGGCGTAGAATGAGATAGATAACTGTTTGAATAAACACGAATCCCTATGGATTTCACGTGTTTATGCGGTTTGTTTATCACAGTGTGGCCCGCACTTTACCTAGTACCGGAAGGTATGGAATCGATCTCGGCCCTATATCCGATAGTAATTTTTATTATTGGAAGTAGCAAATAGAGAGCTCACGGTATATTTACGACAATTTATGAGAGTGAAATAGTTTTCTTTCTATACGAGTATTTCAAACATATTTCAGCAAATCATTTGATTGAACAAACGTTTTCATTATTGTAATTTGATAATAATAATAATAATTTGTATAATGAACACGTCAATAAAATTATGCTCATTCAGGTTATTTTTTTCGATACCTACAATTAGAAACAATACAAATATATCGGCATCAGTAAGATGATCCCTTTCAAGTTCAATGTCATAAAACAATCAAAATATATCAATGTCAGCAAGATGACACTTTTCCAGTTTAATGTCATAATACAATTAAAAACAATAGAAATATATCAATGTCAGTAAGATGACCCTTTTCAGGTTCAATGGCATAATACAATAAGAAACAATAGTGATATATCAACGTCAGTAAGGTGACACTTTTTCGGTTCAATGTCATAATACAATTAGAAACAATATAAATATATCAATATGAGTAAGATAAAACTTTTCAGGTTCAATGTCATGATATATGTCATATGCCAGTCATATATAATAAGAAACAATATAAACATATCGACATCAGTAAGATGACACTTTTCAGGTTCAATGTCATAATACAATAAGAAACAATAGAAACATATCGACGTCAGTAAGATGACACTTTTCAGGTTCAATGTCATTATACAATAAGAAACAAGAGACATATCCACGCCAGTAAAATGACACTTTTCATGTTCAATGTCATAATACAATAAGAAACAATAGAAATATATCAACGTAAGTAAGATGACACTTTTCAGGTTCAATGTCATAATACTCGTACAATAAGAAACTAAATAACATATCGACGCCAGTAAAATGACACTTTTCATGTTCAATGTCATAATACAATAAGAAACAATAGAAATATATCAACGTAAGTAAGATGACACTTTTCAGGTTCAATGTCATAATACTCGTACAATAAGAAACAAAATAACATATCGACGACAGTAAAATGACACTTTTCATGTTTAATGTCATAATACTCGCACAATAAGAAACTATAAAAACACATCGACTTCATAAGTTAAATATATCAATCATTGATTTTTATCAAGGGAAATAAAAGAACAAAGATTTTAGTAATTACAAAATATTAACTTATTAGTACTACTTTCTGAATTCTCAAAAATAAATTATCCTTTAAGTCCGTTGATATTATCTCATCACTTCAAAATAGTTTAGAGGTTCGTCTGAACATTGTTATATTAGCATCTGTTACGCAAATGATGCTGTGTTCTGAAAAACATGAATTGTACTCACCCGTGTACTCTTCTGCTCGTAAGCTGCCATTTTATTCAGGAAACATGACGTAAAACCAGGGAACAAACGGTCCAGGAACAATAAAAGCCACTGTAAAAATGCCAATTAAAAAGTTTAAACAGGTGTTTTACATAAATGTTTGTACAATAGAATACAGAATATAATTATTTTGGTCCCAGCAAACGATGGAAGAAGTTAATCCAAATTTATTTATAAAAATATTACGTCATCAATCTAACGCGTTTTAAATAATAATAAAAAAAACGATGTTTTTTAACTATTTCCAATTTGGTCGCTATTTCGACAGCGACCGGTTTCGCCAGGTTCGCTGGTATAGACGACTGGCCTGTCCAGTCGTCGATGCCAGTGAATCTGTCGAAACCGGTCGTTGTCGAAATAAAGACAAAAGTGAAAGTAGTTAAAAAACATCGTTATATTTAATTATTATTTAGAATGAACTTCCATCAAGAGATTTCAACAAAATCATTTGATTATCTTAATGACGCGTTTTAATTTGATTTAGTCAAAGAAATGTACCATATACAATACTTATACTCTTACTAAAAATGTAGCATATTGTTATGAAATACATGGCTATTTGACGAGAGGTCGTGATAGATTCCAGCTCCGGAGACCCAGACATGAAAGTACAAAGTGAGGTGTTTTTTTTAGAGGACTAAAATTATATAACGATTTGCCAAATGAGGTAAGCGATGCTGGTTCTCTCTCAATCTTTCGTCGAAAATGCTTTAAATATTATATGTTTTAAATAATATTTTATATTTTGGTTTTTCTCATTTGCGGTTTTTATATTGTTAATTGTAAATCTTAGGTTTTATTATAAGTTATAAAATATTTTTGTATAATAATATTTTATTACATTAATTAATAAAATAAAATATTTTATAACATTAATTAATATACGGATTTCGAAACTGACAGTACATTTTCACAATTGTTAGAAGGCTTTCGGTACTTGTCTTAACTAAGGCGATTAAGCCATGGCCACACCAAAGTGCTTCGGTTGATGACTTGCTTGCTGTCTGCCCGAAAACGATAGAGACTGATTTGACAGCGTTGTCAAATTGTTTTATTTGCAAATGTCTAGCTATTAAGCTTACACACTTACTTTAATTTATGAATCAATTAATTAAAATAAAGGCCACTGATGATTTATGATCATAAAGTTAATGGTCAAAATTTATAAACTTACTTTTATTTACAAATCGATTTTTTATATTTAATAAAGTTTGCTTATTATTTGCACATCAAAGAAATAAAATAAAATAACAAATTAGATAAGCTACCTTTCACGTGTCATGATAATCAAAATGATAGCTACTCTTTACATCTATTTGTCTTGCGCTGTATATAAAAATAATGTATCTACCCTTTGATAAGAAAGTAAATAACCAAACAAATTTATGACAAAAAATACTTCTTAGTAGATCTACTGCGGTATTATTATTTACTTATGTATGTAGTAGGTACAATTCGAAACGCAATCTGATCACGTGTATCGTAAAAGTTAATTTCGTTTTTGTAATCCACGTTTACACACTGAAGTGGAACCTAACCTTTAATTTCGTTTGAATTTGGAAAGCGCAATCTTCTTCCTTATGTTAACATTTTGCATACGTTTCTGGCAGTAAATAAATGTAATCACGTTCCTTATCGAACGTTTCACGAGTTAGTGCCAAATCCACTGGGAGCAGGAGAACTATAATAAACAGCAGGGTAAATTTAAAATAAATCCTAGAGTAATCAAGAAAACCAAAATAATTCTTACTCATTTTGAAGAAGTCGTCTTGAGTTTTGTGTGTATTGACTTTGTCGTGCCGCCCCAGCGCTCCAGTAGCGTACCACTCGATGAAATGCTGAACGCTTGCTTACCACGTGACCTTTTAAAAAGCTTCGAATTTGGAACGCTGGCATTTTACGGATTTTACCGCCAAAAGTCACGCAAAATTTCAAAACAGGGCTGACTCGCGTTTTGTTTACAAAATAAAGGGTTAATATATTTGGAGGTGATTGTATAGTACCATGTAAAGTGTAATGTTACTATAATATTTTGACCTCTCCAGAGGACCCGTTATAACTAAATTTATATAATGCACACGTACACATACTTATAATGTTCAATGAATTTATATTTGAATTCTTTTGGGAATCAAATTTATAAATGAATACAAAAACAATTAAATGGAGTAATATTTAGAACTCATAATAAAGAAATACAACATGTACAAAAAACTGATTTCATTCCGAAATAGAAAAACCACTCTTTTTTGTTTAAGAATTTTAATTCGCCAGTCATTTCTGTCTCTTTGCAACAATACAAATTATGTTTCTTTCTTTGCAATACGTGTTATGAATATGTAAAATTGATTGTTTATTTTTTTGTTGTTTCTTGAACAATGATGTAAAATTTCAAAGTATAATTAATACAAATGAATACGTCTATTTTCTAGAAGCTTCAATATATTTTATAGGAATGATATGTTTCATGTGACACAAAGAAGATTTAATAATGCCTGAGCAAGGCGAGTTATGTCATTTCCTGAAAATATTTTGAATTCTTAAAAACAGGCGTTTTTATTCGAATTAATTGTTTGTTTCTGGTTATCTTTTCCCAAATGCACTTTGACCAACCCTATTTGACAAGTGTAGTATAATATTAAAGTTTTACATACTTAATTTCACTGTCGTGTTCTTTTTCATTTGGACATTAAAACGTCATTTATGGTGTTTAAGAAACTTTCTAAGAGTTTTATGTAGTGGGATCAATGAGGTGTAATTTATTTGAAATAATTTTACAAATGTCAATTGCACAATGAATTGAATTAATTATAAATAAATTAAAAATAAGTTTTACCTAAACAAGAGATTCGCAGGACCAGCGATATAGAGGACACTGCGAGATGGAGTAGGAAGAGAAGTAAGCAGGCTCGATGCTGGAGAGGCCACGTTGACAGGATGGACCCCGCGAGGATTCCCAAGATCGTGATGTATGACACCCGTCGACCACCAAAGTGTTGGAGATAGAGTTGCAACCTTCGTCACAGGACCAAGATTTATATCCTGTCTAAACAAATAGCAAGATATTTAGAAAAAAAATAAGAATATGTATTTTGTTATACATCACATTTTTTTAACATCCAGCAGGTTTCGCTAAAGGTTGAATACCAAAACTACAATTGTTTCTAGGTTCGCCATATTTTGTGTTTTATATTTTTATTTTTCTATTTATATACTTTGTATACAAAACTCACATTTTAAACAAATTCAAAATAAATATCAAACATGTTTCGGACTACCCGGTTCTTCCTCGGTGATATAATATAGATATTTAAAATGCGAGTTTTATAAAATTGTTTACAAATATGGTCAGTTTTGACAGATAATACAGTTTTTTTAAATATTTTCAATATCTATATAATATCACTGAGGAAGGACCGGGTAGTCCGAAACATGTTTGATATTTAATTTTAATTTGTTTAAAAAGTAAGTGTTGTATACAAAATATATAAAAAAGTAAAATATAAATATCATTACAATATATTTCATTTATACACGCTAAAGATACAAAGATATCAAAGTGTCCAAGCATTGGATTCTATGCATCGTTAAAGTATTTTTAGATATTCAGTATTGATAAAATCCCCTCAGGCTTTGCCTACATTCTTTGTGAACTAACAGCGTGATCCATCTTCTCCAAATAGTTTTAAAAACGGTAAACTCCGCCCCTATCTAGATTTGCTTTGTTGATATTTTCTATTCCACTCCCGATTCGCTGAGACTCCATCCATCCCGCGCATAAATCTTGTCGCATGCGCAGTCGCTCTTAAATAATTAGGACGGAGGTGGACGGAACAGGTACGGAACAAGCGTTATTTGATTAGATACTTGACGGAAACCTTGATTAAACTGGGACCAGAATAATTCCACGCTATCAAATGCAGACGTCTAGTAACATTATTTAGAGATAATAATGACATAGGTACGTTTCTTAAATTTCAATCCTAGGGATTAGTTTGCAGTAAAGTATGATAATTTCTGCTTTTTGGGATGCCACTTGGGCCACATGTTTGTATACAACAGATTATTTGAACCGAATTACTGCGTACAATTTTTAAGTTATTGATTCTCATGACATGCGATGGGTAGCTAGTTTATTGCCATTTTTATTGTCACGTGAATTCTGCTAGATCGAAGACTGCGTGAGATTCTTTTTTTCACACTCTCATCACTGAAATTCGAACCCGGGACATTTGGAAGGGCATTCAAAGCTATTACCGCTTTGTCATGAAGGTGGTCAAATGTGTACGTTGTGTGAATCTAACGTTCTATTCAAGTATGTGATATTTGATTACTACTGTTTTTGAAATACAACGATAACCATAACATTAATGTGTTGAAATCATTTGACTGTTATAAAAATACACATTTTCAAATTGTTTTTCTTTTTTCAATTAGCTATGGTTGCTACAGCTTCTTGCAAATAAAAGTTGAGATAAATTTATCAAGCGTAAAATTTAAATAAATATTTTAAAATAGAAATCAAAATCTAATCTTAAACACACATTAATAAACTGAACATTAGATTGACTAAATAGTATATTATATTAACATATTGTTTATGCAAATAATGATTAAGAATTAAACATTACTTATTTTGTAAAGGCATGCAAACACCACTTAAGATACAATTTAAATGTCTGATATAAGGACTTAAATAATTATAAGCAATAATAAACATAAAATTTAAATAATACCTAGCAATGTGCCAATAAAGTTCGAAATTTTGTTTTAAAAACAAACATATATTATAACCATATCTTTTTTATTAAAATTTTCTTTTCTCCATAAAAAAATTAATGCATGAAAATACTTTTTAGTTTTAAACAAAATAACACATTTAGGATTATACAACAACAACAACATCAAACCATAACGCCATTTTCCCGAAAGGGTAGGCAGAGAGAATGGACCGCCACTCTACTCTATCCTGACACACCTTTCTAAATTCCTCCACATTCGTACAGGGAATCATTTTTCCGAAAGAGTAGGCAGAGAAAATGGACCACCACTCTTCTCTATCCTGACACACCTTTCTAGATTCCTCCACATTCGTACAGGGAGTCATTTTTCCGAAAGGGTAGGCATAGAGTTGGACCGCCACTTTACTCTTTCCTGACACACCTTTCTAGATTCCTCCACGTTCGTACAGGGAGTCATTTTTCCGAAAGAGTAGGCAGAAAGAATAGACCGCCACTCTACTCTATCCTGAAACACCTTTCTACATTCCTCCATATACGTACAGGGAGTCATTTTTCCGAAAGTGTAGGCAAAGAGAATGGACCGCCACTTTACTCTATCCTGATACGCCTTTCTAGATACCTCCACATTCGTACAGGGAGTCATTTATTTTTCCCAAAGGGTAGGCAGAGAGAATGGACAGACACTTTACTCTATCCTGACACACCTTTCTATATTCCTCCACATTTGTACAGGGAGTCATACACGCACGTAGATTCTTTCGACTTCTTACATGATTGATTTAGTCATGCTATGTTTTCCTCGGTCTTCCTCGACTCCGTACTCCATTCACATCGTTAACGTATACCCATTCTTTCTTCATCCATGCGTCCCATGTGACCAGCCAATGCAGTGATCCTTACATAATTTTGTTCATAATAATTTCTTCCGCTCTACATTCCTTCCTTATATCGGCATTTGAAACTCTGTCGTACATCGTTTTACCACACATACGTCTATTAGATCTTATCTTTACCGCATTCATTTTGCTCTCATCCTTCATTGTTTCATGAGATTTAGACTCATACATATTTTTTACATATATAAACGATATTAAATATATATAAACAAATTTTAATTGTATCTCAATAGAGACGAAGACGTAAACTGGAAACTGAACATGGATGATCAAGGTGTTTACAGGACTTATGACCTGTCATTGGTTGGGTTAAGCGCACGCTTTATGTAATTACAACATTCCCCATTCCACCTTTGTTATTTGTGATCATGCATGACAAATTTTTTTGAAAGATGTATATATACTTCAAAATCCATATTTATCTTCACGTAGCAGTTTCAGTCAGCCATCTATGTAGATTTGGTTGCACTTGTGAATTTTTTCAAGAATTAACCTATACAACTGACCCACTAACGCCATCTATGGAGAATGATTTTTGGCATTTAGCAAACTACCTTATTAACACAATGCGAAGGCTGTCGACCAACATATTGTTAGAAGCCGCTAGGAGTATTATTCCATTCTATATGCCAAAGAATTTTGACCAGAATATTTGAAGACCAAATATTTGTGAATGTATACTTATACCTGTATACAAATCCTGTATTTACACCAAAGGGTGGTTAATTCAAATTTTAATTGTATCTCAATAGAGACGAAGACGTAAACTGGAAACTGAACATGGATGATCAAGGATGATCACATGGATGATCATTATATAAACAATATTAGTTTCAAATTTGTATTCGAAAGAAAATACAAATCATTTTCTCCTCTTTGAATAAAAGGGTATAATATATCCAATATTATGTGCCATTAACCTTATTGTCTTCCTTCCAGGAATCAGATTTCTAAGTAGCAATGACGGAATTCTTTTCTTGAGTTGTTTCCCTATCTCATTAATGGATTTCGAAAAATCTCTTTATTTATTTTTACATCAAAGGAATAACGTATTTTATTCAAATAGTTGAATGGAAAGTCTGGAGATGATGTTGTAGTTTAAAAGAAGGTCGAATATCTTTTAAATTTGGAATATAACAAATTTTGTTTGCGAATATTGAACAAAATATATGTATTTACATATTTGAATAACCTTGGGCCTTTACGAAAATTTGATTTTCAAACAAAAAACTTGAATATGTCTCGAAATTTAGGGCGTCAGGGTGTTTTGAAAACAGCCATTTTTTTACCGTATACATAAACATAAAAATAATATTTAATAATAATTTAATTAAACCATGTTTTTTTTAACTACAAATATTTTTGTCTTTTATTTCGACAGTGACCGGTTTTGCCAAGCACGGCGAAACCAAGCCTGGCGAAACCGGTCGCTGTCAGAACAATGACGAACGTATAAGTAGTTCAAAACATCGTTTTATTTTATTATTAATTATTTTTAAGGATTAATTGTATCTCAATAGAGACGAAGATGTAAATTGTTTTTTGGAAACGGAATATGGTAGTCGAGGCGTTTACAGGACTTATGACCTGTCATTAGTTGGGTTAAGCAATCGCTTTATGTTGAACAACATTCCCCATTCCGCCCTTCTTACGACCACCACGTCTGACAAAAATTTGAAAGATGTATGTATGCTAATATGTTGAGGAACACTTCACATATTTTTGTTCAATCTACACTAGCGCCATCTATGTAGATTATTTATAAGCATTATTATTATTAATGAAAATGAACTTCCATCAAGAGATTTCAGTTAATCGTTCGATTATAATAATTTTATGGGAATTCTACGTTTTTTGTACTGCTACTCTTTCTACTTCTGATAAATGATACATTTTCACTCATCAGTCTAACATATTTAAAAAAAAAATTAATTATACGCTATCATTTCATTCTTAAGTTTATTAATGTTGTGTTAATGTGCAATTATTTCATCGCCTAAAAATCAGAAAAAACTGTAATATACAGATTATTCAAAACAATACCGATAATTAAGGCTTAAATATTTTATGAATAAATTCAAGACCTTCGCGAGATAAGTAAGAACTACGATTCCCACACTAAAGGTCCCGAGTTCGATTTCCTCAAGGGCAGTGTTATTTTCACACTGTTGTTAGTCTGGTGTAGAATTCACGTGACAATAAAAATGGCGATAGATTAGCTTCCGATTACATAGAAGAGGTAGAATAGCTTCCGATCACTAGTAATGAGAATCAATAGAATTGATAAAAAAATGTATAAAGTAATTGGATTGAAACGACCTGTTGTAAGAAATATTTTAAAAGTGGAATCGTCCCAAATAACTCGATGGGTATTAAATTTTGGAAAAGCTCACACAAGATTTTTTCCATAAATTGTCAAGACACCTGCACGACTACGTAATTTGAATTTACAAACGTAGACACCGACCTGAATGGGGACATTATTCTTTAAGATCGCACATTAGGGTTGAAAATTGTGCGCTTATGGCTACGCGAGATACATCCGAAAACATTATTTTCGTAAAATTACGTAATCGGCCTCAAAAAAGCTCAACAAAAGAAGAATTCTAAATGTCTTTTTGGGTTGCTCTGTGTTTGTTGGTACCGGTTTGGATGAACCGGTTGTCGAATTTGACAATTCTATTATATTTTTCTTTACAATAAATAATTCATTTGTTTTATGTTTGTTTTACTAATAATCAAGTTGGGAATCAGAACTGAAGAGTAGAAGTACAGGCCTAAGAATAGTCGGCCGAGGACTGTAGAGCCAGAGAGAAGAATAATAATAATCAATTGTCTTAGCAATATTGTTGGTGTATAATATTTAAACTGTTAACTTACGAGTATAGTCGATATTTTTACTTTATTGTTGAGTTTCATTCAGTTTGTGATTTGAAATTTAAATAATTATGTATGACTACGCGATAACTAATTGAATTATCTTTTTTCCACAATTTGTCAGCTTGTCTAAGATCACCTCACTTAGGTTTTAAGAACAAATACTGATGAGATGGTAAATTTAAATGAAACATAATATGTGTTGTACAAAATTTTTAAGAAGATACGTTTTAACTTAATTTTTTTAAATTTATAAGTTAGTAAAACATGAAATTTATCGGAAAATTATTAAGGCGCTATATTTACGTTTTTAAGGTTAAAGTTAAAGCCAAATGCTCAGAGCTCCCTGGACAGACATGGTTACCAATTTCGAAGCTAGAGTTGACAGGGAACTGTTATCAACTATCAAGGTTCGAAAGATCTCACATCTGGGTCATATACTGCGTGGGGAAAAGTACCACCTTCTCCAACTGATATTGGAGGGGAAAATTGAGGGACGCGAGGGCCCGGAAGTAGATAAATGTCCTGGCTGCGAAACGTGAGAGAGTGGACCGGTATCCGAAGTGTGAAGGAGCTGTTTCGAGCGCCGCAGGACAAGGACAGGTTCGCCGAGGTGATCGCCAACGTTGTGGGACCCGACAGGGCATTTAAGGAAGAAGAAGGTTAAAGTTAATATAACATATTTTATAGCAACGACGATGCGAACCGGTTGACATTACAATAGGGACATTTCTAACAATGTTTAATAAATGGTAGATTTACAAAAGATGACTGAGAATTCCATAAATGTGATCTAAAAATAAGCTTCCACTTTTATCAAAATGTTTGCGTACCTTTCATGCTTATACCTAAAGCTGAGAAAAACGTATGACAAATACAATTCCAAAAAACCCGCGGGCTTAAGAATTTCTCAATTTCGAGCTAAAAGTAATATAAAAACGTAAAATTTGGAAACGAATAAAAACGTGAAGCGGCTGTACAAAAGTGAACCCTGGGAAATGATCAATCTTTGTAAAGTTACATTCTTCACGGTCTGCGGAACCCCGAGAAGGCAAAACTAATAAATCATTTTTAATTCTGTCTTGATGTTCCAGTGAATTGTTCTTCAAGAAAATTTATACCAGAAAGAATATGTTTATAGGTCGTGCTGTGGTTTGCAAATACTTCTATTAGATGTATAGATTTAAAAATGTAATGTACTCGTATATATAATTGTTTATTAAAGTTAGGTGGATCTTTTCTTCTTCAACTTTTTTCCTTCAACTGCTAGATATAGGCCTATCCATTTTCTTCCACTCGTCCCTGCCTTGTTCCTTCCGCATTCAGTTCAAAGTATTCGTGCAATATCGTCTGTCCATCTTTTGGATGACCTCCCGATACTCTTTTGTTTGTCCAAGGCCTTCACTGAAGTATTCTGGATGTCCATAGGGTGCCCTTGTCTTGCTAAATCGAACTTTCGGTAAGTCAACTGCATAATTGTTAAAAATTCTCAAAATGAGTTAAATATGCCAATGTTTTTTAAAAACAGCCCTTTATCAGGAGGAACAAAGTCGCTCATTAAGTTCAGTCCCATTTTGCCAGAGGGCGATAGTGTATGATCAATATAGCCTGAATAACACAATATTATTCTTCAAAAATCTTAAAATGTCTCTAATGAAAAATTACATAACGTGCAATTGTGCCCTTGTCTTACCGAAGGTACGATATGTCCGGCCATTTATTTGCACATTATTATGTAATTAAATGATTTTTTTTATGTATTCTTCATTAGTCTTAAAAGTTAGGAAGTAAAATTGATATTTAGTGTGGTGATAAAAAATATTGAGTCGATTTAAGACTTAGACCGCTATAAAAATGTTACTCTAATCGTTACGCCGCCAATTATCGGTTGTCCTATTTTAATATCTACGTCGCGATATTTTCTTACAAACCCAATCATTGTAGCAATAATTAATTATATCAGTATCTTCCTCGAATATCAAAGAACCAATAAACACACACTCAAGATTTATGTACCACTTATTAATTTGAATAAACTCAGTCGTACTGGTCAAAAAGTTAGGCTAAACGGTTGAAAATAAATATAAATAAATTTTCACAAAAATTCATAAAAAATTTACTGACTAGAAATCTTCACTGTCAACAAAATAGTTATATACTCATAAATACATAGCATTTTATGTATGGTAACATTGAATACTTTATAAAAAAAATATCCCACATTAAATCAATTACATAGTTTAAAAACACAATAAATAATATTTATTTTTTTATATACTTTGTATACAGCAGACAAAAAGTGCATGTTGTGTACAAAGTATATAAAAAAATAAACACTAAACATCCACAACACAATATTATGGCGAATATAGAAGAAACACAATAAATAGTTCATTATGTTGATTGTTGCATACCAAATTTTCGTTGCATCACAATGTTGCAATAATTCTCCATTTTTATTAAATTATGCTGTTAAAAACAAATTGAATATAGCAGAAGATATTCACATAAATTATAAAGTGACAATATCGATTATTTATAAGTTAACTTTACTATCATGTTAACCGAATGCTTATCTTCTACTAAATCTAACTAATAGAAAATTGTATCTCTTATGTTAAATGATTGATAATGAATAAGCTCCAGATATATCTAAATGTTCTTAGCTAGTGCATTTGTTATATACAGTAAGCACAGTGTTTTTTTGTATCTTGCCTTTGGGAGTCTAAAAATGTATTAGAAAAGAACTATATTTTTCAATTATGACATACCTTTTCGTAGTTTTGTTCAAACGTGAATTATGCATATCCCACAATAAATCAATTACATAGTTAAATACACAATAAATAGTTCATTTTGTTGATTGTTACATACCAAGTATTCATTGCATCACAATGTTGCAATTATTTTCCATTTTTATTAAATTACGCTGTTAAAAACAAATTTAATACAGCAGAAAATATTCATATGATTAATTAAGTAATAATATTGATTATTCAAAAGTTAATTTTACTAATAAGTGTCAAATGAAAATATAAGAAGTGAATGCGATGCGAATGATGGTGTCATGAACAAAATAATGAAAGGATCATTAAGATGGTTTGGATATATGGAAAGAATGAATGAAGAAAGAATGGTAAAAAAAATATATGTTAATGATCTAAATGGTACTAGAAATAGAGGAAGACCGAGGAAAACGTGGCACGATCAAATAAATCAAATATTGAATGTCGGCCATGTGAGGAGTCAGAGAAATCGACGCGCGTGCATGACACGATGTATGAATGTTGAGGAAGCGAGAGAAATATGTCAGGAAAGAAATGTGTGGCAGTCCATTCTTTCTGCCTACCCCTTCGGGGAGATGGCGTGATGGTTAGTTAGTTAGTTAGTTAGTTAATTTTACTATCAAGGTGCTCATTAAATTTTGGTTTTGATCTTCATGTTATTTTTTAAATATTTTGTTAGTTGACAAAAGTTACAAATTATTTTTATTATTTTGATTAGCATGATTATAACAGTAAAAAAAGTATTTCATCAGCAATCCTTCTATTTTTGAAAAACTTTCTCGAATTTCGTATTCGCAACGCTGTTTTGAATTCACTAGCACTCAATATAGTAAAAATACCTTTGAAGGGTCGCATTCTGAAACATGACACGTATACCCGTAGTATACTATATATGGGATCATGTGAACACACATACAAGTTAGTACAAAAGGGTCTATAAATGTATACGAGTAAATTTTTTTTGACAAAATAGTTTTTTTTATTTTTACCATACTATCCTTCTTCTCAGTTTCAATCCCAGGCTTGCAGCAAAGTTTTCAGTCTCTTCTTCCACTGCGGCCTTCTGCAACCCCCTTCAACTCAGCACACAAGCCCGCCCCAGTTGATATCATTAAACACCTGTAAAAAATACAAAAATACATAAATATTAAATAAATATTACGAATAACTATTTTAATAAAATCATAAATCAAAAATTAATTATATAACGAAATGCCTTTACTTCTGTGTAAACGGTGTAAATTTTTACGATGAAACTTCTAGAATTTATAAGAAAGCGTGAATTATAACTATTTTTATGTGTATTATTATAATACAAATTGACTTCATGTTTTACCGTGGGGAAACTTTTCACAATATATTGTTTCAAATTCTGATAGCTTTAACTATCGAACGGTTTCTATACTATTCGCTGTACACTTCACTAAGGCACTTAAGTTATAAAATTTATAAATAAATAAATATAATGTTGATTACCAACGGTATTCAAAACATATCGAGAAAATACACACAGTAGAAAAACAGCGTTTTAATTGAAATGAAATCATAAGTAATATTTTTTTTTTGTCTAAACATCTGATAAATATGTATTTTAAAAACATTATTATACAAAATATATCATACTTATTTAGTTTTATTCCACATTTTCATTTAGTTTCAACCGGTTTCGATAGATAACTGCTTTATTTGACACTGGAAGATAGCAGTTAGCAACCCGAACTGGTGGAAATTAAAAGAACAATTGGAATAAAAAGAAGTAAGTGTTTAATTTTTAATACAATATTTATTTATTTTGTTTTAATTACTTACGATGGAATTTTTCCAAAAAAATTCAATTAATAACGTTCATATTTTAAACTGCTCAATTTATGAAAAATATTTTTAATTTCAAATATTTTCCTTACAAAATTATCAAAATGAAGTTCCTCAACAAAACTTCTCAAATATTTGAGAAAACAAAAAAGAAACAGAATTTCATATATATTATTTTTCAAATGAACAATTTAACATCTCATTTATCATATCCTCATTTCTCAGAAGGCCTACTGTTAATGTGTACATTTCTCAGAAATAAAACAAAAATCCGCCATTTTCACTTCCTGAAAACGATTAAAAAAGTACCATAACTGGCTGACATTTGACTTGAATTATGTTTGATGATGAGTCACGAAGTTCAAGCAGAGAACTCGAAAAATCACGTGTTCAGAGCTTTGTGGCAGAGAATAGAGTGTTCATAGTTAATATTTTTTATATATCTGTAAAAGTAAACTAACTAACTATAACGGACTGCTACACTTTTCTTTCTTGACATATTTTTCTCGCTTCCTCAACATTCATACATCGTGTCATGCACGCGCGTCGATTTCTCTGACTCCTCACGTGGCCGACATTCAATATTTGATTTATTTGATCGTACCACGTTTTCTTTGGTCTTCCTCTATTTCTAGTTCCATTTACATCGTTAGCATATACTTTTTAAACCATTATTTCTTCATTCATGCTTTCCATGTTAACCCATCTTAATGATCCTTTCAATATTTTGTTCATAACACCATCATTCGAACCGCATTCACTTCTTATATTTTTATTCGACACTCTATCGTAAACGGAGTATCCACACATTGCATAAATGCAGTAGAAATGAGAACTCTTAGACAAATGTGTGGATACACTGTAAAAGTATATAAGTTAATTCTTTATTTTAAAGAAGTTCTATAGATAAAGAATATTATTTTGGAATAACTATTCTAATTCGTGTTTTTTACATTATTTATTACAGGTTTAAAAATATGTTAATTCTTAAGAAGAAATCTATACCAATACATATCAAACCGTTATAAAAAATAAAATAAAAAGGGGATTTACAAATAAATATTTTATGAAAACTTCATGCAAAAATCCTTTATAGATACATATATCAATTTAAATATTCAAGTTACAACTAACCAACTAACTAACCATCACACCGTTTCACCGGAGGGGTAGGCAGAGAGGATGTACACACCGATTTCAATTCAACTATATAATCAGTACAATTTCCACATTTAACAATAGCAGTTTCTAGATTCAGGCAGAGAGGATGGTTGGACGCTGTTCTATCCGAAAACAATTTTCGCACATCTTCTACATTCGCACATCGTGACATGATTATTCCTACTTCGAAAATAGCCACCTTTCAGCAATTGATTAATTTGGTCATGCCATCTCTCCTTGGCCTTCCTCGACTTTTATTCCATTCACTTTCTTTCCTCAACTATACATTCATATTTCTAAACCATCTAAGTGGCCCTTTCTTAATTTAAGTTATAACTATACTACTATGTGATACTACAATAACAAAGATTTTAAGCAATTCATGCCACAAATTTCAGCATATGGATGTATGAGACGAAGCTTTTCATAAAAAAAATGTGGTGTCGCTCGGAGTCGAGAAATGTGAAATTCCTTTGTTGAAATTTCAATTTTTCTCGCACGAGACGAGATTCTCCACGACGCGATGAATTTCAAAAGAATTTGCGTTTCTCGCTTGGTGTAACACGAAATTTATAATGCGAAATCCAACAATGTGTCTTCAACGATTATACGCGGAATGCGAATTGATTTGATATGAAACTGAATCAATATTATGTTACAATTTGATTATTGAAAATAAAATTCAACATTTAATCATTACTATTATTATATACGTAATTTTAAATAGCTGTTATTTCAATAGTCCATTGTTTTGAATGAAACACTATGATACCTTAACATTTTAAAACTGTTAAATTAAATAACTTTGTTTTTGTATCACAGTTGTATTTTATTTTACGCGACTGCTGTTTTATCAACCTATGTTAACATCATCAGGTGTTACAATAGTATATCATATGTCAAATTTTCGTGATTTTTTGAATCTTAAAGATTCGAATAATCGCGAAAATTTGTCAAAAAAATATTCAAATTGTCATAGGAACAAATACACATAAAGGTTTGAAAAATCACGAAAATTTGACATTTGATATATTATTGTAACACCTGATGACGTCAACATAGGTTGATGAAACAGCTGTCGCGTAAAATAAAATGCAATTGTGATACAAAAACAAAGCTATTTAATTTAACAGTTTTAAGCTGTTATTTCAGTCATGGATATTGCCTTCTGCTGCCCTACATTTTTAAATTTCTTGAGTTTTGAGTTTTGAGATTGTTGTGTGGTGAAACGAGGGTATCTTGTGGGATGTAATGGGTTGGGTTCGACATGTGGACTTGATCACTCGGGTAGGGTGGTATGTAAAAGATAGGGGATAGTTTTGGACAGGGGTTGAGGTCTTGATTGAAGACTAAGGGACGGAGACTTGGGTAGGGCCCGGTTGGTTCTGGATACGAAACAATCTATGGGCGAGAGTTGCCTTGGCTAAGGGCCAGTTGTCTTGAGTGAGGACCGATATGGAAATAATATCGTGATACATGATGGAGTAAATATAGAGATAATGGAAGGATGAAGGGATGGGATTATTCCTGGGAGGATGACACTAACATTGAGTAAGTGTAACACTTGGGTACTGTAAGTTAAGCAAAAGAGACGATAATCCTATTCAGTCAGAGGTTAGTATTTTACCTGGGTCGCTGAAGAATTTACGGAGAGAGTGTGATATTTTTTCCGTTTTGATGCACTATAAAAACAACAAACCACCCACTGTGATGCACACACATGTATATGAAACTTCATTAGGCCCTAACGTTACGAATAGTACTAAAACTATAGTCACAGTGCAGAAAAACAAATTGCGACATATTTCACCATTGCCAGCTAGACCACGGACGCCATCTTATTGCACAACAAAATACTGTTATTTCATTTAAAAACATTGACATTTGTCAAAAACAACTCAGAGAATAACAAGTGTATTGAATAACAAATTTACATAATTGAATGTCTTGGATTTTAATTCAATTCGAGACCAAAATTAATGATCTGTTGAAATTATAGTTCACTTGTTTAATATTGTGTTAAAGGAGTGTAATTGAAATTTTCTGAGCATTCTTATAAATTATATTGTGAAATATTCTTGAACTTGGTGTGGTGATGCGTGGTTTAACGGTTGCAGTATTGTATTCATATATAAGGTATTCAAATCAATGATTTACTTATGTGTGCCAGCTATTTGGTAAGTCGTGAAAAATCACTTTTATTGAAAATTAGAATTAAAATATATAAATATACATTTTGAAACATATCAAAATGACATTGGTAAAATAATATGTAGGTACTAAGGTCTCAATCAAAATATTGTAACATGTTTTTTTTTTTTTATATTTGAGATTTTTTTCATTTGAAAAATTGCTTTAAAATAATTAATACTAACTCTGATGAAATCTATCATGAAATCACTACTACAATGGCTTCTCAGTCATGGTCCGGGAATAATTCTTCCACGCTTCTTATTCTAATGGTACGCAGTCAAGATGTTACCATTCGCCCAGAACCACCTCGCTCTACAATATTTTCCATTATCATGTGTAATATACGTATACCAGTGGCGGTACTCGCATAGAAGCCTAGAAGCCCGGCTTGCGTAAGAAATTTTGAATCGAAACCTCTTGTGGCTTACAGAGGTTCAGTTCTTGTGACTATTCCTCTTACGTCTGATGGGAACATTGTTGGAAGGTGATTTGGTGGGTTGTTGGTTTATGCGGGGGCATGATTACTTAGATTTGTGGGCTTTGATTCAAAATTTCTTACGCAAGCCGGGCTTCTGGGCTTGTATGGGAGTACCGCCACTGACGTATACATGTGAGTGATGACGTATACGTATACTGTAACTGATTATTCAAGGTGAAATGAACGCAAAATCAATTATCGGGAAAATAAGAAAAACCTGGCTAGAAAACCTTCGGAAATGGTTCATTTGCAGCACAGTATCCATGTTTAGAACTAATGTATCAAAAGTAAAAATAGCCGTAATATTGTCCAACTTCCAACAGGAAAAGAAAAAGAAGGTTATGAAATATAGTTGCGCAATCACTGCATTTACTATAAAGGATAGCCTAAGTGATTGAAATAAACAAATCTCAACTTCTTAGTCTTCTTTCACTTAGTTTAGGTCGTATGACCTGTTTGTGACCGTGGCCTGGGATGATGATGTCCAGCCATCTCTTCATCTCTTTGGTGGCCTTCCTGGTAATCTCTTGCTGCATGGGTTGGTGCAAGAACACCGTTGTGCACTGCCATTTTAGCTTTTTTGGATAGGTTTTTGTTTGCGATGACAACTTTAAGTGCACCATTCACTTTGTTGCCTATCCCAACCCTTCTGTCAATATCCCTCTCCACTTGCCCATCTTTTTTTTTTTAAAATAATCGAAATAATCAATAGATTTTTAGTAAAACGTACTGTAATATTTCTTTTCGAAATCAAAGTTATAAAATGACCAAAATAGTGTAACTAACTAACTAACCAACTAACCATCACGCCATTTCCCCGGAGGGGTCGGCAGAGAGGATGGATCGCTACAATGCTCTGTCCTGGCATACCTCTCGGGATTCCTCTACATTTATACATCTTACCATGCACGCACGTCGATTATTCCGACTTCGAATGTGACCGCCTTTTAGTAATTGATAAATTTGGTCATGCCATGTTTTCTTCGGTCGTCCTCGCCTTCTTTATCCACTCACGCTGCTTGTGTACAACTTTTTAACCATTCTACTCTCATTCATTCGTTCCATATGTCCAAACCATCTCAGGGATCCTTTTTTTTTAATTTTATCCATGATGCAGTCATCTGCCTTACATTTCTTTCTTATTTCATCATTCAGTATTCTATCATACATCGTTTTCCGCGCATTCTTATTAGTGATCTCAAAATAATGTATAGTCTCAAAATATAATAAGATTTTTATAAATGTAAAATAATATCTCAATTCACCTTTGCAAGTACGAACGTTACAGTACCCTGGTATAATGCATAGCGTGTGGCTTGCAGTATAGAGGATATCATCTCCATACTGTTCTCGACTAGCAGAGACTCGAGAACCCTTCGGCTCTCTGCGGTCCTGAGGACAGCGCATTGTGCTGAGAACTATCTCTCTCACGTACTGCACGGCGCTTTCATCTCTCTACAGACCCCGATCCATTTATTAGCCCCCTTTGAATCCGTTTCAATTGTAATACTCGTGCATCGCTCCTTGAAAATAGGTGCAAACAACTGTCCAATTTATAGGGTGAACACAAAGTGCTTACATTTTATCTGTTTTCTAGAAATTTATTATATTTTATGGGAAATACATGTTTTACCTTGCTAACGCATTGTCAAACTTCTAGAATACACACATGTTTATTCGCCATCACTTTGTGTTGTGAATCCACATTTAAATAACTTTTTGAAAACATTGTATTTTCACAACACTTTTTGCACCTTTCACATGTTTCGGGACGCAGACTTCCCTTCTTCAGTGTATGAATTTTAACCGGATATAATTCAAACACTGAAGAAGGGAAATCTCTGTCCCGAAACATGTTTGTGAATGGTACAAAGGAGTGTCGTGAAAATACTATGTTTTTAGAAAAGTTATTCAAATTTTAAATAAGCGTTTTTTTTATTTTATTATTTTTATTAAGATACCATATTTAGTATTAAATTATTATTTAGGCGTGTGTGAAACACAACAATAAACATATTTTTTTCGAAAATTGTGTTTAAACACTGTTTTGAATTCGATATAACAGTTAAGCTAAAAAAAAGTCATTTTGATAATTTCTTAGTAAGATCTTCGTCAGCTTGTCTCCATCCATTTCTGGACGTAAGCCTCTCTACCCCCACGCCGTCCCTCTCTGTGTTCTCCAGGCCCTTCCCGTCGTCTGCCCAATATCATCGCTCCACCTGGAAGGCTGTCAAAATAAGTGAGTAGGTAGAAACGTGATCTCTTGATTGATGGCGCAATGAACGCATGATAAATATTTATATTCATCTCCTTCTTCTTGGTCTAGAGTATATTGTCCTGGAATGATGATGTACGGATATCTTTCCATCTCTTCGGCAGCCTTCCTGGTAGTCTCTTGTTTCTGAGATTTTCATTTTTAACATTAAACAGTTATTTCCATGCGGTCCACATGGTCCCTCAAAAAGTGTTTTCTGCTTTTTCCCAATCTTAATATGTCTTCAACACCACAGACAGACCGATCTCATTTCTTATTCAAACTATGAGATTTCTTGAGAGGATGAAGAGTAGGATTCTCATAGTTGCCACTCTAATACCGATATAGATACGATAATTCAAATTTAGATATAATAATCGTATATAGTGCACAGCATTTATTTAAACGTTTTAGCCATTCTGCTCTCATCTATTTATTCCATACGTCCAAACTATCGATTTCATTTATCCATTTATCCTGCTTTTACCTATTCCAAGCTTCGCTTCCATATATAATTAATTCATTCATTCATTTCTCGGCGCTACATCCCGATGTGGGACTTGGCCTCCTCCACAACGGTCCTCCACTGACTTCTGTCTCTGGCTACTCTCTCCATTCCCCAGCTCCTTCCATTTTCTCCCAATCTTCTTCCACGCAATCCGCCCATATTTTCCTCGGTCTGCCTCTTGGTCTCTTTTCGCGAGGCACCCATCTGGATATAATTTGTAGTGTTCTACCTTCTGGCATTCTTTCCATATGGCCAGCCCACCGTAGGCGTTGAGACTTACAGAATCTCACTACTGTTTCCTGGTTAATTAGTTCTTCAAGTTTGCTTCCATACATATTCAAATTAAATAATTTAATATCAATGAAGCAGTAAATGAAAAAATCATTTATGCTTCTATTCTTGACAATGATTACATAGTTGATCTAATAAATACGTCCTAGACTGTGTTATTCCTAAGTTGCAGTCATTCTGTAAAGTTTTGACACGCTATCCCTTGTGAAGTTGAAATGGTGTTACTCTCATATGAACTTAATAACATTGTCTATGACCAATGGGGAAACATAAAAATATATCTATACGCTATGATCATAAATTACATTACGAGTATATAATATACAACATTGCTTAAACGTCTTCACGATGCATCTTTCAATATCATTACCAAAGAATAACATCTTCATTGTTGACAATACCTATATATTTGATAATGCCACCCAAGGCAAAACTTGTCATTGTTATTACATATAACAACAAATCTAGAAAACAGAGGTTATCTTTAAAAGTTATTTTAATTTTATTAAAATCTTAATTATCATTTTAGTATCACGACGATGAAGGTGTTATCGTTTCAACTACTCGTAAAACAACGCATAATATTTTCATATATCAATAGTAATACAAGCATAATATTTGAAATAGAAAATATATGAGCAATATTCCAAAAAATTTAAAAATATTTTTATATTACATTGAAAGGTTTGATAGTTTTATATGTATACTAGCTGACCCGGCAACGCTTCGCTATTGCTAAATTCGAGTACATAAATAAACCCAATATATATTCAAAAATACAATGAATTATAAACTTGAATACATATTACTAATGTAATAGAAAAACAATTTTTTGAATATTTTATATGAAATTTAATGATCAAATAAACAATATTATATCACATTTGCAGAAAACATTCATTATATTAAAGAAACAAAACTCTTGATTTTGTTGTCCATGAAATTCACATCAGAGCCAATAAAGTAAGTTTCTACGATCGTGATTTCGGCACTGCGAGTCCGCTGGCGTGGAATAGTAATATAGATGATAATACTACATAAGCCTCCCTTCCCGACTTCCACAACTGTATCCCTCGCCGCTCTGCGCCATTGACCTCCTGCCACTCGCTTAATGTCATCAGACCATCTTGCTTGTGATCTGCCAGAATTTGTGTAGCTGTTTCTCTTTCGCCACTCCAGGCCAGAAGATCTTATAACCCGTTGTCCTTGCTTTATGACCGATCCCATTCCATTTAAACATTAGTCGCTGCATCGGCAACTTTGGTCCGATCTTTCATTCATCAATGTTGGGCCCTGGAATTAAAAAAAAAAAATTTGAATTGCCATAAGGCGGACACTATAAAAGGCAGTTCATGCTATATGCATAATAATAATAATAATAATTAGGCTAATTTGTCAAATTAACTAACTAACTAACTAACCATCACGCCGTCTCCCCGAAAGGGTAAGCAGAAATAATGGACTGTCACACTTTTACTGATGCGGCACTCCATCCTTCTCTTTTCGCCACATGGGAGACGCGGTGTGATGGGTTGCGAACCTCATCGCCACCAATAGGTATCTCCCGCGCACACTTCGATCGTTCAACACCCACAAAATAAATCTAAAACAAATAATATAAAATACAATGATATAAAATAAAATAACAAAATAAAAATAATTTAACACAAAATGTTCTTTTTAGACGGTGCACATATTGTCTATTTAATTTATAATATGTTCCACGTATCCACTGTTTTTTAATTTAGCACATAATGTAATAACACATAATGTTTTTTTCAATGTTGCACATGTTGACATGGACGATCCGGACTTTTGTGTTTATTTAATTTATGTTACACGTATCCACCATTTTTTAAATTATCTGTAATAAGGAAGAACTTAAAAATAATATTGAAGAAATCTTTCAAATTGTCATTGGAACAAATGAAAAATTTATTTGTACACCTGTCAAAATTCTTTATAAAAACGATAAAACTGATAAAACCTTTTAATCTGATTAATTTGATTAATTTGTCAAATTAATTAAATTAATCAGATTTTAAAGGTTGGTCATGTTAGAAGTCGGAGGAATCGACATGCGTGTATGACTCGTATGAATGTGGAGGAAGCTAGAGAGGTTTGCCAGGATAGAGTAGTGTTATGGTCCATTCTCTCTGCCTACCCCTGTGGGGAAACGGCGTGATGGTTTGTTTGTTTGTTTAATTTGTATAATCGCCGTTTTCGTGAATAGCTCACCTCAAGGGCGCTTTGACATTGTTTTTAGTCATGAAAGGTGCATGTGACAACAGCGAAATCACGATCGTAGAAACTTACTTTATTGGCTCTGATGTGATTTTCATGGACAACAAAATCAAGAGTTTTGTTTCTCTAAACATATGAATGTTTTGTGCAAATGTGATATTGTGTAATGTAAAAATGAGCCGGTTCTCATTCGCCACTCCAGAGTACATCTAATTCACTGATCATCCGTTGTTTGATTGATCTAATTCCATTTTAACGAAGTTATTTTGCACGCTGCATCGGTAATTTTCGTCCCATCTCTGATCCGTTACTTTATTTTCCTAGAAATAAACGGAAAAAGTCATAAGAATTGTGTCATTCATTCATATTGTAATTCATATTGTATATCATTAGAACTTTCTTACCGTTGCTGTGGTAATGTAACAATTTCCCTGACCAAAGTATGCGTATAAAGAAAACGGCAAAATAGAAGAAACTGAAAATATATTTATGAATTAGAAATATAAATATTAAACAACTTACGGAAGCAAGTTTCTTCATATTCTTGTAGAGCTTCGACGTCCAATATTTTATATTTTCGCTATCATCCTTTGAAATAACCTGAAAGCAATTTAATTATCATTGAATATTTTTAATCCCAGAAACTTCATAACCTAAAATTACATAGATAATATACTTACAAAATATTACGACGTATTGACAGTTCAGAGACCACGTGACCAATCGAACGGCTAGAATTCTAGAAAACGAATATCATTAAGTAATCACCGTCGAACGTAAGAGAAACGAATAAGTTTCAGCCACACGAAAAAATAAAATTTCGTTCATAACCTCAAAATGACGCGTAAAAATTATACTCGCCAAAATTAAGAAGTATAATTACCTGTCTGCATTAATGTACATTAAAATATGGCCAATAAAATAGACTGTACCAATTAAACAACCAATTATTTTAGTACGTAATAAGTAAAACGTATTAAGTATTATACATCCCAAAGTAAAACGCAATATATTGGACTGTCAGAAAGCAAAACACATTGTTGCCACTACACAAAATTACATGGAGACTGAATTCTCTCCAGACCGTGTCAAACGAATATAGACTCAAAAGATTGATACTCAGGTGATACGAACATTAAGGTCTATATTCGTTTGCACTACGAAAATTTTCAATTAATTGATTAATTTATAAAGTTAATTAGAGCTCGATTAATAACGAAAATATGCCTATGACGACCGCTTAATTCCACTTAGTCCATTCCCCAAGATTCAGAAGGATCTGATGAGGAATCACCGAGAAAGAAGGAGACACACACAACCCAGATTGTGTTTTATTTATATGTAGATTTTGAGAACGATTTGGTTTTTGACCATCTTTCTCTAATTTAATTAAGGTTATTTATTAAAACAGGAAAACGTTGAATTAATTTTCTGACACATAACAGGCATTTTTAAGATATGTTAAAAAAATGCGTCTCCGAAAATAGAAGCATAGAAAAATGAACTACTTTATTCCTCCCACATATTGTATATTTTCACACGTTGTATTTCAGACTACTGAAACAAACATAACGAGTTGTAAATGCCATTTTCACGTCATCAAATATGATAGGAAAATATGAAACAAGAGAAAAAATGGAATGGAATAATTTATTTCGGGAGAAAGAAACATATTTATATTTGGGAGAAGTTTGAATAAACTTTTGGAATTTTCCAAGAATATATTGAATGTTTCGGAAAGTTCGGTCAGTTTTTTTTTGTATGAAAATCGCATTTATTTTAAAGGTCTAACAAAAATACACGTCAATCAAAATGTTTTCCATCGTTAGCAACTAATTTTACCATATTTCTGGCAATAGATGAATACGATAAAACGCCTCGTCTTTTTAGGCAATCCAGGCAGCATTGGTCCAATTCTTGACAACTGCATATGAATGGAAGTGCTGCTCTTCTAAGGCATGCTTCATTCATCTGAACGAATGATAGTAAGATGGTGCCACATATGGTGAATAAGGCGGGTGCGTTATAATCTACCGACTAAAATTTTGTATCTAGTTCCCGCGATCGTGATGTGAGGTCTAGCGTAGTCGTGTTGATAAATTAGCTTGCTGTGCCTGTTGCCCCATTCCGATCGTTTTTTAGTCAGTGCCTGGTTTAATCGCATTAGTTGTTGTCGGTAGACTTCCCCCGAAACCGTTTCATCCGGTTTGAGGAGTGAATTTCGCCGTCAAAATTTTTAGGTATTCCAGGGCGATCTGTATCGCCAAAGCTTAAATCACCAGCTTTAAAGCGTCTTTACCATTCTATGCATGATTTATCCGATGGGGCATGATCGACTTTCACAAGCATTTTATACATCTCAGCTGCACTCTTCTTCCAAGTAAAACTGAACAGCAGTACTTCACGCAAATGCTTCTTATTTACCACGAAAGTCGACATTTTAAGGAGCGATAAAACAAATATTGTTGTGAGAATGACAAACATTTGCGAAGTGAACTTAATTGAGAGATGCTCAGGCTTACTAAAAAAAGCCCGCCAGATTTGAAGGCTTGAAGCAGCCAGAGCCGTCTGTTGCAAAACGGACTGAATATTCCGAAACACCATATTTATAGTAACATATTATTTTTTCTTGAGCAATGATGTAAAACCTCAAATTTAATCATTAATACGAATGAAAACGTCTCTTTGCTAGATGTTTTATTATATTTTATGTGAAAGACACATTTCGCCTGTCTACATTGGCACAATTTAAGATTTGATAATGTCTTAGACAGGCGAAACATGTCATTCAAATAAAATATAATGAGACTTTTAGAAAACAGACGTTTTCATTTGAATTAATTAATAAAACGTATTTATTAAATGGTCCATTGCTTTAGCCGAAACACTATGATACTTCAATATTATAAACTATTAAATTATAAAACTTTATTTTTATGTATCATAATTTTTTATTATTTTTCGCGACAGCTGTTTCGTCAACCTATCGCACGCTTAATGGTTTAATTCAAAAAACCAAGTTTTGCTCAATCTGACATGAGTCGGTATTTAAACAAAAACGGTCGAAAAACACGTACGAATGAAAAAGACCGATATAGTGTAATGGAGGTCAATAAGCGGAATTTTGACTTAATTTTAACGCGAAACAATGGATAGCGTTAATACAAGCCTGTGTCTAATGTTAACTCAATTATGACCTAAATAATAATCTGTCAGTTACTATTAAGCGTGCGCTATGTTGACATCATTTCTCATTAAAAATAAAATTGTGATAAATAAAAACTATGTTTTATAATTTAAAAATTAATAAAAGGTACATTTATAACATGCATATACTATAAGCAGTGTTTCGTAAATATATTACCCTTAACCTAGAATAAAACTCCAAATAGCCCTGAGTTATATCACCGCGATGCACTAAGGTCTGCTACTTTCAACCGAGAATCAATACTCTCCCAAACTACCTTTGACATTCCAATATTATCACCCTCTACAGTCAATGCATACAAAGCAACCCCGAAACAGGAATAACCTCAAAAGACAAAGCGTGAAACGACCACAGGTAACGCAGAAGTTTTATTGTAAGAGTAAATAATAAAAACGTACTGTCGAATACAGAACAAAAGACAATTTTAGATAAACTTAAGGCGTTAACACTGTGGAATTCTATAATGACGAATTTTGAATGAATTCAATCACTGTTTTTTCCGCTTTTGAGTTTTTTTTTCTCGATATATTTCGAAGGCTTACACCTTCATCATCGGGAGAACGATATAAACTAACCAAAATTATTACAAACTGAGTGCAAAAACCCAGAATTATATACAACTTGTGTTAGTTAACTTGGCTAGTACTAGGGAGATAACAATAGACATGAATGTTACCAATATTTGTAGACAAATACTGGATTTTACCCATTGCGGGTTAATCATTTTTAAGGATTGATTGTATCTCAATAGAGACGAAGATGTAAATTGTTTTTTGGAAACATAATATGGTGGTCGAGGCGTTTACAGGACTTATGATCTGTCATTGGTTGGGTTAAGCGATCGCTTTATGTTAACAACATTCCCCGTTCCGCCTTTTGACAGGTCACAAGTCCTGTAAACGCCTCGACCACCATATTCTGTTTCCAAAAAACAATTTACATCTTTGTCTCTATTGAGATGCAATCAATCCTTAAAAATAGACATATCAATGGGTTAAATTTTGAAACGATTTTTAGATGGAAGTATTGAGTTGAGGGTATTTTATTGATCTAAGGCTATTGATTAAGTAAGGGAACAGTTTATATTTTAAGACAAAACAAATGGACATTGAAACAAGTTGGAAAAATAATACTTTTGCATAATAGAAATTTTAACAAAGGCAATTAATTTATTTACAATTCTTGGCAGAGTGGCAAAAGCTTTGACTGTCACATTGAAGGTCTCGGATTCGTTAATGGGCGATGACTGTGTGATGACACTTTCTTTGGTCATGTGTAGAATTCACGCAACGATAAAATGGCTTTAGATTAGCTACCTATTACATGAAATGAGAATAAATATTATAGCTTAAAAATTAATTCTATACAGTAATTGGGTTCAAAGGACCTGTTGTTTACGAAAAAAAGGCAATGTTAACAGGGTTCAATCTTTTGTTTGGGAAATCGATTACATCAAAGCACTCTCTATTCGTGTTGAAAGGTTTTCATATGTTAATGTTCCACTCATCAATGTCTGGTTACTTTATAAAGCTTCAATCCTAGGGATTGGTTTGGTGCAAAGTTTTTTAATTTTTTCGATGGTTCTTGTGATGCCACTTTGGCCTTTAGTGTGGTAGTTTGCTGTTGCTTTCCACGTGTTTACACCCGGGTTATAATAACCCAATTACTGTATACAATTTTATAGCCCTTCTCTTGACATTTGATAGGAAGCTAGTCTATCGTCGTTTTTATTTAGACCAGAGATATTTGTGATTTTTTTTCACCTTATGCAATAGTTCTCGCCCTATGAAGGCTGTCTGCTTATAAATTCTAATAAACTATTATTTAATCATAATGTGAAACATTACAAAATGTAATCAAATGATTTTACTGAAATCTCTTGATGGAAGTTCATTTTAAATAATAATTAAATAAAACGATGTTTTTTAACTACTTCCACTTTTGTCTTTATTTAGACAGCGACCGGTTTCGCCAGGCTCGCTGGCATCGACAGACTGGTCCATATCAGTACAGTATCAGTAGAGTACCTGTCTGTCGATGCCAGCGAGCCTGGCGAAACCGGTCGCTGTCTAAATAAAGACAAAAGTGGAAGTAGTTAAAAAACATCGTTTTATTTCATTATTATTACAAAATGTTATTTATTTAATTTCAAACTGATTTTTGTACCGTTTCATAAAATGTTTCATGTCTTCATCTTCTTCTTCTGCTTTATTTATGACTGTGTCCTGTTATTTCTCGGAGCCTGTTCCTGGGATGTAGATGTCCAAATGCCTGGCCTTATTTTTTGGGGTGGTCTTCCTGGAGGTCGATTTCTCGTTGGTACTTTATTTGCTGCTGTACTTATCACTATTTCAGAACACTTTCTCTCCAGTAGTATATTCTCAGTCTTAACCATTGCAGATCATTCTTATTTATGAATTTCTTACTCTGTCTCGGATTGTCGTTCCCGCAACTAGAGTCCTCATTTGTGTGGTTCTTAGGAGACTTTTTATTCTGATGGTGTCAGCCCACGTTTTGGATCCATATGTCATTTAAGGATAAACGCATTTCTTGTAGATTGGTATTTTGATCTCCTTAAGCATATTTTTGTTTTTCCAAGCAGCATTTTTCAAGCAGTCAGCCACAACGGCGGCCCTGTTTGTTTGATCTCTTACTTTTCCGTAGTGGTCACTGCTGCTTGATACATCAACACCTAAGTGCCTACTTGAAATGCATCACTTGTTCTATTATTTATAATTAATCTATTTTCTTTAATTTATTCAAATATGATAAAATTGTATTAATGAGAATATACTATTAATTCTACTCTTGGCATATTTAGTGATTTGATGTATATTTGATTACTTATACTTTTTTTTAAATTTACATTTCTAACGAAACATCAAAGACTGGAACTCAAGTAATTTTGGGTAATTTTTTTCGAGAAAAGCTAAGTCCTTTTTCTCTACGTTCGTAAAATGGTAGGATTCAGCTGTCATTCAAGAGAATTTCATTTCTTAGAGAATTGTTCAGTAGCACATTAACAATGTAGAAGTAACTAGGGAATATTCCGTCGTGTTGAACAAACTAAGACGAATCTATCATAATTTATACATGATTTGCAAATTACATAACGGATCTAATATTTTCAGTATTACATTCTGAGAACTGATAGGCGGTTGTATACACAACTCAGAAAGCCTGAGTGATGTAGGTCTGTAAGTCTCTGATAATTATCTTCGACAAAGGGGCCAAAGATTGTTTTATCTCCCACGATGCAGAACCAACCTGCCAATGGTTATGCCGGTAGGTAGACCAATATCTTTGCTAAATCGTATTACCTCGGAATTTGACGTATTTTGTGATAGTCTGGCTTACCTGAGGGAAGCACTGTCCTTATTATAATTATATATTCATTTTATTAATTTGTCATATATATTATATCATATATCATATATTGTCATATATCTTATATATATTTTATCATGTTTAACTTATTATTGTGTATCTCCAACTTATATCCTTAGTGTATTGGAAAATAATTCTGTAAAGCTTATTAATAAGTGAAATGAAATTAATGAAAGTAATATATCTTCGATATTACAACAAATATTAGAGGAAAAAACAAATGTTTTAACTGTAAAAATCTTGAATCCCAAAGCATTCCTGTAGATTAATATCCTCGTGCCCTCATAGTGATCAAGAGGACACAATCCCTGGCATCTGATCCTTATGATTTTAGTTCAATGTTGGATATCTCAGGCACTTGTGTAAACAATTGTAATACGTAATTTTATGAGAATATTGCTCTTTTAATATATTTTAGAAAGAAATACAAAGTGCTAAGAAATAAAATAAATAGAGAGTCAAGAATAGCCAAAGAAACTTACTATCAGAATAAATGCAATGAGATAAATGACGACCTCAAGAGAGGAAATGTAGAAAGAGCTCACGCTGCGGTGAAAGACTTCTTTGGGATGAGAATTGGAAAGGGTAATGCAGTAGAAGGAGAAGACGGCAAAATACTTTTCGAAAATGACCAAATAGAAGAAAGATGGAAAAGATATCTCGAAATGCTGTACAATGGAAAGGGAAATATTGACAGCGAAACACTGATAGAAAGAGACAATGAGGTAGACGCGGATGATTTGGGAGATCCAATCATTAGAGAAGAGTTTGACCTTGCACTGAAAAACCTCAATAACGGGAAAGCACCCGGAATCGATAACGTCCCGGCCGAACTAATTAAGTCAGCAGGAAAAGGAACCACAGATGCCTTGTTTAAAATGATACAGACAATGTATAATACCGGGAAGATACCAGAGGACTTCGAGAAATGCCTAATTGTCACACTACCAAAGAAGGCAGGTACGACGAAATGCGAGCAACATAGAACTATAAGCCTAATATCCCATGCCTCAAAAATATTAACTAATATTATTCTAAAAAGAATAGAACCAAAAGTAGAGAACATCCTTTCCAGTGACCAGTATGGCTTCAGAAGAGGTGTAGGAACCAGAGAAGCAATATCGTCACTGCGAATGCTACTAGAAAAGAGAGTAAGAAAAAACCAAAACACATACATCGCATTCATAGACCTGGAGAAGGCTTTCGACAGGGTGGAATGGAGGAAGCTCTTCGAGATCTTGAAAAAAATTGATATTAAATATAGAGATAGACAAATAATCCAGGCGCTATACAAGAATGAGGCCGCCATAATCAGATGTGACGAGGGTACAAAGGAAGCCAGTATAAGACAAGGGGTAAGACAGGGATGCTCTCTGTCACCTGCTCTTTTTAACGTTTACATACAGAATGCGATTGACGACTTGAGAGAGAGAATGAGTCACAGAGAAGGTGTAAGGATACACGGGCAAAAGATAGACATGATAAGGTTTGCTGACGATATTGCTATGGTTGCTGAAAGTGAGGAAGAACTGCAGGAGGCCTTAGATACTTTGCAAGACATTCTTCAAGATAGCTACAACATGAAGATAAATAAGGACAAAACAAAGCTGCTGACTGTAGGCCGAACGCAACATCAGATGAGAGTAGTGATGTCAGGAGTTCCACTAAAGAACACCAAGGAGTTTGTCTACCTCGGGAGCAAAATAACATGGGACGGTCGGTCTAAGAGCGAGGTCGACAGCCGTATACATCAGGCTAGGCTTGCATTTAATAAAAGGTCGAAAATAATAGAATCAAATAATATAGACCTAAAACTGAGAATACTCCTCATCAAGACCTATGTATGGAGTATCTTGATGTACGGCTGCGAGACATGGTGCCTATCCGAAAGAGATAAGCGGAGACTAGAGGCTTTTGAGATGTGGTCCTATAGAAGACTATTAGGAATTTCCTGGAGAGACCACATCACGAATGAGGAAGTTCTTCAAGGAATCGAAGGAGGAAGGCACCTGCTCAGGACCTTGTCCGAAAGGCGTGCAAGATGGATCGGCCATGTAATACATCAAGAAGGTCTCTTGCATGCCATAATGGAGGGTATGATCGAGGGGACAAACTCTAGGGGACGCCCACGCCGAGAGTACCTGGAGGACCTGTTGGTGGACGTACGCTGCTCATCATATGCAGATCTCAAAAGAGTCGCACAAGACAGGGAAAAATGGAAGAGAATAATCGAGGAAATTGCTGCAAACCCATCCCAGGATTGAAACCAGAGAAGAGAAGAAGAAGAATATATTTTAATTTCAATAGAAATAACCGTTATTTCAGGCTCATTAAGAAGTAATAAAAGGATCATTAAGATAGTTTGGACAGGTTGAAGAATAAATGAAGAAATAATGAAAGAAACAGACAAACCATCAGGCCATTTCCTCGCAGAAGAAGGCAGAGAGAATGAACCGCCACACTACTCAATCCTGACACACCTCTCTTGATTCCTTCACTTGCATACAAAGAGTTATACATGCACGTCGATTCTTCCGAGTTCTAACATAAAGAACCTTTATATTTGATTAATTTGGTCATGCCATGTTTTCATGCCATTGTTAATGTATATTTTTTTAACCATTCTTTCTTTATCCATCCATGCTTCTGTACGTCCGAACCGAAATAATGGTTAACATATTATATGTAAATGACCTAAACGAAAAAACAAATAAAAAGAAACAGAGAAAAACGTGGGCCACGATCAAATTAATCAAATATTAATGTCAGTCACGCGAGGAGTCGGAGAAATCGACGTGCATGCATGACACGATGTTTTAGAATCGGGAGATGTATGTTAGGAAAGAACAGTGTGGCAGTCCATTATTTTTGTCTACCCCTTATTGGAGATGGCATGATGGTTATTTAGTTAGTTAGTTTATTTTAGGCGGTTTAAGTGGTTATTTGTTTGAATAAATTAGAAAAGATTTTGTATAAAGAAAAGAAGAATCATATAAGAAAAGACTAACTTCTTCTTTCTCTTCTTTTTGTCCTGTCACACCTCCGTGGTGCATAGGGCCTCAAGGAATCTTCTCCACCCGACTCTATTGCATGCCTGATGCCAAACATTATTCCAAGTGAGGTCTGCTGCCTTAACCTCGTCTTGCAGGGTTCTTCTCCAGGTAGCTCTAGGTGGCTCTAGGTCTGCCTCGCTTTCTCTTTCCCCCCATAGGGGACCAGTCTAGTGCACCCTGAGCGATGCAGGCTGGGTTCCGTCTCAGAGTGTGACCGATCCACTGCCATTTGCGTCTAGCGACTTGTTCTCTAATTGGCTTTCTTTATATAATATATAAGAATAACACTTTCAATAAATAGAATAACACTTTTAATTTTTTAACCATAAGGGTAGTAACCTTCGAAATGGAATGCTTAAACACTGATTCAGATTATGCGGGTACGACTTAAACTCTTTTAGGGGGTAATTTTTTTTTTTTTCGGTATTCCTAATTCTATGAATTTCAATACTTTTCATTCAAAATCTTTAGAGCTTGTCTTAATAAAAACATTAATCCTATTGTATTTTAGCGATCATCCTACACCCATGTTAAGTATGAAATCTGAGAGTCTACCCGTACATTGTTAAAATGTAGACTTTTCCTATATTAAGACTTTAAGCCTGTCGGACCGTTGAGAATCAAAGCTGCTGGGAATAATTCCGCTTAAGTGTTCATGAAATCCATTTACCGTGAGCTTTGTATCGAGTGGAATAGACGAAATTTTTTGATAGAATGCATTACCAATTTATTCGAGGGCTCTTTCCACTTTGTGACGGAGTCATGCCTGAAATCGACTAAATAATTCAATTTAACCCAAAATTATTAGAAGAATATTTTATTGTTCTATATTTCTTACTTTTATTCTTTAGCCTGTTGTGACCGTTCTCTTCCGAACCTAGGCCACCTCTCGTATTTTTCACTCCCTTCTATCCCGAGCAATCCGCATCCAGGCACTTCCCGCACTCTTCCGGATATCGTCGCACCAACGCAACCGTGGGCGCTAGCACAGCAGTCGCCTTATAAACTTTTCATCTGGATCACGAGCGGCATGTCCCGCCCAACGTCACAAAGGTTGTGGCCAACTTGATAACGTTGGAAACTTTTGTCCTGGTTCGTATGTCCACATTTCTGACTCTTTCCCGCAAGCTGATACTCAACACGGCTCTCTGCATTGCCCTCTGTATGACTCTCAGCTTGTTGGCAGTTTTTTGTGACATTGTGACTGTCTAAATATCATACGTCTTAAAATTCTTTTACTCAAAATGTTATTACTCAAAATTACTTTACTCAAAAGTTTTCTCCCGTTCTTAAGTTCATTCAAGAATAGTAAGGACGTTTGAAATATGTCTAGAGAAATTAACTCAAAAATGGGGCTCTGGAGATCATCCTTACTGGTTAAGATTTCGCAATTTGACATTCACTGACCATATCATCATCATCTTTGTTGACCACGGCTTCCACAATATCACTTTCTGTAGGAAGCCCAGAAGTTAACAAGTCCTTGTCAACACGCACACAATTATCCATTTATATCATTGAACTAAACAATTCCGTTACGTTTAAGCCACACAGAATGTGGCAAATTGTATTTTTTATTTTTTACCCGTAAATCAATCATTTTATTTTTCACAAAATTCTATTTTGATTTTATGAAACAATTGGATATTGTAGTCGGAATAGCATTATTTCATGCGTCATTAGATACAATTTATAAATTAATAAACTGATCGGTAGGGGTTGTTTTGAAATGATCGATACGCTCCCAGTTTTAAGATATTTTTTGACGATATTTTTGCTTATATGAATATTGGCAACGAATGTTTCCTCGTAACATCCGCAATATCGCCATTTTTGAGATTGTAATAACCGAGTTCGACTGTATTTATTAAAAAAATATGGTATTTTAACATTTTTTAAGGATTAATTGTATCTCAATAGAGACGAAGATGTAAATTGTTTTTTGGAAACAGAGTATGGTAGTCGAAGCGTTTACAAGACTTATGACCTGTCATTGGTTGGGTTAAGCGATCACTTTATGTTAACAACATTCTCCATTCCGCCCTTCTTACGACCACCACGCCTGACAAATTTTTCAATGATGTATATATGCTACTTTTGTTAAAAAAACTTCACATTTTTTAGGTCAATCTATATACATTAGCACCATCTATTAAGATTAAATGTAAGCATTAAACAGAAATTTTTTATTAATGCAATGGGTTAAATCCAGTATTTGAATACATTAAAAACAAAATATATTTTAACAGTGTTTATAAAAATTGTTAAAATTTATCAATTTAGTATAGGACTTACTCGCAAATACTGCGTAGGAACTTATTTCATAAAATGTTTAAATTACATTCACAGGACGTATACAAACAGTTTCTATAAATGTAAGTCTGTTGATGAAAGGACCACTTACGGTGTCCATGTGTCGGGCGCCATTTCTCTTTGAAACGGGAAACGCGGCAATTTGTGAGACTGCGACCCTTCGCGAATTCTAATAAAGCCATCTGGAGAGCCTTTTGCGAAATTTCTCATTTCGTGGCGTCAAGTAAAGCCAGAAAAACAAATTACAAAAGTTACAATACAGATGACCGTGCATAACAGAGATGTTAAATATTTTCCTTTGATCGATCCTTTAGTATACTCGTATGTATACTGTTTCTTTAAAATAAAATAAAACAACCGTTTCTTTGATATTTAACAGAAATAAAGATGAAATACATGTCTTCATAACTACTTCCATTTGCCCTTTATTTCGACAGCGGCCGGGAAACGGAGTAATGCTTAGTTAGTTTTTTTAAGTATTAGTATTATTATTATTATTATTTTGTTAAGATAATGAAAGGATCATTAAGATGGTTTGGACATATGGAAAGAATGAATGAAGAAAGAATGGTAAAAAAATTATGTGTTAACGATGTAAATGGAACCAGAAAAAGAGGAAGACCGAGGAAAACGAGGCACGATCAAATAAATCAAATATTGAATGTCGGCCATGTGGGGAGTCAAAGAAATCGACGCGCGTGCATGACACGATGTATGAATGTTAAAGAAGACGAGAGAAATATGTCAGAAAAGAAAAGTGTGGCAGTCTATTCTTTCTACCTACCCCTTCGAGAAGACGGCGTGATGGTTAGTTAGTTAGTTAGTTATTTTGTTGAATCGCTCTTTACATCATGACAGCACGAGCCAAATCGATGTAAAAGGTATTATAGCTATCATAGTGATTCTCGTGACATATGATAGGTAGCTAATCTTTTGCAATTTTATTGTAACGCAAATTCTACACCAGACCAAAGACAGTGTGACAATCATACTGCCCTCGCCGGGAATCGAACACGGAACCTTCGGGGTGGCAGTCAATGCGCTTACAACTCGGCCACAAAGGTCGTCAATTGTACTGTGTTAAAGTACTAAAGTATTTCAAATTATTTTAAAACATGATGTTAAAAATGCATTCATTGTGGAAAACTCACTTATCCTGGTTTAATGAAATCGAATATAGTTCGACGGTTTTGAATTTACTCTACAGATTCAACGCCATGAAGCACGGTTAAGGACGTGATTCTAAATCTATTTATCTATGAAAATTATTTATTGTGACTGCGTTATAATAACAACATTTCGAACCTGTGCCGTATTCGCTAATGTACGAAAGCAGATTATCCCAACTTGCGATAATATAGTTCAAACTAGATTACCTTTGCGGTTCGTCGTGTACCACACTACGTTGGTATAGGTAACAATGAGCAGCCAATATTAAGTCGGTTACACACTATATGCGTCATTTGCTTCTTAACTGTGTTCTTACATCTCTCCATCCGTCAATTGTAATTTATTTAACTGTCTGATGGTATGCCAATACAGGTACTGTTGCGTCTACAATTAATGTATTATTCAATTTCTTCTCGAATGCTGAACGATATTGGCATCTGTGAACTATAATTCTGTAAACTGTTAAATTAAAATAACTTTGCTTTATATATCACAATTGTATTTTTATTTGTATTATTTTAATACATTATGTAACACCTAATGATGTCGACACAGGTTGACGAAACAGCTGTCGTGAATAATAAAAATACAATTGTGATACATAAAACAAAGTTTTTTAATTGAACAGTTTATAATGTTAAAGTATCATAGTGTTTCGGTCAAAACAGTGGATTATATAATTTTTGTCACAAATGTTAGAAGTTCTTAGCAATAAAACTATAATACCAACGAAATAACTCACACAAATTATTAAATATTTCGTGACGTCATCACTTTCATATTACTTGCCAACCTTTTGAATATTTCGTGACGTCATCACTTTCATGTTGCTTGCCAACCATTTAAAGTCAGACTGCGATCATTGTGTAATTAAACAATAAAATTAAAGTTTCATAATTTGATGTTAAAAGGAAAAGGCCATTTAATGGTTCTCATTTATCTTGACATAATCCCAATTGTTTAAAATAAATTCATGATCTGTCCTGATAGAGCGATGGTCCAGAAAGGCTGAGAACCTATGATCCAAAGGGTTATCGTCATACCAATTACCACAGGACATCTGATATCTTTACCAGGTATCAATAAAATATATTTTTTTAATAAGTGTTACATTTACTCAATGTATTGTAAGTGAAAACCAATCAAATAATTAAACAAATTATTATCATCTTGTGATGAAACAAATGCATTCACTCAGACTAATTGCTTAATAAAGTAAAACAGAAATGCATGAACTAGAAAATCAATTCAGTTTCGGACCGCGATCTGCGAGTGGCGGATTATTACATTTTGTGTACGATTGGCCTAACATAACAAAAGTCACTCCAATATAAGTGTCGAGTGAAGAGCAGTGGTAGGTAACCTTTTAAATATATATTAAGGAAAAATAATGCAAATATTTTGTTTTTAATACACCTTACAAACATGTAGATAAACGAAGAAACAGAAGCCTTGATTGACCCTTATTTAAATGAGATATTAATTTCTCGTAAACCCTAGCTTGGCTTATTATTATAGTTTTGACAGAAAAGACACAATATTTCTACACATAAATAACAACGGCCGTAAATTGAACAAACTAGAATCACTAGTCGGTGAAATTGGGAGAAAAATCAGATTCCTCCATTTACTTCTTTCTCCTTAAATATCCTTTCTACTTTTAGTCTTCCCACCTCCCATTCCCAATAATATTAGGTCCTTGCATATGAAATTAGCGTTTTGCCGTACTGGCAATTTTGATCTCAAACATCTTCTCTTTGGTTAGGAATTCCAAATTCAAATTTATACAGCTATTTACTCAAGTATTTTTGTTTCGAAAATTATAATTCATTTGTTTTTTCCTCCATTATTTTTTTTCTTTGCGTCACTCAGTTTACAAAATGGAAAACTTGAAATATCGCGTTATTTATGAGTACGAGTTCCACCGTGGCACCAGTGCTGCAGAAACGGCTCGAAGGATTAATGATGTGTACGGCGACGGTGCCGCAAAAGAAAACACAGTGCGTTTTTGGTTCCAACGTTTTCGTTCTGGAAATTTCGACCTGCAGAACAAGCCCCGTGGACGGCCGGAGACCAAAGTTGATAATGAAGAATTGAAGGCTATTGTGGAAGCGGATCCATCGCAAACCACGTCCGAGTTAGCTGCAGGCTGTGGTGTTAGTGATAAAACTGTTTTAATCCACTTGAAGCAAATTGGGAAGGTGAATAAGCTTGAAAGGTGGGTACCTCATGAATTGAGTGAAGCAAATCAACAAACGCGCGTTGACTGCTGCGTTGCATTACTCAACCGGCACAATAATGAAGGGATTTTGAATCTAATCATTACCTGTGATGAAAAGTGGATCCTGTATGATAATCGGAAGCGCTCATCGCAATGGCTGGACCCTGCCGAACCAGCGAAACCATGCCCCAAGCGAAAATTGACTCCAAAAAAGTTATTTGTGAGCGTTTGGTGGACAAGTGCTGGTGTCGTTCACTACAGCTTTCTTAAATCTGGCCAGACGATTACGGCAGATGTCTATTGTCAGAAAAGCTAGCTGCTAAACAACCGAGGCTGGTTAATCGCTCTAGGCCACTGCTGCTTCATGATAACGCTAGACCACACACTGCACAACAGACGGCTACCAAATTAGAAGAGCTTCAATTGGAATGTCTAAGACATCCACCGTACTCTCCGGACCTTGCCCCAACAGATTACTATTTTTTTCGAAATTTGGATAACTTCTTGCAAGGGAAAAAATTCAACTCCGATGGGGCAGTCCAAACCGACTTCAAAGATTTTATTGATTCCCGTCCGAATGGTTTTTTTAGTAAAGGGATCGATCAACTACTTATGAGATGGCAAAAGTGCATACATAGCAATGGTACATATTTTGATTAAATAAATGTATTATATTTAAAAAAAAATCAACTTTATGTTCCTCCCATACAAAACGCCAATTTCATATGTAAGGACCTAATATTTCAACACAAATTAATCAATAAATAATATTTAGCGTTTTTCCAAATTTAAATTTTGTATTATCACTTATAATTGGACATGAACTTGGATCTTCTGGCTTACAGAGCTTCAGGTCATGTGGCTATTCCTCTTACGTCTGATTGGAACATTGTTGGAAAATTATTAGGTATTATTACTGTTAAAAAATAATGTATTGTTCCTTTTTATTGTATCGATTTTTAAATGCGTTGTAATACGTCTTTCATTGTTTGGTTTTTCGTTAGATTCGAGAATTTACACTTGAAGATGGAGGTGATATTTAATATTTAGGTAGAAAATAATCAACGTTACATTTTAATGCCATGCAATACCTATAATCAAAATACAAATAATATTTTTTTCTATAAATAAAAAATATTCTCATATATTTTTAAATTAAGGCTAAAACACGTTTACTGTCACCATCCGCTTTTTTACGTTTTTAGAAAAAATAAGACACTGTTTATAAATGATTAATTTTCAAAATATCAAAAAAAAATTGTTTTCTCGTATTCGATTGATTTAAAATATTAAATGAACCGAAGATTTTCTAAATATTTTTTAAAAATATTTAACCACCCTACGTATTTGAACGTACGTGATACGTTCACTGTGATTGTACCATTCTGCGCTATCCCGTATCACGTACGCGCTTGAAAAAAACTAATGTACCTAAAATGTACAAACTGTTAGGGATACGCGCGTGTGCCAACAACACTCGGGTACAAGTCTTCATAAATATGATAGTTTTACAAGGGGTAGGCGAAGTGTGCAGCCGAGTATTTAACGTTTCGCAATTTAAAAAAATTAAATTAATTTATAATTAAATTTCATTTAAAAAAAAGCTGCTTTTTTGCACGTTACTCGGAAAATTACCCAAAGGTAGGGCGGTTAATGGTGTATATTTGAATTATTTATTTCACAGCATCAACAACAAATTTAAAGTAACTAACTAACTAACTAACCATCACGCCGTTTCCCCGAAGGGGTAGGCAGAAAGAACGGACTTTTCTTTCCTGACATATTTCTCTCGCTTCCTCTACATTCATACATCGTGTCATGCACGCGCGTCGATTTCTTTAACTCCTCACATGGCCAACATTCAATATTTGATTTATTTGATCGTGCCAAGTTTTCCTCGGTCTTCCTCTATTTCTGGTTCCATTTACATCATTAACATATAATTTTATACCATTTTTTCTTCATTCATTCTTTACATACATATTGGACATCCAAACCATCTTAATGATCCTTTCATTATTTTGTTCATGACACCATCATTCGCACCGCATTCACTTTTCATATTTTCATTCGACACTCTATCATACACAGAGTATCCACATATTCGTCTAAGAGATCTCATTTCTACTGCATTTATTCTACTTCCATACTTCTTTTGCCAGTTCCATGCTTCTTTTGCCAGTTGCCACAAAAAATTTTATTTGCCAAATATAATTTTTTTAATGATTGAGCAAGTTCCACCAGTTGACAACTACTGGCATAAAGGATAACGGAAATGGGTGCTTTATTCCCTCTGTTTACTACTTTGCTATCATAGAGTAATATCATTTGAGGCGCTTTGTTTGCGTTTGTGATGTGATTTATGGACTCAGCAATCGTGATGATCAATTTCACAGTTATTTGTAATGCGCGGATCACAATTTTCATAAACGTTTTTGAAACAAACAATTGTTAAATCTTAGCAAACAACTTTTTATTACAAACATCGTATTTAACGGATTAATTCATATTTTCATTTTATGATTCGAATACGTTTTAGACATGGGATAAATATACTGATAGACGTATATTGTAGGTATACAAAATCAACGAAGATCGAGAAAAATGTATCTTATATTTCTTTCATATGAAGTTCTTGTTAATTTTTACACCGTTTTTAGATAATTCATTGTTTTGGCGGAAACACTTTGATTTTTAAATATTATTAACTGTTTTAAAAATTTGTTTTTTTGAATGAATACAAATACTTGTAGAAAAATACTGGATTTTACACATTCAAAAATTCCCATTCATTATTAAGGATTAATTGTATCTCATAAAGTCTTAACATAAAATAATCGCTTAACCCAACCAATGACAGGTCATAAGTCCTGTAAACGCCTCGACTACCATATTCTGTTTCCAAAAAATAAAACAATTTACATCTTCGTCTCTACTGAGACACAATTAATTGTTTTTAAAAATAATAACTTTGTTAAAAGTATCACAATCGATTATATTTTGTCGCGACAGCTGTTTCCCTAACCGATGTAAGCATCGTCAGGTCTTACAATCAACTAAAAAATACATCAGAATGACTTAGTTTATATATATAATTATTAGGAGAGGAAGAAACTACATACAATATTGTGAACAATAATAATAAAGAATGAAAAAAATAGTAATTAGCTTTAAAGTAACAGAAATTCAATATTGATGAGTCAAAAAAATTAGAAGAACTAAACAGGGAAGCAAATGACAGACAAATGAAAGACAATTATAATAAAGGTGGAAAAAACATATTTAGATAATAACCGACGATTCATACATAATTGAGAAATTAAAAAAATAAGTGAAAAGGTAATATAATATAATTTTTTTTTTATTGAATTATTTTACAAAAACGTTTACAATGTATTATATACAAAAGGGGAATATGTAGGAATTTAATTGTTAGTGATACGTATTTCGCACTTCTTTGCTTTTAAAATTTCTAGATTTTCTAATTTTTCTAATTTTTTTGGATTATTTGTTAAGTGTAAAAAAATTGTATTCGTGATTTCAAAATGATGGTCAAAATTAATTCAATTAAGAATTAATCGCCATTTCGGGAAGAAAGAAAGAAAGAGGTCAGCAAAACAGCTGTCGCGACAAAATATGATCAATCATGATATTTATTATAAAGTTTTTATTTATTTTAAACAGTTAATTACATAGTTTTTGTGTATATATATAAATATATTTTTATAAATAAACCATAATTTTATCATATTCCAATGAGTAGATAACTCATTATGGGACAAAATGATTAGTTGTATATACTACTCGTATAAATATAGGACATTAACTTTGTTATTTTTTATTACCAGTCGAAACTCTAACTAACTAACCATCACGCCGTCTCCCCGAAAGGGTAGGCAGAAAGAATGGACTGTCACACTTAACCGATGCGGCACTCCATCCTTCTCTTTTCGTTCCGCGTGAGACGCGATGTGATGGGTTGCGAACCTCATCGCCACCATTCGCCGCCAAAAACAGTCCCTTAAAAATCGTAAAATAGGGGGTTCACTGTATGTATGCAATGAAGATATCCTTTTTACATAGTGTTATCATTTTATCGCTTTGCACTTCTTTACCGCGTGATATTTTCAAGAGAAATATATAATATATCGAAACTCTATAAATATAAAACACTGTAAAATAAAAAAAGTAATACGTATTTTGTGTAAAACTTGTAATATTTTCTTTAACTGTTCTTTTCTGAACTTTTGCGTGTTTGTTTTCCATCAATGATTTTTCCTTGTATACTTCTTTGTGGGAGGTTTCAATGAAATGAAAAGAGTTGCGCGGGAAAGAGTGTGATTACCCTTAGCATAGCAATTCGAAATGTGGGGTGTGTTACCGTCTTAAACATTGGTTCCCAAACTTTTTTGTCCCGTGGACCCCCTGCTGATTTCTTATATTTTGTGCAGACCCCCTACTTTCGTAATATTGTTTTTTTTTATTACACCTATAACTATAAAATGAGTTTTTGAAACTGAAACAGAGCAGAATTAGGCCAATAGGAAAAATAATCTGGAATTCGCTGACGACCTTTTTTAGCTCATTCGTGATCTGATTTTCACAAATGAGCAAAAAATGGTCGCTGCCGATTTTGACCAGCGGATTTTCCCGAATGAGCTAAAAAAATCGCCAACGAAAAATATTCGTTATATTTTATAATATTTTCCATAATAATAAAAATGTGTCACATTTTTATTATTTTATATTAAACATTACGCGGACCCCCTGACGCTGTTCAGGGACCCCCAAATCAATTATTTTTTCACGGACCTCTTTGGGAACCACTGGTCTTAAAGAATGTTTGACAATTTCATATTTGCGTTAGCCTTTGTATATATTAACTTTATTTGAATTTATATTTAAAGTGAGTTTATAATAATAATTTTTTTGAATGTTCATTTAAACTACATAATAAGTACTGACTTTTTTTAACATTAGAAAGTTAAGAATTTATTAAGAAAGACTTTTACCCTAAAATATTCTACTATTTCTGCTATCTTCTTTTTCTTCTATATCTTAGTTATTTTATTATATCAACACCTTAATAAAAATAGCATCGTATTATGTGTATTTATTCGTTTACATTAAAAAAAACGATAATTGATTTGAATAAAAACGTTTGTTTTCTAGAAGTTTTGTTATATTTTATAGCAACAAATTTTTCGCCTTTGTTAGGCATTATCAAACGTGTCATTGATAAAAAAACATTTGATAATGTCTTAGAAAAGTGTTGTATGTCATTTCCATAAAATATATGAAAACTTCTATAAAACAAACATTGGTATTAATAATTTATTATGAAGTTTTACATCATTGTTCAAGAAACAATGAAAACAAAATTTGAATTTCAACACTGTTCGATTTTATTAAAATTTCCGATTGAGTTTGTAAAATTAAGCTTCATGATTTTGTGAAAATTAAATGTGAAGGTCTTCGTTAAGTCGGCCCGTGGCAGGACAAGTATCCTTCTGGCGGAATATCGATCCTCCCCACCCCCTGCGTGTTTTGTGAAGGGATGTGTTGGTGCTGGCGGTGTAGGTACAGTACAAAGGGGAGTGAGGGAACTAGAGTAAGGTTTGTACACCAGCCGCTGTGGTCATTCCATTCCGTGTAAAGGGATAAAATCGAGAAGAATTCAAGTAGCCGTAGAAAAATATTGTGTGTTATTCAATTATTATTCGTCTTCTTAGTTATAAAATACATGGCTATTTGTCGAGAGGTAGTGATAGATTCCGTCTCCGAAGACCCAAACTTGAAAGTACAAAGAAATGTGTTTTCTATAGAGGACTTCAGTTATATAACGGATTGCCAGTTATCTCGCGATCTTTCGTCGGAAATGCTTTCAATATATTTAAGTACCAATATTTAATGTTTTTTAGTTCTTATTTGCGATTTTTATATTATTTATTTATTGTTTTTCAAATATTGTTTTAAAAGTTGTAAAATATTTTTGTAATGTATATAACTTTATTAAATAAATATCTTCTTCTTAAATATATTCGTCCCTATCCTGCGCCGCTCGGAACAGCTCCTCCACACTTCGGATGCCAGTCCACTCCCTCACGTTTCGCGGCTAGAACATTTGTCTCCTTCCGGGCCCTCGGTGTCCTTCAATTTTCCCCTCTAATATCAGTTGGAGAAGGTGGTAATTTTCCCCACGCAGTATATGACCCAAATGTGAGATCTTTCGAACCTTGATAGTTGAAAACTATTCCCTGTCAACTCCAGCTCGCCTCAGGACCTCGGCATTGGTAACCATGTCTGTCCAGGGAACTCTGAGCATTCGGCGATGGAGACACATTTCAAATGCTTCCAGTCTTAACTAAAATAAAATAAATAAATAAAAAAAACTAAAATAAATAGGTCTGAAGACCTGTTATTGGTTTCATATGGACTGCCAACTCCCTCACCATATTTTCGGTGGTCGGCCGCGTAGTCGAGAACCCTGAGGTAGACTGTCGCGAGCTGTCTTTGGGATTCTATTTTCTTGCATACGGGAGACATGCTTGTTCTAGTATCTTCTATTTTTTCGTCCCTATCTGACCAATGTCTTCAACCTCGTAGATTCTTCGGATTTCTGTTTTTCTTATCAGTCACGAAGGCTTTTGCTATAGGTCGGCTTTACCTCGTAATACTTTCGTCTCGTTGACGCGCAGTTGTTGCGTGGTTCAAGCTGCGTCGGCTCTAGATTCTATTACGTATGTTAATGTCTGACACAGGTTTTGTGGATATAATAAATTATTACTACTTGCAAAGCGTGAAATATTAATATAATTGAAAATATATGATACAATTTATTCAAAAACCTCTTTGATTCTTAAATGTAAAGTATATAACAAGGAAACCTATTAAAGTATTTTAAATTAGAAAACGAAAGCAGGACACGATTACACATTATAAATATTAAGTGTATTTATGCGCATTTCATAAATTTGAGGTATCCATACTAATGGATTGGTATTTCACCAATGTTTGAAGATAATTTGAACTTAATATAGGTTTGAACTACAGAAGCGTGTGATTTCTACCCTTGAAGTACTTAAAGTCCGTACCTTGATAGGGTTAGATTGAGAGGACATATACAATTAGGATGATTAATATTTTACGTCTAGATGTTTCCAAACATTAAATTAAAGGGACGGAATTATTGGTTTGAAATCTACCTTGACATCATTTGATTTTAGCGATTAGTATGAATATCAAAATTACTCACAGAAACTGGATTTCGTAAAAAATAAATTGTGAAAAAATCCAGTTATTTTAGGAAGTAGGTACTATACTCGTATGTATATGTATATGTATATGTATATGTATATGTATATGTATATGTATATGTATGTATATGTATATGTATATGTATATGTATATGTATATGTATATGTATATGTATATATGTATATGTATATGTATATGTATATGTATATGTATATGTATATGTATATGTATATGTATATGTATATGTATATGTATATGTATATGTATATGTATATGTATATGTATATGTATATGTATATGTATATGTATATGTATATGTATATGTATATGTATATGTATATGTATATGTATATGTATATGTATATGTATATGTATATGTATATGTATATGTATATGTATATGTATATGTATATGTATATGTATATGTATATGTATATGTATATGTATATGTATATGTATATGTATATGTATATGTATATGTATATGTATATGTATATGTATATGTATATGTATATGTATATGTATATGTATATGTATATGTATATGTATATGTATATGTATATATATGTATATGTATATGTATATGTATATGTATATGTATATGTATATGTATATGTATATGTATATGTATATGTATATGTATATGTATATATATATGTATATGTATATGTATATGTATATGTATATGTATATGTATATGTATATGTATATGTATATGTATATGTATATGTATATGTATATGTATATGTATATGTATATGTATATGTATATGTATATGTATATGTATATGTGTATGTACGAGATATGTTCAAAAAGTATCACGAATTTTGAATTTCCGCCGGTTACGTATACTCGATTTTTGATTTTTTTGTGGCGTTATGTTGGTACTCATGTCTCTCACTTATGCCGATAAGTTCGGCCAGTTTGAATGTTCAGTTAATTTTTGAGAGCCACTTTGCTTGCACGTGTTTTGGCTCGTCTTCGATTTTTGCCCACTCCAAAAAAATGGATCAAAGAATCTGTATCAAATTTTGAGTGAAAAACAAAATTAAGTCCCTGGACGCATTCCGAATGTTGACTGTGGCATATGGTGAAGCTATCTTGGACCAAAGCAACGTTTATCGGTGGTACAAAATGTTCTCAGAGGACCGAGAAGATGTGAACGAAAAAGAGCCTGCCGGACGCCCGAGCACGTCAACAACAGACGAAAACATTGATGAAGTGAATAACATAGTATTGGCCAATCGTCGAATCACCGCTAGAGAAGTTGCTGAGGACTTAAACATATCGCTTGGCTCGTGCCATTTGATTTTTACCAATGATTTGGGCATGAGATCGGTCGCCGCGAAATTCGTACCAAAATTGCTCAATTTCGCATCTGCTTGTGCGCGAATTTTTGGCCAAAACAACTCACCAATAATGCCGCAGCCACCGTATTCCCCAGATCTGACCCCCTATGACTTTTTATTGTTCCCGAAACTGAAGAGGCCCATGAAAGGACGACGCTAGGCTACGATTGAGGAGATAAAGACGGCATTGAAGGAGGAGCTGAACAAGATCACAAAAAACGATTTTTTGGGGTGCTTCGAGGATTGAAAAAAACGTTGGCACAAGTGTATAATATCCGGTTGGGATTATTTTGAAGGGGACAAAACAGAAATTCATGAATATATAATAATTTTTGAAAAAAACACAAAATTCGCGATACTTTTTGAACGGACCTCGTATATGTATATGTATATGTATATGTATATGTATATGTATATGTATATGTATATGTATATGTATATGTATATGTATATGTATATGTATACGTAAACGTATATGTATATGTATATGTATTAAATGTATAAGGATGGTAAAAAAAGTTTATGTTAACGATGTAAATGGTACCAGAAATAGAGGAAGACCGAGTAAAACGTGGCACGATCAAATAAATCAAATATTGAATGTCGGCCATGTGAGGAGTCAGAGAAATCGACGCGCGTGCATGACACGATGTATGAATGTTGAGGAATCGAGAGAAATATGTCAGGAAAGAAAAGTGTGGCAGTCCATTCTTTCTGCCTACCCCTTCGGGGAGACGGCATGATGGTTAGTAAGTTGGTTAGTTTTATAAAAAATATATCGATAAACATTATATAGTACGATCGGTTTGTTTTGTGATATAATAAATCAATATTCTTGCTTAAAATCTTTCTTGGCGTATTGAAAATTAACGGTGGGATTTTATCTTAAAGAATGGGATTCGTACAATAAGGTCTGAGCCTTTTGTAGTACTTTGACCTAGTTTAGGGATAGTTGGAAAAAATCTTTTGTTTCTGGACTCCTGATCCGAATCCAACTATCTTACGGAAACAGAAAATCGAATGATCATTTTTACGGAAATTGGACCGTTCCTGGCATAAAGAAGTATTTCTCTTAAAAATATTAAATAAGAATATTGAATTTTATTATATAAATATGAATATACGAGTATTTGCTTATTTCCTGATTATGATAATAAGGGTTTTACATGATAAAGCACTTTAGTGTTAACAAAATACGTACGTATTTTATATGAGAATTTATCATTTTATTTATATGTATACGTATTCAATTACGACGGGATTGAGTAGGCAATTTGAATTTTATTATATGAGGTGGTTGGCATTACAACGCCACGCTTGCCAGACGGGTTGGCGAGGTGTCCTTCCACGTTAGCCTATGCATCAATAGTATCCACCGAGGTTAATTACTCGATCTCTAACATTTCGCATGGTTTCCAGGGGAGACCAAAGTCGAGGAGGTGTGAATAGCTACTTGGAATCAGATCAATCCTCCAGCGTAGCATTGCCATCACCACGGTGATGACCATGCACCGCTCGAAGAGTCAATAAGATCCCCCTTACTCCCCCCTTATATTGATTTAATCTTCTATTATTCAATAAAAAAGTAAATGTAGTGCGAATAAAATTGTTAAAAAAAAATAATACTAGATGTTGGATGCATACAGTTATTAATGAAGAAATAATATGGTGAAGTAATTTGTGTAAACAAGAGATAGAGAAAGACACAATAAAATGAGACTCCAATCAATCAACTATTGATTGTCGGCCACGTGATATGTCTGAGAAGTCGACGTGCGTGCATGACACGAGGTATATGAGTTGAGGAATCGAGAGAAGTATATCAGAAAAAGTAGTGTGGTGGCACATTCTATCTGCCTATCCCTTCAGAGTAACGGCGTGATGGTTAGTTGGTTAGTAAGTCATAACGTGAATTATTAGTCATAAATTAATGTTTGGTCAGGTGTTCTTTCAGTGATTCACGCAAGACTTAGTCTTAATTTAATATTTTCTAAAGAATATAATTTTCATTCAATACAAATCTTTTGCAGAAATAATTTGATTCAAATACAGGTTAAAGAGCTTGACTTTGAATGTTTTGAATAGAGCGACTCAGTAATCATTTGATTGAATTGAGTAGCAAATAAGATATTTAATTATGTAACGAATAGCAATTTGCTTTTCGTATAAAATCGTTTTTATAGTCATACAAAAACTTTTGTGTTATAATCATGTTTGATTCAAAAAACTTTTCGGGTTTCGACACAAGCTTTCGCTTGCCTTCATAGATATTCAAAGAGATATTATTGCGAAACCGCAAATTGGAATATTAAAATTGTTTGTAAACAAAGTAAGTGCCTGAATGTTGTACAAATATAATTTGTCATTCACAAACTTGGGAATGAAACAGAGATTTTATATTCTCTCCGCGTAAAAGGTTATCAAATTCCCTTAACGTCTTTTATGCGGTTGGAAAAGAAAACCACTTGTCAGGAATTACTTAAAATTTTCCTTACAAATTACACAGCTTGTCAAAAAGTTTTGCTTTCCGACTAGTTCTACAAGAGGTAAGTTTTTCGACATTGAAATCTTGCCCACTCAGAAGACAAGCAAAAGACAGCTAAGTACGTATTAAATACCTTCTTACACAACCCTCAAACTGGACGTATCTCAAAGGTATTTTCTATAAAATTGTAGTGTGTGAAAAATTACATTAAATTCGTGGAAAACATCTTTACATAAACAATAAAAAATTTCTAAAATCTTTCTTGTAGCCTGTTTTTTTCCCGGGACGTTGCAGACAGCACGGTATCGCTTCAAGGTTGCTGAACGCATATTTTTGGCTTATTTTTGGACCCGTTTCACATCTCAATTCATAACTAACTAACCATCACGCCGTCTCTCCGAAAGATTAGACAGAAATAATGGACTGTCACACCTTAACCTTCTCTTTTTGCCCCGCGGGAGACGCGGTGTGATAGGTTGCGAACCTCATCGCCACCATTAGGCATCTCCCGGGCACACTTCGATTGTTCAACATCCACAAAATAAATCTAAAAAAATAATAAAAAATACAATGATATAAAATAAAATAACAAAATAAAAATAATTTAACACAAAATGTTGTATTAAGATGGTGCATTTATTGTCTTTTTAATTTATGTTGTCAATATTCTTTATATAAACGATAAAACTGATATAATTTTAATATTTAAACAGTAAAAACGTATTACGTGTCACAACTAACTACAATAAAGTGCGGCGAAAATCAAATTGACCAAAACAATTCACTTTTACACGAAATATCTCCAAATTTACGGGAGCACCACATGAACCAAACCAATTTTTAAAATCAGAATTAGACAATACAAACATTAAAACACGTATGTAAATATTTTATTATTATCTATATATTATCCAATATACGAGTATAGTATAGAAAATCCACAACTCAATATGCCCTATGATATACCTGTAAATATAGTAAGAACTAACCTTTAAGGCAGATAATGGCCAATGGTTAAGGCTCTGGACGTAGTCAAAAGATTATAAAAATCTGACATAACTAATTTTGACCAATCATTCAAGTACATATATTTTTTTAGATTTTTTTGTAACAATGTTTTTTTTAATATATCAAAACCATCATCTCTAACTCGGGGTGAATTATCACCCCCGCGCATCGGTTTTTGTGGTTTTATATTTTATTTATTTATCAAAATCTTAGACACGCCTTCGTGGGTTTTCTCAAAAGGGAGAACAATTCACACATGACGTGATAAGTCAGTAAAAGCTCGCTGCTATCTCAAAGTTAACTGGGAATATCGGGGTGAAAGTTCATGCCACATCACATTTATATTTGCGGAGTCTTTTGAATAAAATTCAAAATAATCAAGCATTTCTTGGTAGATTTGAATTTAATGACGGTTACATAAGAATAACCAAATATATTTGTGTTTCCTTACCTTAAAATTTTCAAAAACTTCACCAAAATATATAACATATTTTGAACAAAATATTCAGCTTATTAAACAATAATTGGAAACGACCAGCCATTAAACTGTGGAGGAACTGCTTATATGCAAAATATTGGGACTTGGACTTGGATCTTCTGGCTTACAGAGGTTCAGCTCATGTGGCTATTCCTCTTACGTCTGATGGGAACATTGTTGGAAGGTGATTTGGTTGGTTGTTAGTTTATTCGGGGGCATGATTTGTGTGGCCCGGAGTGTTCCTCTGAAGGAGAATCGATTTTGGGCGCTTGTGGCGGCTGGAAGTGTTTGGGTCGTAATTAGAGAGGTCTTTTATTGTGGGGTTGGGATGTGAAGGGAGTCCTTTGTAAAAACGTTCGGCAAGTTTCAGAATGAATTCATCTATCATCGGGATTCCCGATTCTAGGTGCAGTTGTGTAATCCTGGTCCATGAAGGCGCACCAAGCGATAAACGGATAGCCTTATTTTGCAGGATTTGGAGTTTTTGTATGTGACTCGAAGCTGCATAGCCCCAGATTGGGGCTGCATAAGTGAAGATCGGCCTTATAACCGTTTTGTATATCAGGAGTTTATTGTCGATGCTTAGTTTACTGTTTCTAGCTAACATTGGGTAGAGGGCTGAGATTGCTTTTGACGCGGCTTTGACTTTATTTGTAATGTGTGGCCTCCATGTCAGCTTAGAATCCAAGGTAACCCCAAGGTATTTGATTGTTTTGGTCCAAGGAACGTCTTGGCCGAACATTTTTATGTTGGGAATGTTTGGAGGAATGTGTCTTTTACTGAAAAGGGTCGCTGCGCTTTTACTCGGATTGATGGTAATGCGCCAGTTTCTGCACCACACCTCTAGCACATCGGCCTGTTTTTGCACCCTGCGGGTCGCGAGAAGCGGCCTTTTAGCACTGGAGATGATGCCCGTATCGTCAGCGAATTGGGCAATGTGGGTGTTCTGATCTCGGGGAAGAGGGATATCACTGCAGTAGATGTTGAACAGAGTAGGAGCCATTACTGAACCTTGGGGAACTCCTGCTCTGATAGGGCGTACAAGGGATTTGGCCTTGTTGATTTTGACGCTGAAAAGGCGATCGGACAGAAAGCTGGCTATGAGTTGAATCATAGGCAGTGGGATGTTTGCTTTTCCCATTTTGTATAACAGGCCGGTGTGCCAGACGCGGTCGAATGCTTTACTGACATCTAGGGAAAAGAAAGTGGTGAATTTGCGCGTGTTAAAGTTTGTGGCAATAAGTTCAACTACACGAAGTAGCTGATGTTGTGTGGAGTGTTGGGCACGGAAACCGTGTTGAAAATCTGGAATGGTACTCTGTTCGTGAAGTGTTGTTTTGAGTCTTGATTGTATGAGTTTTTCTAACAATTTACCAGTGCAAGGAAGAAGACTAATTGGTCTATGATTTGAAGGAGCTGTTGGGTCCTTGCCTGGCTTGGGAAGAAGGATAACGTCTGCGATTTTGTAGGGTTTCGGGAAGTATCGGAGTCTAAGGGATGCGTTGAAGATCGCTGTCAGGGCACAGATGCCTTTGAGAGGGAGAGATTTGAGAATTTTGTTAGATATTGAGTCAGGACCTGGTGATTTGCGGGTATTAAGATATTTTATTTGTTGTTTCACCTCTCTAGGTGAGGTGAATGGGATCGGTGGGAATGAAGGAGTTTTGGCTAAGAGTTGTGAAACGTGAGATTCGATGCAAAATATATTATATATATTTTATAGAGGTTTGGTTTTTAAACAAGCAACATTGTTTCTACAGACTGTCAATTTGACAGATTACAGTTGATTTGTAGTCAATACGTTTTGCTATTTTACCATGAATAGACTGACGTCAGAACAACGCTTGCAAATTATGCAAATTTATTTTGAAAATCATGGTTCGGTTCGTCAAACTTATCGTGCATTACGTCCATTTTTAGGTAGACATAATCGTCCATCCGAGCGAGTTATTCGGAAGACCATGGATCGTTTTCGCACCACGTGCACTCTAGTGGATAATACGCATCCACAAAGACGACAATTGTCGAAAATTGGACTACACGATTGCGCTTCATTCGAGCTAGCCTTGGCGCTTATATGCCCGAAATCATATTTAAACAATAATGGCATAAAATTATCTATTAAATAAAGCCAAATACATTAACATTATTCGAATGTTTTTTTTTTCATTTTGAATATGTATTGTACTCGTATACCTCTAAAAAAATACCCATTATAAAATAATGTAAATATGAAATATATTGGTAGAAGATTATTATAAATAATTTAAACATATTCTTTACAACAATATTCCGTTTGCTTTTCTAGTTCCAACCGGTTTCGTCAGCTCAGCTCGAGGCTGTATTCTGTTCACCAGATGGCTGGGAGCTACTGAAACCGGTCGCGTCTAGAATAATAAGTACAATTCGCTTTACGGTGGATGATGTCAGTTATGTATTTTGGTTTAATTTTCATAATTATCTGTACCACATTTTTCACTATCTCGAAAACTCTAAAATAAATTGTAGATTATAGAGAGTTGATAGTGTAATTAAAAATACACTAGTTTTTTTTTAATTCGCAAACAATTTTCATTATTTAATAAATAAAAATTAGTACTCTCATAAAACTGAATTTTAAATTCTCCATATTTCAATGAAAAGATTCATAGGAAACCTTTGCTTTTTCAAAAATAAATTGCAAATATAAGATAAACTTAAATTATTATATATTTCGCTTCACTTAATATTTTCATCGAAAACTCTCAAATATATTGTAAACTATACACATTATATCAAAGAAGTGATTTAAATTGACATATTAACAAATACACATAAAGATTCGAAAAATCAGGATAATTTGACATTTGATATATTATTGTAACACCTGATGATGTCAACATTGGTTGATGAAACAGCTGTCGCGTAAAATAAAATACGATTGTGATACAAAAAACAAAGTTTAGTGTTTCGGCTAAAACAATGGACTATTAAGCTATACAGAGTTGAAAATATCATTAAAAATACACGTACATTTTTAAATTCGCATACAAGTTTCATCCTTAAGTAAAAGAAATACCCTCATAAAATAGAATTTTAAATTCTTCATATTTCAAAGAAAGGATCCACAGTAAAGAAAACAATTTAAAATAATGCGTGTTTATTCTTTGTGTTTATACCCGCATTTAGTTCGCGTTTCGTTAGATTTAAAATCTACTTTATCATTATGAAAATGTATTTACCAAAGAAAATATAAAAGGACAATATTGTTCACCAAGAGATCTGTTTAAGATTTCGCTATATGGAAAAAAGTAATTACTTTTTTACGTTTGTGAATTTTTTTATGATTGTGGTGCATGCTTTATCCTTATTATTTTTAAAACGAACATATTTTCAAGTGGTTTATTCTAACTATCTAACCATCACACCGTTTTTCCGGAGGGGTAGACGGAGACGTTGGACGGTCTCTGCAGTCTTCCGCAACCCCCTTCAGCTCAATAAATAAATAGATACATTCATGACACGATACAGATACTCCCCTTAGGAGAACCCCCTATATTTTTTCAAATCAATCAATTCAATGACATGTTTGTGGGGGTATTGCTACCTCTATAAGAACAATCCTACCTTTGTTTTTCGAAGTTTTTATTCAAGTGCGTTTATTCTTTGTGTGAATTTAGCTTTTTTATAACACTGTTATGTTTAAACCTTTTTTAAATTTATTCTTGTCCTTTATATGAATTAAAACACTTTTTACAACTTTTAAGTTTATATATCTCGACATAAATCGCAGATTTAACACCTTTATCACCGTGAAATTGAAGTAAGTTACCAAAAATACCTGAAAAAATTCAAAAACCTAAATACACATGTAACATGTATTAGTACACAGTGTTGTAATTCATAAAAACGTCATTACATAATTCTATTAAGTTGCATGCAATGCATTAAGTTTATCATAAAAGTATATTCTTACATCATGTTTTCGTTTAGAAAGGAAATTGATTATGTGGTCAGAATTGATGGTTGAGGTATTAGTTTTGTATAACTCCATTTTGAATTTATAATAGTAAACACAATTGTCTTACTTGGATTCAATTTATATTAATAGTGACAAATTTATTTCGCCTTGCGAGGGCAATCTCAAACTGTTGCCACCTAGTCAAAACTTTCACAGCGTTTTTAGAGCAAGTTTCATTAAAGCAATTACATCAGTGATCGTCCTGTGGAAGAAACAGATCAGAACCGTCGACCATTAAATTAATCACTGGTGTGAACAAAAAGAAAGTCTTATCTTGATTCTCTTTTTCTATTATCATTGATTGAGGTCCAATCCATGCTCAGACATATATTTAACTGGAATTTTCTGTAATTTGTCAACGTTATGTTTTTTCCGATTTTTTGATATACTTATGAAAGAAAATGTATGGAAATTATTTAGTTTGGTTGAAAACTATTCAAGAGATAAGACCATTTTACATGTCGGGGCCTGTAAAACCCCGATATTAAAGATTTAACCCCAACTCAGTGTTTGTGCCTTTTCAGTCGGTTTTGGTTCTTGGGCAATATTCTCGATTTTATATTTCTTGAAAAATTATGTAAGACTCCACATTAAATATTTTATGGTATGATATTTGCCATTTATGCTGAGGCAACTTTAAATGCTGTTTGAAATTTGATAAGCTGTGGCGAAATGTATCATTCCCATAACGTTATAATTTCCCGAAAACAAACATGTTTGCTTTTTCTTGAACAATCATGCAAACCTCCATATGAAATAATTAATATAAATAATAATGAAATAAAATGATGTTTTTTTTTATAACTACTTCCACATTTATCTTTATTTCGACAGCGACTAGATCCGCCAGACTCGCTGTTGACATAAAGACAAATGTGGAAGTAGGTATAAAAAACATCGTTTTATTTAATTATAATTTAAAATGAACTTCCATTAAGAGATTTTAGTTTAATCATTTGATTATCTTTAAAAATATAAATTAAATCGTTTGTTTTCTAGAAGTTTTATAATCATTTATGGAAATGACAAGTTTCGTTTTTCTAGAGCATTGTCAAATATGCATTTGACAATGCCTTAGAAAAGCGAAACATGTCATTCCCATAAATTGTAATAAATCATCTAGAAAACAGACGTTTTTTTTATTTATTAGAACAAAGAGATTTTTATTTATAATTAATATGCAAAAACTTTATATGACATGTGGATTAATGGTAGGTTCACAAAAAACTGAAAATGTTATAGTAATTAAAGATTTCAGTCTGAAAATTTGAATAAAAGTAACCACATAACCGTATTATTTCAATAACTCAGTGTTTAAAGCGTGCCAAATTTTCCAAGTAGTCAATCAATTCAATTCGAATAAAACGAACTTATTTCATTCGAATTTCATGAATCACAGGTTGTAACTTTTTGTATTCAATTTCTTTTGCTTGTAAAGTTACTTGAAATGTTTCAGATCATTTGGTTTCTACGCACGTCTTCATAGAGCGAATTCCTTCCATTCTGTCGTGAAATTTAATTAACGCAGTTCCGCCTTCCGCCTAATCCATTGGAAAAAGAAACGAAGTAAAATGTACCCCGCACAGGGTAAACCGTACTCAGAAGCCCCCTACAAACTAATATATATTCCGCCGAGATACTGAAATGATAATTTATTATTAATAGTGGATAAAATAGTAAAAAACATATCAAATTAATTCAAAAGCCTTTTTTCAACTGATTCGGCACTATATTATATCATAAAACAATAAAGGTGTATTTGTTTCTGCTAGTTACCTGTGGCAACATCAATATTGACTGTTCTATATTCCGCCATGCAGAATCAACCTGTCTTTGGTAATGCCAGTAGGGAGAGCTATTCAAACGCTTTATTTAATTGCTTCGGAAGTGGATATTTTTGTGCCAATAGGACGGTGTTCACTACTAAAAGTACTAAAAACAATGTCCAAAATGCAGGAAAAAAAACGTTTTTTTTTGTGCGAAAATTCAAATCTTGTTTTTGAGAATTATACCATAAAATCGGTGCATTACGACATAATAAGTGCAATTTAGTTTCAAAATGAATAAACATAGATTACGTGCTCGTTAAATTTAAATAAATATATATTAGGTGGAAACTGAATATGGTTGATCAAGGTGTTTAAAAGACTTATGACCTGTCATTGGTTGGGTTAAGCGCACGCTTTATGTAATTACAACATTCCCCATTCCACCTTTCTTATGACCATGTCTGACAAATTTTTGGAAGTTGTATATATGTTAAAGTCCTACATCAGATTTCACATGTCGGTTTCAACGCGCCATCTATGAAGATTTTGATTATATATGTTAATCTCTAAGATTACTCTATATATAATCTACACACTAAAGCTACTACATTAAGCAGAACATCTTTTTAACACAATGTGAAAGGCTACCCCGCCATTAGTTATTCAGTTTCCAATTTGCATCTTCGTCTCTGTTGAGATACAATTAAATCATGAATTGATGACCCGCAATGGGTGAAATCCAGTATTCGTATACAAGTATATGTATACATTCAAAAAAATAAATTAGGTCTTCAAATTACACTACAAAGCTGTACAATTCCATTATATTGTAATAATAATGTAGTTGAGTGATGAACAATTTTATGGTTCTATTTAATAATATATGTATATACATGTATATACATGTATATCAGCTGTTCATTGACTTCAAACAGGCTTATGATAGTATCAGTAGAGAGAAACTGTATGATGTACTCTTGAACTTCAAAATCCCTACGAAGTTAGTAAGACTGGTAAAAGCAACCATGGATAATACAAAATGTAGAGTCAAGATAGGAGGAGAGCTCACAGATGAATTCATGGTATCACAGGGCCTCAAACAAGGTGATGGTTTAGCCCCAACACTTTTTAACCTGAGTTTGGAATATGCCATAAGGAAAACTAACCACCTTGACACGAATCCCAACACATACTTTCATAGCAGCCAGATCATAGGATATGCAGACGACCTTAACATTGTAGGAAGATCCCTAGCAGCCATACACCAAGTATTTGAGCCTTTAGAGACAGCAGCCAAGGAGGTGGGTTTAGAGATAAACGAAGAAAAGACACAAATAATGAAACAAACCAGGAATGCAACCCATAACCCAAGGCGAACCATCAGATTCAAGGACAGATACGACTTTAAGATGGTGGAGGACTTCACTTACCTGGGTTCGTCTATAACAAAAGAAAACGAAGATCACAAGGAAATCGAAAGAAGAATCACAATTGGTAACAAAACATTCTTCTCTCTACTACCAGCGCTCAAATCAAGAAACGTACACTGGAAAACCAAAATCACCCTGTATAAAACAATCATCCGAACAGTAGTGACCTATGGGTGTGAGGCGTGGACAATGACAGCGAAATCTGCAGAGCGACTGGATACTTTTGAGAGAAGGGTGCTGCGCAGAATTCTGGGGCCTGTGAATGACGGTGAAGGCTGGAGAGTGCGGCATAATGACGAGCTGTACAATATTTACAAAGCTCCCAGTCTCTCCACACAGGTCAGACTGAATAGACTGAGATGGGCCGGTCACGTGCAGAGGATGCCGTCATCGCGAACCCCAAAAAGATTGCTGGAGTGGCACCCAGGTGGTAGAAGACCAATTGGACGACCAAGGCTGCGATGGGAGGATGAAGTTCGGAGAGATGGAACAAGATTGTTAAGAGTGTCAGATTGGAGGGTCGAAGCGGAGGACAGGAGGAGTTGGAGGCGAAGAATACTGGAGGCTAAGGCTCGATATGGGCTGTAGGGCCATCGAAGAAGAAGAAGAAATTTAATAATAATAAAATATGTTAATCTCAAAATTTGTCGCAAATGCGAACCGTCTTCCGTTAATTTTACAGAGTTTGTAGTCTAAGCAGGATTTTACGTACACTAAAATGGAACCGGGATAGAAATTTATAGTATCAGATGTTACTTAATATGAATTTTAGTTTGAAACTCTATTTTGATATAAAACTTTAATGAAGTTTGAAATAAAGTTTGCAATATTTTAGATAGAGATTTTAAAAGATGGAATGCTTAATACAGGATATATAGATATGATACTCGATTTTATAGTTTTACTTGTAATTTATTCATCTGAAGCCCACTTTAATTTTTGTTTCAATTGCTATAAAAACATAACGTTTTCTTTTGTACAATGTAAATAAATTTGTAAACAACACTAACTTTAATTTGTCTTTTTCTTTTTTATATTCTTCTGTATAAAGAACACTAACTTAAAAAATAAATTAAAATTAAATATCAGCCAGGTTTCGGACAACCCGGTCCTTCCTCAGTGTATATCATTAATCATAACATCTTTCAAAACTGATAATATATTTGTCAACAATTTTATAATATTTTAAATATCTCTGGTGACACCGGTGGGAAGAGCAATTAATCTGCTGAACGCGGTCTCCTCGGATATCGACGTTATTCATATTAGTGAAAGTACTTTCAGAAGGCAAATACTCTTAATTCTGGAGAGTATCCTGTCTTCCTAATGTTAAACCATCTCTCATGCGTTTCAGGTAGTAAGTATACTACCAGTAATACACAATGTATTATTTTACCTGTTCTCAATAGTTGCCTTAAAATTTATTTTGTGATGTCTGTTGATGAAATAAGCTGATTTGATTTTATTTTATATCTTTATAATATCACTGAGGAAGGACCGGGTTGTCCGAACATGTCTGATATTTTATTTATTTTTTCTTTAAAGCTAGTGTTTTATATACAAAGTATATAAAAAAATCAAAGACAAATAAAACATCTACAACACAAAGTTTGGCGAACATAGAAGAAACACTAACTTTATTAAAAAATCTGAAATTAAAAAAACAAACCTGTTTCGGACTCATAAGCTCTTCATCAATGTTGAACAAAAAATTATGGCGAATATAGAAGAAATTTTCTGTTGTACTTTATTACTATGTCTTTTTCTTCTTCTGTTTCTCCTTATTGTAGATCTTACGATCTGTTTATACAGGATATAAAATTTCTTCCTATGATAAAGACTCCAGCTTTCTCTCCATCTCTTTGGTGGTCGCCCTGGTGGTCGACGGCCCTCTGGAGTCTGGTGCATCACGATCTTGGGAATCATCGCTCCATCCTACTCCATCTCTGCCTACTCAGTAAATAGTATATGGGATCAATGCCACAATATAATGTAATCTATTTCTTTGAATGGCACGTGGCCTCTCAAATTTATTACTATTCAATGGGGGTAATTTTTATTTCTCATTTCAGAAATCATTTTATTGTGGCACCCGGTGAAATCGCAGTGAATTATTTAGTTTACTGTCGACTTAGCGTCAATAAAACGAATTGATTTCGTATAATAAATAAATAAACTGCCATCCAGCAAAAGTGACAAAGTTGCCAATCACATTTGGCGACGGCAAAACAGCAATAAACGATTTATGCGCCGCCAGATGACGTCAAGTTTATTGTCCATTCCGATTCGCCGCAAGCTTTTCCGCGACGGCAGATTTACGAACTAAACGTCCGTTGATTCGCTACTCTTAATGGAGTAATATTCGCTATTTTACGAGTAAGTTACCGAAGAACACATTTTTTGGCTTGAAATTTCGTCGCATTGCCCGGCTCACCGTCGCACGGCGAGGAAAAAACCCAAAACGTGAGCGTTTAACATGTCACGTATGGTTTATGGCGACGTTAAGTACCGAAAACTAAAAAGGAACCGTTGGAAAGTTCTGTTTTCTGTTCGAATAATCTAGAAAGCTCCCGAGGGCGCTCTAAATTTTCCATTCGAAATGACAGCTATATTTTTACATGATTCATTTCATCGCGCATTCGCATTATAATCTTTCCGATTAGAATAAATTCACTTCATCACCATTATTACCCAGAAATAAACTCACATTAAACAGCATTAAAAAAATCGCTGAGATAATTCGGTTATAAATTAAAAAAAACGGAAAAGTTACTTTTGAATAAAATAAACGGTTACTTTTAAAACAAAAACAACTACTAACACTTGCATATTTCGTTTTGACACACATAAAATAAATAAAAACAATTTGAAAAAAAAAATATTATTACTTAAAATATGACAACACAAATTATGTAATTTTCTTGAAGGTTATACGATTTAATTTTTTTGTTTTTGAACGTATTTTGAATGTACTTGAAGACAAATACTGGATTTAACCCATTGCGGGTTAATAATTTAAGGATTAATTGTATCTCAATAGAGACGAAGATATAAATTGTTTTGGAAACAGAATACGGTGGTCGAGGTTACATCTAATCTTAATAGATGGCACTAGTGTAGATTGAATTAAAAATGTTAAGTATTTTTCAACATAGTAGCATATATACATCATTCAAAAATTTTCATTCACACTGCATTCACTTCTCATATTTGCGTTTTCACTCTATCACATACAGATTATACACATTCATCTCAAGAGATCTCATTTTTACTGCGTTTATTCTACTTTTATCCTTATTTTGCCAATGCCGTGCTTTATTTCCATACATAATTTCCATATTGTGCACTGCCTTTCATTCTGCCTATTCCTTGAACGTGACGGCGTGATGGTAAGTTAGTCGTTTCATATACTACATTCTTTGGTTCTTTTTTTTAATTTAAATATGTTTGGTTTCATAATATCGTTCCTAGATGATGAAAATACCTTCGAAACATGTCGAGACAAAATAAATTATTAAGTGAAAACAAATAGTGTTTATTTATGAGAATTCGTTTGTTTTATTCGTACGCGTTTCTACGTAAACGTGAATTACCCCATATATCTGACAAAGTAAGGTATCGCTCGTTCCTTACCCTCTACCATAATTCTTTGAATTTGAAAGCTTTATTCTACTCGTAATGGTGCCTCATAAAGAATAGAACTTTTAATGTAGCCTTCCATCGGGGTACGTAACCATTATGGTTAAAATGTATATATTCATTTGTAAAATGCATTATGGGCAGAGTACATGAGCGGGAGTATAGCCACGTGACCATTCTCTTGTTTTATTTAACGAGAGCTTAATGAATGCACGTTTTTTTATGGAATTTTCCGAGAATTTTTCGCTTTATTAAGTGTTTTTTTTTAAGAAAAACATGTTCTCTATTACGTAATGGATGTTTAAATAATAGAATGTGCATAGGATTTTCCATGTTAGTAAAATAAATAACGTTTTTAAAAGGTTTCCTGCAATAATGGCATATCATTTTTTAGCATGATTTGTATCAATGTCACAGTGATTCATAGTTTGTTTTGTTTAATTTATTGATAATGTTTTTTTAGTACATTAAACATATTTTTAAAGATTAATGATTGAATTCCTTTTTATTAGAATATATGACATTAAATTCAAACTAAGAAGAAATAAAAGCTCATTATTATAAATAATAATCTGATGATGCCAACATTGGCGAAACAGGTGTCACCACAATCTCTTTAATATAAATTGTGATACGTACTCGTTTAATAACAATATTTCTAATTTAAACATTTAACTTTTTGAATTACTTCATTGTCACAAATAAATATTACTTCCCGGAAATATACTTTCATAATACATAATTTATTTAGCGTTGCCCAAGAACGTTGCGTTAACATTTTGTTTACTTTATTGTCACAAATAATATTTCTAATTGTCACAAACATCTTATTGTCAAGAAATACAAGCCCAAGTAAACAAGGCAGTTGCAATCTCTGGGGCTCTAAAATCCACAATATGGAAAAACAAAGACATGGCCATTAAGAGTTAGATGAGAATCTATAAAGCATGCGAAAGGCCAATAATAACATATGGCGTCGAAGCAAGGGCAGACACAGTAAGGACCAAACATGTTTTGAGGACTTCCGAAATGAAGTCACTGAGGACGTAGCAGGCAAGACACTGAGGGATCGCGTGAGGAACACCAGAATAAGAGAGATATGTGAGGTTGAGGATATTATAAGATGGAGCAGACAGCGAAAAAGGGACTTATACGGTCATGTTCAAAGAATGGACTCCACCAGACTCCCCTATATTGCATTGCATAATCAACCTCATGGGATTCGTCCTTGTGGAATACCTCCTAAAAGATGGAAGGACAGCTGGGAATCTACCTCACAGGAGGAGCAACTCTCTGGAGAACAGACCACATAGGTCTACAATAAGGAAGAAGAAGAAGAAGAAGACAAATAAAAATATTCTACGAGAAATATACAACGCTAAATAAATAATTTATTTAGCGTTGCCTAAGAACGTTGCATTAACCTTTTGCTTACTTCATTGTCATAAATAAAAAATACCTCCCAATAATGTACTTTCATAATATATTATATAATTGTTTTATAGTACGAGTTTATGTTGGTCTTCCGATGACGAAGGTGTGAAACCTTCGAAACATGTCTAGAAAAGTAAACTTAGAAGTGGAAAAAAACATGTTAATTCATAAAAAAAAAACGTTAAATTAAAATATTTATATCGGTATACGATAGAACACAGATTTGCAATAAAAACAAGTGCATAAATCATTCGAGATCGGTGACGTCTGTGGCGATACGGTCCCGACTTAACTCATTAATTTTCAGTTCTTGAGCAGTTGTGAACTAATTAGCGTGAAGTTTCTGAATAACTCCGAATCGAATCCAATACGAGGTATTAGTATACTTAATATGAATCTTGTTATGCTGAAAGCAATCGAGATCTGAGATGTAGGATGGTGATTTGAATAAGTAAAAAAAATCATTTCTTAAGCTGTATATGCCAAAAATGTAAAAAGTCGATAAATATGTTGTACTCGTATATTTATGCGACGATATATTGCACCATCATTTACAATGTAAAGTGACATAAAATTCACGTTTATGAGTAATAACACTTTAGGCATATTATCCTTAAATATTATTTTTTTCCAACTGTCAATTTATTTTTTCCATCATTTTCGAAACATAAAATTCGATACAATAATTGATATTAAAAAATTAAGAAAATTTTTAATTACCTGAAGATGGAGGTATCCTCCAAAACATGATGCGTTTTTAAATATTTTTTAAATATTTTTTGGATTAAACAAACATATTTTAAATTCCAAAAAAGCTAGAATGGCACTGCACAATGATGTTCTTCTACCGACCCTTATGTATGGAAGCGAAGCATGGAACTGGCAAAAGAAGGATGAAATAAGAATAAATGCAGTAGAAATGTGATCTCTTAGACGAATGTGTGGATACTCTGTGTATGATAGAGTGTCGAATGAAAATATAAGAAGTGAATGCGGTGCGAATGATGGTGTCATGAACAAAATAATGAAAGGATCATAAAGATGGTTTGGACATATGGAAAGAATAAATGAAGAAAGAATGGTAAAAAAAATGTATTTTAATGGTGTTAATGGAACCAGAAATAGAGGAAGACCGAGGAAAACGTGACACGATCAAATAAATCAAATATTGAACGTCGGCCATGTGAGGAGTCAGAGAAATCGACGCGCGTGCATGACACGATGTATGAATGTTGAGGAAGCGAGAGAAATGTGTCAGGAAAGAAAAGTGTGGCAGTCCATTCTTTCTGCCTACCCCTTCGGTGAGACGGCGTGATGGTTAGTTAGTTATTTTAAATTTCCTAAGTGTTTTGATTATAGATTTTTTTGGGCAAGCCCGGCTTCTCGGTAGGTATGGACGTACCGCCACTGTATATTACATAGATATTATTATCCATTTATATAATCCATTTATATAAATTACCGTTATATAATATGTGATGTATACGTGCATCCTGTAATAAATTACTTAGCGAATATGAATATCAAAATACACGGCTTTCAGTTGCTCGATCTCCTGGCAGGGCTCTGTATAGAAACAGGAGACACAATAATTCATCTTCTCACGGAGCTTGACAAATACCTTTCGTCTCCCACAGACTCATTCGGAAAGTGCACACTCCGCTGTACACGAGGAGAGCAAGATCGAGATTGCACACAATACACAACTTCAATTTCTTAAGCGTTCTCCTTGTATTGTCTACTGAAACATAATTCAAATAAAGCATTACGAGTTTACTCGCAACGATAATCCATGATAAGAATATTTCAAGTTGAATTGATGTATACATTTAATTCAAAGATATCATCGTATCTATATAATGTGTAAAACAAAACATGTTCTAATATTTCTCCATTGGGCTAATGGTTTATACAAATCTACAAATGGTAAGTTCTTATGAATGAAGTACAAATCAACAAACTGTATACTCTATGAATGGGTGATAGACGAATCGATGGCAAAATAATGGGCAAAAAAATTCAACATTTCATAATTAAAACACAATTTCTACAAAACAATTAATAGGCATGAAAACATTAATACGAATGAAAACGTCAGTTTTCTAGAAGTTTTATTATATTTTATTGGAATGACATTTATCGTCCTACTAAGGCATTATATAATAAAACTTTTTTCTAGAACTATTTTTTTATTTTTTGTAACTGACGTTTTTTATGTTACGTCTAATTTTCTTTATATTACGTCTTACTTTCTATTATAGTTTTCTAACTGACGTTTTCATTCGTATTAATTATTAAACATTGAGTTTTACATCATTGTTTAAGAAACAATAGATACGAATGAAAACGACTATTTTCTAGAAGTTTTATAAGCTATGGAGCTTTAAAAATAGTTATTGGAAATAATAATTTATCAATGAAAGCGAAAACGGCCATTCACAATGGAGTTCTGGTCCCAACCCTAATGTATGGAAGCGAAGCATGGAACTGGCAGAAGAAGGATGAGAGCAGAATAAATGCGGTAGAGATGAGGTCCCTAAGACGTATGTGTTGTTGAACGATATACGACAGAATCTCAAATGCTGATATAATAAAGGAATGGAGTTCTAAGGCATTTGATAATGGCTTAGTTAGGTGAAACATGTCATTCTTATAAATTATGAATGAAAATGTGAATGGTCATTTTGTTACCCGCACCAACCCTTCTTTCAACATCACTGTCCGTTCGGCTACCTGAATACACAAATTCACTCAACGGCTCCAAGTTTCCTTAATTTTTAACTTATAATCTATAAAAATTATGGGCAACTACGAATTTATTATGTAATATAAGTGCATACAATGTATCTAGTTTCAGTTGATCACACCCTTCAGCTATCGAGATGGTAATTAGTGTACAAATTGACTATCACTGGGACCTGGAATAATGTCAATTGCAGGTAATTTCCCATCAGAAACCAATTACTAGAATATCTCCGGCAGCCAATCAGCCGCCTCGCTTACCTCGCGAATAGGGGGACGAGCTATTTCATGCACGTTTATAGAAAGGAATTTAGAACTACAACTAGCAAGACAAATACTTGTTCGGCTAACAGTCCAGTAAACTCGATGAGAGTTGTATTAAATCTAAGCAATTTGTTGGAATGATTTGTTGGACTTTGTTTCATGTACTATAAATCATTCATTTTTTTAGCGAAGGAATCAAAGGAAGTTTTGTATTGAAAATATAATATTTCGACTACAACAATAATGGTTTATATGACCATAACACTATACAAGTAATTATTACGAATCAAATCGTATATTTTCTAAAAAAAAAAATCATATTTTATGTGAATCGTGTGTTTCGCTTGTCTAAGGTAATATCAAACAGGCGAAACATAGCATTCAAACAAAATATAAAAATGTTCTTCTTTTTCTTACAGTAACAAGTAATTAAACAAAGTCATTAAACAAGTAATTAATACGAATGAAATCGTATATTTTCTAAAAAAATGTTATATTTTGTGTGAATGACGTGTTTCGCTTGCCTTAAGTACCATACAAACAAAATATAAGTAATCTTCTTCTTCTTTTTCCTCAGCCTATTCCCGTTCACTCCTGGACAAAGGCCACCTCCATTCGCTTCTATGTCACTCTCTCATGTTGTGAAGACTGCATCCAGGTTATTCCGACGCGTCTGTTCAGATCATCCTTCCACCGTAGTTGAGGTCACCCTGCACTTCTCGTTGCCGTCCACGGTCTCCAAGTCAACAGTCTTTTTGTCCATTTTTCATCTCTGGATACGTGACCTGTTCATTGCCATTTTAGAGTCGCCACCCGGTGGATGATGTCAGTGGCCCTTGTTTTTTCTCTCACCGTATCGTTTCTGACTCTGTCTCTTAGGCTTATTCCTAACATGGCTCTTTATATGGCTCTTTGGGTCACTCGTAGTTTCTCGGCACTTTGTAATTAATCTTAATAAATATAATTAATATTCTATAAAACAAAACAAAAAATGACAGAACAAATCATTTATATGATTTAAGAATTACATTTAAGTAACTTATTATAAATTTCTCAAATTACTTAAATATAATAAAATTGGATAATTTTATATATTGTTCATGCATTATAACAATTTATTGGGGATCAGTTTTTTTTGTAGAAGTAACTAGAATAAAATTACAGTAAAAAATATTGTTTTTCAAGTAACTCAATTTGCTATTTATATTTTCAAACGTGTTCTCTATTTGAAAGCATCAATGTACGCAAATTGTAGTCGACAGGGACAGCTGAATACGGAATTGTTTTGTTTTATTTATCAGTACTTTTGTTTTGAGGCAATATTCATGTATTCATGAGCGTATTTATCACACTGTTTTCAATTGACGTGAACTTTGCCAAATTGAATTTTGTCAGTAGGTAATAGTATAGTTATATAAAGTGACAAGAGAGGTTGCTAACAAAGTTGTATTTAGAATACGAGTATGAACTTGTGATCACAGTAACGTTATTTTGTATTTACTTGTTTAAATTAAAGTAGAATTTATTTAAACAATGATGAAAACATGAAATTTTATTTATTATTTCTTGAACAAGTGAGTATAACTCTATATTAAATATTAAATTTTTTATGACAACTACTGTTTTCTAGAATATTGCATACATTTTATGGGAGTAACAAGTTTTGCATCGCCAGATAATAAAAAATATACAAAATTTGAAAATACCCAAAACGCGTCGCTCCCACACGAAACTAACTCGTATAATACTTCTAGAATATTTATATTTTCTTCAATTTAAAAAACGTTGGAACATGAATTAAATAGACAATAGTAACCATCTAAAAACAACATTTTGTGTTAAATTATTTTTATTTTGTTATTTTATTTTATATCGTTGTATTTAATATTATTAGTTTTAGATTTATTTTGTGGATGTTGGACTATCGAAGTGTGCGCGGGAGATGCCTATTGGTGGCGATGAGGTTCGCAACCCATCACATCGCGTCTCCCGCGCCCGCGGGGCGAAAAGAGAAGGATGGAGTGCCGTATCGGTTAAAGTGTGACAGTCGATTCTTTCTGCCTACCCTTTCGGGGAGACGGCGTGATGGTTAGTTAGTTTAGTTTTTTTTTTAAGTTCTTCGTTTGCTGGTCTCTATCCATTGCTGGATGTAAGCCTCTCTACCCCCACGCCATCTCTCTCGGTCTCTCGTCAGTGTTCTCCAGGCCCTTCTTGCCATCCGCACAATATCATCGCTCCACCTGGTTGGCTGTCTCCCGACGCTTCTTCGGCTCAACCTTGGCCTTCATTCAGGAACCCCCCTGGCTCCATCTTCCATCATCCTTTCGACAAACATGACCAGCCCACTGCTACTTCATCCGCGTAATGCGTATCCCTACTTTGGTGACCATATTGATATAAAACTCAAGAGGAAAAATAGTAGTTTCTAGTCATAAAAAATCTTTCTTTGAAATTCCTTATTGTTTCTTTATTGGAATTCATAATTATATTTTTTAAATTAAGCGAAAGTTAATACGTAATTAATACGTATTATAATAGTTAAATTGTTCCTAAATTGGTACGATTAATAACTTCAGCATACCACTGAAGCGTCTATATGGGTATTTTAGACGTATTGGCGGAAAATACAGAAGCAAATATTTGAAGGTGCGTAAGTAAATATTTTACGACTTCTTTCGACCCTCCGGAATGTTTATGATATGCTTCGGTACTTTAGCATACTTTCCCATCAAGATTTATACGCGATCTTTCTTCACCCGTGCATAAATTCCACTCTGTATAAAAACTGCGCGAACGTTTGAGACAGCTTTATATGTACCTGTATACGAACAAATTACTTTTACTTTTTTTATCTGAACTTTGTAAAAGTTTAATTTTACGTGAACACCTGTGAAACACTTATATTTTCTCTCTATTCTTTACTGGTAATAGGACTTTAAAAAGCTCTCAATCGAAATTTCCAAAAGTGTTTACCTTTTTATTGTATATTATAACAGATTATTTAAATTTTAAAGTTATAAGAGACTTATTAAATAATTAACTATGCTGTTACAATTTATGAAAATACAAAATTATTTTTAAACAGACATTTATATTTAGTTAGACGTTTAAGTAATTAGTATAGCAAGTAAGGTCAGGCTAATTATAAAATACATTAAGGGTAATTTTTTTAAAAACAATACTATTTACTTGTATAGAACTTAACATCATTGTGCATAATTTGAAATAAATAATTAAATACACTTTAATATAATTTGGTTTTATAAAGATTCATTCATTCATTCATTTCTCGGCGCTATATTCCGGTGTGGAACTTGGCCTCCTCCACAACGGTCCTCCACTGACTTATGTCTCTGGCCATCTCTCCCTATTCCCCAGCTCCTACCACTTTCTCCCAATCTTCCACGCAATCCGCCTATCTTTTCCTCGGTCTGCCTCTTGGTTTCTTTTCGCGGGGCACCCATCTGGATATAATTTGTGGTGTTCTACCCTCTGGCATTCTTTCCACATGGCCAGCCCACCGTAAGCGTTGAGACTTCAACGCTTACGGTACGGAAAATCTCACTACTGTTTCCGGGTTAATCAGTACTTCAAGTTCAAGGTTTCATTTAATTCTGTAAGTCCCATCCTCCAGCGCGGGTCCAAATTTTTTTTCTCAGTATTTTCCTCTCAAAAGCTGTCAGCCTGCCTTCCTCTCTCTGCGTTAGAGACCATGTCTCACAGCCGTAGGTGACTACCGGTCTTATGATAGTCTTATATAAAGATTAAGGTTTTACATTAATGTTATATGTACTAATTAATATTCCTGGATAAAATATTTATTGCAAAGTTTTCGTTAATTTATTGTAAAATGGTTAAAGCAATATTACGTTATCTTTAAATAAAGACACAAATAACTTGAGAATCAACCACGATTATTTTCAGGAAACTTCTAGTTTTAAAGTTCTAGATTTGCTTTGACTTAAAATAATTCAGCTGTTTAATAAAACTAGTCCAAGATAGCATACTCAGTAAACAAGGGCATTTTTTTTGTTTCTCCATATTAAATAATAATGAATAGGAATGAAAATATCGGTTTTCAAGATAATTTTATATATTTTATGTGAATGACGTGCTTTACTTACTAAGGTATCAATTGTGTGAAAAATATCATTTCCATAAAATATAATAAACTTCTTGAAAACAGACGTATTATGAACAAACTTATGAAAGGATCGCTGCGTTGGTTCGGACATATGGAGCGCATGGGTGAAAAAAGAATAGTTAAAAAATTATACGTTAACGATGTAAATGGAGTACGGAGTCGAGATAGACCGAGGAAAACATGGCATGACCACATTAATAAAATTTTAAATGTTGGTCATGTTAGAAGCCGGAAGTGCGTGTATGACTCACTGTATGAATGTGGACGAAGCTAAAGAGGTATGTCAGGATAGAGTAGTGTGGCGTTCCATTCTCTCTGCCTACTCCTTCGGGGAAACGGCATGATGGTTTGTTGTTGTTGAAAACAGACGTTTACATTCAACTACAAAAAATAAATTATATACTTAATCTATAATCTCTAAGTTTATAAAATATCACTGGGTCTATAATTCTTCCCTGATATCATTCATTTTACAGTAAGTAGTGTTTCTGATCACTTGTACAAAGAAAACATGAAAGAAAATTTAATCTCTTGCAGGTATTTGTATGATGTTGGAGCAGTAGAAGGTATGTCAAGTGTGAGTTAGGTGCACATACTTAACCCGACCCCGCAGCGGAGACTCTTGACACTGAACAACCACAACTAATCCCTGGTTTATGTGGAAGCTTTTTCTTCCACTCCACTAAACGTGAATCTACACATATTTTCACCCTGAAAGCGAGTGTTAAGACGTTCGAATTATTACAATTTTAGTAGGTATTATTACACAGTTTGAACACGTTACGAGTAACGTAATACACTTGAATCAATTTAAGCACGTAATTTAAGTATCTTCTCCTCGCGAATATGTGAAAGCTTTTAATAAACGTGAAATATTTAACGTCTCACTGTTGCTGTATTTTATTTGAGAATTAATTACAGAGTATCGAAATAATAAGATTAGGCATACAACTAACTCAAGAGAAATTCAAATCTACTTGTACGAGCTTTTAAATAGTGACAAAGTTACTAACGAGTGATATCATTAGTAAATAACAGTTTGTTAATAGATAGACTAACTAATTGACTAATTATACTTGAACATTGCGTTGTTTCCCTGGAAGGGTCGGCGTAGAGATAAACCACCATTGTAATAATGCTTTAGAAAGGTGAAACATGTCATTCCCATAAACTATTATTTAATATCAATCAATCAATCAATCAAATCAGTTATTTTTCTCAAAAGATATTAGAAACAACAATTATAGTTTTAGGAATCTATTGAGAACATGTAAAACATAAAAATATATATTATACCAGGAACGAATGAGAGATGGTTCGACATGGGGAATACAAGATACTCTCCAAAGTCAAGAGTATTTGTCTTCTGAACGTACATTCACGAATATGAAAGACGTCGATCTCCCAAGCGATCATGTAAAAATCAAGCGATCAATAAAACTTCTAGAGAACAGACGTTTTTACTAGTATTATTTATGAAATATAGAGTTTAAAATCATTGTCCAAGAAACAATAAATAAATATTAAATATTGTAAGGAATGTGGTAATGTAAGGAATAATCCAAGGATTAATTGTATCTCAATAGAGACGAAGATGCAAATTGGAAATAGAATATGCTGATCGAGGTGTTTACAGGACTTATGACCTATCATTGGTTGGGTTAAGCGCACGCTTTATGTAATACAACATTCCCCATTCCACCTTTTCGTATGACCATCATGTCTGACAATTTTTTTGGAAGATGTATATATGTTAATCTGTAACACCACACTCCACATGGTAGTTTCAATCTACACACTAGCGCCATCTATGAAGATTGGATTTTAAGCATTATGTATTTGTATACATTCAAAATGTTGTAAGGAATAATCTTTCAAATTATTAATAATTCTTGTTGTGATTCATTAAATAAAAAAATAGTGATTCTTAAAAACTAGTATATTAAAACTTATAATAATCTCTAATAGATTTCAGCATCTCTAATAATGCAGATAAATAAAGTTTGAATGTAGCGTTTATTTAAAAAATACCACTAAATGACGAAATTTTTTTTTAATAATCTGAACTTTTGGTTAAAATACAAGTACATTTGTATAGAACTTCTATTCAGTCTTCAGTGTCATTTTTTGTTTAGTTATCAATATATAATTCAACTAATCCCTTCAATAGACTGTTTCTTTATCTTATTTTTCTTGTGTGCCATGTCAGGTCCCCCCGATTTTTTGTACCCTTTGCCCATTGAAGGGCTACTCGGGACTATGAGATATGACATTCCCGTTAGTTCCCCGGATTCGCCAGAGTAAACAATTATTTTTTCTTTGAAATTTGACGCCTGAAAGGAAATCAAATCGTATTTTTCACTAAAGGATAAATTGAGACCTTCAGATATTTTCATTTACTCTTTAAACTAATTAGCGCGGAGAGCGAAGCTCGTCTCAATATATCGAGTGCTTGTCTGCTCTTCTAAAGCTCTCAAATAACACTCTCAACATGCTATTTCTTCCAACACTTTACCTATTACGAGAAATGGATGTAACGAGATACTTTAAAGTAGATTCTGCCTCACGTTATTAAACTACTGTTACTAAGAGGTAAATAGTATTAACACCAAAAAAAAATTAAAGATATTATAAATTATTCGGTTATTTTGTTTGATAGGATGCATGATTTATTCCAATTTAATGATTTGAGCATATTGAGTTATATTTAATTTAAAAAAAAAATACACGATGCACACAAAAATCAAGTATCTTTATTTAATTATTAAATAAAACGATGTTGTTTAACTTCTTCCTCTTTTTTTATAGTAAATTCGTGTATTGTAATAAATTATTAAAGTATGAAAATAAAGTGAATTGTAAAATAAAACATCTCAATTCAAAATATCACATAGGTAATTACATGTAAACTTTATATTTTTTACGGAACAGTGCATCAACATTTTTAATATTAACCGTAAACGAAAATCTATTTCTTATTTTTTACGGGAATTTAAATACAATACAAAAAATACATATATTAATGTATTTATATTTTAGAATAATTCATCGGTTTATTTTGAAATTCCGAACATTTATAATTTTCATTCTAGTATTTATCATTAACATTAATAAATACGAACCTTAATGCTGCTTGAAAGACAATATCATTTAACTGTTAAAATTCATACAATGAAGAAGGGAAGGGTACGTACCTAGAACTAGAATGTATTTAAATAATTGAAAATTACAACTAAATAACTTATTATTATTTTAAAGTTCTTGCTGGTGTTTGATTGCTTTAAGTACCTAATTGCAGCTAATTTAAAAAAAAAAATCGGTGGATGCAAGTAACATAAATCTAATAATCACAAAAGTCCGGATCGTCCATGTCAACAAGTGGAAAATGAACATTATGTGCTAAAATATTTTTATTTTGTTATTTTATTTTATTTTATATCATTGTATTTTAAATGATTTGTTTTAAATTTATTTTGTGGATGTTGGACGATCGAAGTGTGCATGGGAGATGCCTATTGGTGGCGATGAGGTTCGCAACCTATCACACCGCGTCTCCCGCGTGGCGAATAGAGAAGGATGGAGTGCCGCATCGGTTAAAATGTGACAGTCCATTCTTTCTGCCTGCCCTTTCAGGGAGACGGCGTGATGGTTAGTTAGTTAGTTAGTTAAGAAGGGATGTTTGTGTCCCGAAACATGTTTGTGAAAAACGCAAAAAAGTGTTCTGATAATACAATGTTTCCAAAAGTTATTCAAATAAAATTTCTTCTTGATGTATGACAGCAATATTGTATGTTAATCAGTTGATCATTGTGATGCAAAAAACCTCGAAAATATAATACATTCTTACGAATGTAGAGGTAACTCAGAATTTTTTCCTGGATTTGGGATGGAATAAATCGTGATCCTAACGCTCTTTACCGCCGAGGTGTAAAGCTAGACTGAAACAAATATCCCAGCAGTATCTACGCATGTAGCGTTAAACCCTTGGGGAATCAGTTCTCTTATTCTTGAATTTTATTTGTCCGCCATTTTCTTCTCGATTACAAGTACTAAACGTAGCGTTGAAGGAAGAGCATTTCTCTGGAATTACTCGTCTGGCTGTAAGCGTCTCTTTTGTAGTTACATTTTATATCGCCTTATATTTATTCAAATTCAGATTTTGCGAATTTATTTGAGACAATGGTAAAAACACGTATTTTTACATTCACCTTTCTATGGATAAACTTTATACAATTTTTGTGAATTTCTCAAGAGAGTTTCTTTATACTTAGAAATTTTCTAACGTGGTACGAAATCACACTTTGAAGTATGTACGAAAAAATATCTTATTCGTGAACTTAGTCTTGATAAAAGTGTTTAAAAAACTCTGAAAATTTTATATGCAAGCACACAAGGGTATTTAACCGTATAATACTCGTATATGCTGCCCTGGGATAAAAAATGCAGTTTTTGTTTCAAAGTTCGAAAGAAAATTTCGAAGTTGGCGACTGCTTTTGTTTTTAAGCCGAACCCAAAAAAATAAATGAACTAACTAACTAACTAACTAACCATCACGCCGTCTCCCCGAAGGGGTAGGCAGAAAGAATGGACTGCTACACCTTTCTTTCCTGACATATTTCTCTCGCTTCCTCAACATTCATACATCGTGTCATGCACGCGCGTCGATTTCTCTGACTCCTCACATGGCCGACATTCAATATTTGATTTATTTGATCGTGCCACGTTTTCCTCGGTCTTCCTCTATTTCTGGTACCATTTACATCATTAACATATAATTTTTTTACCATTCTTTCTTCATTCATTCTTTCCATATGTCCAAACCATCTTAATGATCCTTTCATTATTTTGTTCATGACACCATCATTCGCACCGCATTCACTTCTTATATTTTCATTCGACACTCTATCATACACAGAATATCCACACATTCGTCTAAGAGATCTCATTTCTACTGCATTTATTCTACTTTCATCCTTCCTTTGCCAGTTCCATGCTTCGCTTCCATACATAAGGGTCGGTAGAAGAACACCATTGTGCACTGCCATTCTAGCTGTTTTTGGATAGGTTTTTGTTTGCGATGACAACTTTAAGTGCACCATTCACTTTGTTGCCTGCCCCAACCCTTCTTTTAATATCCCTCTCCACTCTCCCATCTCTTGTAAACATACTACCTAAATACACAAACTCAACTACTTGCTCCAAGTTTTCACCATTCACGCTAATGTTGCAGACTTTCGTGGTTTCTTCCTTTTCAAAAATCATTACCTTGGACTTATTAACATTCATCATCAGATCATTTCGCATGCATACCTCATACATACAATTCACCAGGACTTGTAGTTCATGCTCGTTGTCAGCAAGTAGGACAGCGTCATCCGCATACAAGAGACAGCTTACTGACACTCCGCTCATTTTGGCACCTACATCCAACCCTTTCAGCTCTCTCATACAATAAATGAATATTGTTTAAAATTTTAATTTGAACTTTTTGACATGTTTGTAAATAAGAGAATGAATATAAAAATTAATACTAGCATTCAGTGTTCATATATATATACGAGTATAACAAAATCATATGAATATGAAGTATATCAGTGTTCATATTAATATAAAAACTAATGAAATAGATAAACATAATATACATTTTTATTATTATTAGGAAATCTAAAAATACTCACATTTTTCACTTTTGTAATATTGACATAAGTTGGACATTAGTTTTGAATAGTAGATTTTTTTCAAAATATTAAATTGTATTTTTTCGATTAATTTGAAAAATAGACCCACCATTTTTGACCCACCTCATAGACCCATCATATTAATTCTTGTGACATGTGATAGGTTGCTTATCTATCGCCATTTTATTGGCACGTATCACCAAATATCACCAAATATCGCCGGGAATCGAACCCGGAACCTTCGGGGTGGCAGTCAAAACACTTTCCACGTAATTCAAAAAATATTTAATTTTTTTATTTCAGGAAAAATGATGTTATACTCCATATCCAATTTGTAATATAAATGAAAACATTTGTTTTCTATGAGTTTCATTATATTTTATGGAAATGGCATGTCATCGCATTCATGTGATATTTGATTATGCCTTAGCCAAGAAAACATTCCCATAAAACATAATAAAATTTTAAAAATATTAAATATAAAAAAACTAATATAATTTTTCACGAAACAATAAATGAGAATAGTACATATTATATTATACACAAACACATTTTTCTAAATTCTATATCTTCTTCTTTCGGTGCTGTGTCAGGTCCCCCCAACGTTGGCGATCACTACAGCAAAGGCATCTATATCCTGCGCCGTTTGGAACAGGTTCTGAACTCTTGTTATTCCTGTCCACTCTTTTTCGCCATAGTGATTCCTGGGAAAAGGTGACCAGAGTGGTTTCCCGTTGCCTTCTCTGGTGGATTTTTCTGTCGGGGTTACCTTCCCTTTGTTGGTTGGATCTGGTTGCAGGTGCCAGAAACTCGTCTTTCATCCCCTCGTTATCTGCTGTGATCACACGGTTATGAGTGTGATCCCATTGCCCGGGGTTCGCGACAGGGACGCTAACGAGTTGGACTAGTCAGTAGTGTTGCCGGTGGAATGCAACTGGGCGTTTTGCAGCATTTTATAGAATCACACCCTCCAGCAAGATGTGACTCGCCGCGACCCTACTGACAATTCGAACCCCTATATTAAGAATTCTATATTTTGGGATCACAGATATTATGATTTTTTATGATACTGCAGAATCATATCATCAGGGTACTTGACCAAAACTGATTATTGAACCTACCTAGAAATTTTATAAAATTTACTAAATTACTATTTTTTTTCTACGCCCTTTTTGAAAATTCACAAATAAATTACATGGTATCTCTATACATTATACTGTGTGCACTCATGTTAACGGTGTAAATAATATATTTATAATTTTGGCTGAAAAAATCAGTAAATTTCAATCCCATGGTTCCTAACATTGCTCGAAGTAGGACCCTTTATATTTATCTCTTCCACTTGGCTACGTGTTATATTCACGCACGCCCAAGTTGCCAGAACATGCGTTTGCTTTCGATTAACAACAACAAAACATCATATTACGATATGAGCGATTCCGTGGGACGTAAAACTGAATCCGTTATATATCGTACTTAAATCTACAACATAAATTTCTTTGGCAAGTCTCTTCTGATTCGGTAGCTTTTTCATATTTAACCCGAGTGTGCATTTCGATGTATAAATAGTTGCATGTGAAAGTCGTCGACCTTCTTGGCAGAGTGGTAAGAGCTCTGACTTCCATTCTGAAGGTACCGGGTTCCATTCCCGGCGATGGCAGTGTGATTGTCACACTGTCATTGGTCTGGTGTAGAATTTACGTGACAATATAATGGTGATAGATTGGCTACCTGTCACATGTCATGAGAATCATCAATATAAAAATAATTTGTATACAGTAATTGGGTTCAAACGACCATAAGAAAAAAAAAACACCCATTAGAATGCTTGTTTCATAGCGTGAACTCGACGACCTTCGTGGCCGAGTGGTAAATTACTTTGATTGCCACACTGAAAGTCCCGGGTTCGATTTCCGGCAGTGCCAAAATTATTCTTTCACTGCCTAAAGTCTGGTGTAGAATTCATGTGACAATAAAATGGCGATAGATTAACTACCTATCACGTATCACGAGAATCAATATGATAGCTGTTCGGTTTACATCATTTTAGCTCGTGCTGTAATGATGTAAAGAGCGATTCAACAAAATAATAATAATTATAACTTTATAGTACATTTTTTTATAAAGTTTTGTTAAATTTCCAGTAGCCGATGCTGACAAAATTCCAATCTGAATATCTTTTTAATCCTAAAGAGAAAATTCTATTTTGTCTTAGTTCTAAATAACGATTCAAGATAGTATTAAAAAGCAATTCTGTCTTGTAGTATCTACTCGTAATATTTGTATTGATATCTTGAATAAAATAGTAAAATTTGATGTCGTAAGAATATGAACGTGTTTAAATGTTTGATCGTGGTACTCGGGTACCTAAACGTGTTCAGCAGGGTTAAAGCTGTAAATTATGTCTTTCGAATGAGTTATGAACCAATTAAAATAAAAATATACGCATTTTACTTTCAGTTTGATGTTACAGTGTTACCTTGAAAAGCTAAATTTAATAACAAGCAAAAGATTGACGTAAAAAATACATTTTTAGCGTAAGCTTCAAGAGGTGCAGATTATAATTTATTTGACAGCTCATTTAAGTTATTTTTATATTTCTTAATTTTTTACAAGAATAGCAAATAAATTTGCTTCAGATTAGATTTTTTAACCAGACTGTAAAATTATAAAGGATAATTTTTTTATTATTTAATGGTTTAAGTACCTATTATGTAATGAAATTTTGACTATAAATTTGAAAGAACATCTCATATTTAAGAGCTCTCGACAAATCAGCCATTAAAAGTCTCGTTCAGTCCGTCCTCGCATGGTTAATGTCGAAGAAAACGTACATTGTTCTTATTTATTGTTTCTTGAACAATGATGTAAAACTCCATATTAAATAATTAATACGAATGAAAACGTCAGTTTTCCAGAAGTTTTATTATATTTTATGGGAATGACATGTTTCGTTCTTCTAAGGCATTATCAAATGTCACATTTGATAATGCCTTAGAAGGGCGAAACATGTCATTCCCATAAAATTTAATAAAATTTCTAGAAAACTGACGTTTTTATTCGTATTAATTACATTGTTTTTAATATTCATTAATTAATATGCAGATTACTATTACCTATAACTCAAGCAAAACTCCGGTTGTTAGAAACTATTTTATTTTTATTTTTACTTGTTATCAACATATTTCAACAACGAAGATATCACGTACTTTTTAATGTTATAGGAATAAAATAATAAAACACTTTGTATATAACCACGTTTTGGTAATTATAATCGATGCCAACTAGTTTCGCTTGGATTCAAGATTCATCTTCTTCATCAGCTTGTCTCCATCTACTGTTGGACGTAAGCATCTCCACCCACACGCCATCCCTCTCGATCTCTAGCCAGTGTTCTGCAGGCCCTCCCCACTGTCCGCACAATATCTTCGCTCCACCTGGTAGGCTGTCTCCCGACACTTCTTTGGCCCAACCTTGGCCTCCATTCAGTAACCCTCTGGCTCTATCTTCCATAATAATTCCGTCGGCACACCTGCCCAGCCCATTTCCACTTCATCCTTGCAATTCGTATCCCTATATCGCTGACCCTGGTGCGTCTTCTAATCTCCAAGTTGAGTATATGGTCTCTAAGTGAGATACGTAACATGGATCATTCCATGGCCCGTTGTGCTACTTTAATTTTGTGCATTGCTTCTTTAGTTAACGGTCATCTCTCGCATCCATGGGTCATCACAGACAACACACACTGCTCCAGCACTTTTCTTTTTAAATTTTCCCAGCCTTTAGAATGCAGACCAACCTGATCTGTATTCTCCTATCAATCTCCTTATCTTGACCCCCTCTTCCAAAAGCCAACAGATGACCGAGTTACTATATTCATCCACCACTTCTACGTTTTTATTGTGGATTTTAATGTCTCCAATTTCCGTGTTAGTCGTAATTTTTGACTTTTTCATATTCATTTTATGGTAATTTTTTTGAGATGGTTGTTCAAGTGAGAATAATCATAATTAACGAAGCTCAAACAAATACTCATGTCACTTATAACCGTGATGTTCACATAAAACAACATTTTGAATGAATACAAATTCTTGTAGACAAATACTGGATTTCACCCATTGCGGATAAATTATTTTTATTTTACAAGGATTAATTGTATCTCAATAGAGACGAAGATGCAAGTTGTTTTCTTAACCCAACCAATGACAGGTCATAAGTCCTGTAAACGCCTCGGCCACCACCTTCTGTTCCCAGAAAACAACTTGCATCTTCGTCTCTATTGAGATACAATTAATCCTTGTAAAATAAAAATAATTTATCCGCAATGGGTGAAATCCAGTATTTGTCTACAAGAATTTGTATACATTCAAAATGTTGTTATATAAATATAACTGGTACATGCAGGCAAAAAATTGGAGAGACATCTCCAGGCGAAATCTAGTACTGTATGATTTGCATAGACTTTCACAGTACATTAATAAAGGTTTTCTGCTTAATGCTTTCTAATCTTAATATAGATGACGCTAGTGTAGAGTGAACATAATATTGTGAAAATATTTGTAGAAACCTACCATATATACAAGTTCCAAAAAGTTTGTCAGACGTGGTGGTCATAACGGCGGAATGGGGAATGTTGTTAAACGTGAAGCGATCGCTCAACCCAACCAATGACAGGTCATAAGTCCTGTAAACGCCTCGGCCACCACCTTCTGTTCCCAGAAAACAACGTGATGTTCACAGTTACAAAACAAGACAAGGACAAAATCTACACCCACCTGATACTCGTACCACTAAGTTTGGTCTGAAGTATCTGCTGTACCTGGCTTGTAGGGAGTATAACAGGCTTCCTGAGAGTATTCGGGGGTCTAGTAATGTATTAAAGCTGTATTACCTCAGGCAGTTTGTGGAAAATGGTATTTATTAGTCTTTTTGTGTTTTATAATTTTTGTGTGTCTGTCATAAATATGTTTTATTGTAATCATTGTAATTATATTAAGGCCCAAAATGAGTTATTATAACTCATGGGAAATACATGATTTATTATATATTTTTATATAAAAATAAAAATAAAAATAAAAAATAATATTCTAGATATTCAATCCATGGTTCGTCCAGTACACTGTCTTAATCATGTTCAAAGACATTGGTAAACAGTTTTGGAGGCAATGTGTCATCAGAAAATAGCTTCATCAGGGCAATATAATAACATTTTAGATATTATGTTGCCCTGATGAAGCTTGGGTCCAAGCAACAAGTCCAAGCAACATTGATTATAATACGTTAACGTGGTTAAATATGAAGTGTTTTATTATTTTATATCTAAACAGTCTAACTATGAAGTGAGTGCTTTATATTTATTATACTTTTTAGTGTTTTTAAGATTTTCATATATGAAAGTTCAATTTATATGTATTTTTTGCTAAGCAGAAACTATAATTTATGTTTATGAAAGAAAAAAATTCAGAAAGATAAATTATATTATAATAAAAACAGAAAACAAAGCACAACTGTGGAAAACTTTTCTGTTTTGGTTAATAGGAAAAGTTAATTCAAAGAAAATATCCAATAATTTTACATTTAAAAAGACCTTCGCCCTAGGATATCCGTTGTTTTAACATTCACTTTGTATTAAGATAAAGGATTACAAGCAGGTATTTTATTACTAGAACATATAAAACTTTTAACATTAAAATAAATTTTACACAGGTAATTACATTTGCTTGATTTATGTATTGTGTTTACATCGTATTCCCTAAAACTAAGTTCTAGGTACCATATCGTGGGTATACTGGCAAAAAACGTTAAGTCTAAAATCGCTGTTTTGAGAAATCGAACATTTAAGTTTTCTTTAAATTTGAAACATATAAGTGTCGTTGTCAAAAGTCAATCGAGGGAATTTTTTTCAGCCGAAGACAATAAGTAGAGTTAACGTTTTTTTCCAGTACAAAAATGTTCAACAAGACTCTTCGAAAAATATTAAGTTTTTTGAAGCTTTTAGCCTGTATGAAATACCTTTTGTACGATTTAACGTTAAATTTATTTTTAAAACTAGAGAAAAAATCTGTTTCATTCGACTTCGTGTATTTTGCCAATTTGTAGAGCATTGTAAACTTTACAATACTGCATCACTAAGTCAAAACTGCCAATTTTCGACTTATCGTTTTTTGCCAGTATACCCACGATATATAAAATTTAAAAATGTTTTTTTTTTCAGTCGACGTATAAATCTTCGAATAACAAAAAATAACCAATAAATGTCATTTATTAATTCTTGAATAATGATGTAAGACTCTAGAAATCTAGGAATTTTATTATATTTTAGATGGAATGACATGTTTTGCGCTTCTAAGGCATTATCAAAGTGCCTCAAAAAAAACATTTGATAATTCCTAAGAAAGGCGAAACCTGTCATTCCATCTAAAATACAATAAAACTCCTAAAAGACCGACGTGTCATTCTTATTAATTAACCAATAAATGAAGAGTATTTTTTTTTGGTCGAAACACGATGATACTTCAACATTATTAAATGTTAAAATTTAAACGCTGTTACGGTATCACAACTTTTTTTTGCGACGGTTATTTAACCAACCGATGTTCGCATCATCAGATGTTACTATATGTTTTTCGTTTATGTGTGTTTTTCATTTATTTGATAACTGTTAAAAAGCGAAACAGCTGTCGTGAAAAAAAATGTGATATTGTAACAGCGTTAAAATTTTAACAGTCAATAAATTATAAATAATATAAATTTACATACACTCTCATAAAAATTCGTTAGAATAAAATTCTCTCATCATAGGGTAAATAATATTGACTTTTTACTTCGTTCTGTTCACAAAAACCCCGCAAAAATAATAATGAACGAATGTACTGCTGACTATATACACTATTCTGTTCACAACAACCCGTACAACAATATTGTTCCTGGATGTTTTTTTTTCCAATTTCATACCAAATCTGAATTACAGTCATTTTTACAAATTAAGATAAAAATATTTAACTGCTGCTATACAAAGATGTTGGCCATCAATATCTAAAACACTTTCCAGTATCGGTTTAGTTTTATAATGAAATATAACTAACTAACTAACTAACTAGCCATCACGCCGTCTCCCCTAAGGGGTAGGCAGAAAGAATGGACTGCCACACTTTTCTTTCCTGACATATTTCCCTCGCTTCCTCAACATTCATACATCGTGTCATGCACGCGCGTCGATTTCTCTGAATCCTCACATGGCCGACATTCAATATTTGATTTATTTGATCGTGCCACGTTTTCCTCGGTCTTCCTCTATTTCTGGTTCCATTTACATCATTAACAAATATTTTTTTTACCATTCTTTTTTCATTCATTCTTTCCATATGTCCAAACCATCTTAATGATCCTTTCATTATTTTGTTCATGACAACATCATTTGCACCGCATTCACTTCTTATATTTTCATTCGACACTCTATCATACACAGAGTATTCACAAATTCGTTTAAGAGATCTCATTTCTACTGCATTTATTCTACTTTCATCCTTTTTTGCCAGTTCCATGCTTCGCTTTCATACATAAGGGTCGGTAGAAGAACAATACTGAAATATAAAATCAATTAAATAAAAAAATCTCTTCGTTCCAGGTTATTTGAAGAGCACAGTGAGCTGCTTCAAATGTTTGATAAGTTACGAGAGCTGAAGACGAAAGAGGAGCAGGCCAACTCAATGGAGCTCGCAGAGCACGCCAACAACGTGATGCAGACCCTGGACGAGGGGATCAAGGGGCTGGATGATCTGGACACCTTCTTCGAGTTTCTCCACCAAGTCGGGGCCAGTCATAGGAGAATACCGGATTTCAAAGTGGAATACTTCTGGGTAAGAAGAACCTCATCATTTCTGCTCTGATATTTAACAGCAATTTGTTTTTATTGAATTTGTCGGTGCGAATGATGGTGTTATGAACAAAATAATGAAAGGATCATTAGGAAAGTTTGGACATATGGAAAGAATGAATGAAGAAAGAATGGTAAAAAATTATATGTTAATGATGTAAATGTAACCAGAAATAGAGGAAGACCGAGTAAAACGTGGCACGATCAAATAATTCAAATATTGAATGTCGGCCATGTGAGTCAGAGAAATCGACGCGCGTGCATGATACGATGTATGAATGTTGAAGAAGCGAGAGAAATATGTCAGGAAAGAAAAGTGTGATAGTCCATTCTTTCTGCCTACCCCTTCAGGGAGACGGCGTGATGGTTAGTTAGTTAGTTTTTTTTGTTTTTATTGAACCTTCAAAATTGAAGAAACAGGGTGTATCGAGAGAAATATGTCAGGAAAGAAAAGTGTGGCAGTCCATTATTTCTGCCTACCCCTTCGGGGAGACGGCGTGATGGTTAGTTAGTTAGTTAGTTTTTTGTTTTTATTGAACCCTCAAAATTGAAGAAACGGTGTATAAAATGTAAAAAAATGAAAAAGAGATGAAACTGAAGTCTTAGATAAGTTTTCCCACCACACCTTATTATAATACAATCATCAGTCTGTATCCGTCCACACCTGGACGAAGGTCTCCTGATAATCAAAATAGTTACAGACTCCAACTTTTAGGTGGTAAAACTGCACTCGAGATTTAATAAGCAGGCATTTCCAAAACGCTGGTCGAGACGGATATATACTATCAGACACAGACATTAAGTTCCTTGAAATCATATAACAAAGTATGCATTAATAACATATAGGTATTGTATTTTAAAATAATAATCAATAATCAATTAAAAACGTAATTAGTTTAAATTGATTTTTAAATTAGTATGATTAATGAGAATACTTGAATAAGAACATACTAAGATTTTTAAAGGCGTTTATTTCGTGTGATATAAATATTTTCGATATTAATGTTTTACATATTAACTCATAAATTTAATTATCTTTTATGTGTCTATTTCTTTTTTTACATATATACAACACTTACTTTAAAAAAAAATACATATCAGACATGTTTCGGACAACCGATCCTTCCTCAGTGATATTATAAAGATACATGAATTATCTTTATTATTAATCTCGTTGAATATGTTATAACTATAAGAGTACATCGCATATGTAGGTAAAAGGTAATTGTAATAATACTAATTGAACAATGCACACACGAAAATTTGTATGTATTAGATAAAGTTTAAAGTCACGTGGGCTTGTCGTAACCGAAGTAAATGTGTATAGGGCGAATTATAATACCATACATATTATAAGCCAACATATACAGTAAATACCACAGGGGATAAAAAGCTAGACGTCCCGGTACAATAAACAATGTACGAGTATGTATAGAACAATTGTTTCCGCCCACATTCAAATTTATAAAAAGAGTATTTCAAATAATTTCGTGTATTATTGAAATTAATAAGGTAGTTATATCAAAAATGTATATCCATGTATGTTGCTGTATAACAAATTTAAATACATAATGTTTTTATGAAATTTCGTGGTAGTCCATAATCCTAATTGAATTATTTACACAATTATATGATATTTTTAAAATTTTAAATTGTATATGGTTTCGTCAGCTTTACTGGCTTTGACAGATCGAGCACTCTGAAGATATCAGCGATGCTGATGAAATCAGTCAAAATAAATAATACTTGTGGAAAAAAACATTGTTTTGTATCATCTTGAAATATATGTAATGCAGTATTTTCATGTTTTTATTTTATTGTTATTGTGTAAGTATTCAAAAATCTTAATTGAAAATGATAATATTTATTCATTGTTTCTTGAACAAAGATATAAAACTCCATATTAATTAATTAATTTAAATATAAACCTCTGTTTTTTAGAATATTAATAATATTTTATGTAAATGACGTGTTTCGCCTGTCTAAGGCATTATCAAATATCATTGACATTTTTAATTTCATGACAGGCAAAACATGTCATTCACATAAATTATGACAAAATTCTAAAAAACAGACGTTTAAATTCGTAGTAATTATGGTAGTATTTAATAATTAATACGAATGAAAACGTTAGTTTTCTAGAAGTTTTATTATATTTTATGGGAATGACATATTTCGCACTTCGAAGGCATTATCAAATGCAAATGACATTTGATAATGCCTTAGAAGGGGGAAACATGTCATTTCCATAAAACATAATAAAACTTCTAGAAAACTGACCTTTTCATTTGTATTAATTACTTAATATGGACTTTTATATCTTTGTTCAAGAAACAATAAATATGATAGATACATGTTTCGTTGAAATCAAATTTTCAGTCATTCTTATTTGTGATGCTCTTGTTACATTTTTTGACACTTACCGTCTGCAATGTTTTTTTTTTCAAATAAAAATTCGTTATTAATGACGCCAAAAAGGGCCAACCGGAAGTGTTTAAAATTAGAAGTTTTTTTAAATAAAAATGTTTACATAATATTTACAATTTTAAAAGCTAATAGACCAACAAGCCGTCTCCCCGAAGGGCTAGGTAGAAATGGACAACCACACTATTTTTCCTTATATACAACTCTCACTTCCTCAACATTCATACATCGTGTCATGCACGCACGTCTATTTCTCGTAAGGAGTCAGAGATATTGACGCGCATGAATGAAACAATGTATAAATGTTGAGAAAGCGAGAGAAATGTGTCAGGAAAGAAAAGTGTGAAATTTCATTTTTTCTTCCTACCTCTTCGGGGAGATGGTTAATGATTAGTAAATAGGTTTTTACAATCCCTGAATAAAAATAATTTTACATCTTACGTGAATTACACATCACCCTATAGAACACATGTGACGTATTTATCTGTACATAATGTATGAATTCCCCATAGTGGCGCGAGGGGGTGACAGGACGTAATCTAACTTCCTATTTTCAATTTGTTGAAAGCTCCCCCTTTTAAATGACATCGAATAATGTTTTAAAGGGAGGCGAGAGAGGAGAAAAGGGCTCCCATTTCATTTGAATTCATCAGAAATATGTAACAGTTAGATACTTCATAAATACTACGTTTAAATAAGGGTTGGTGCGGGTAACAAAGTGAATGGAGCTTCAAAAATATTATAGTTATTGGAAACAAGAATTTATCAATGAAAGCGAAAACGGCCGTTCACAATGGAGTTCTGGTCCCAACCTTAATGTATGGAAGCAAAGCATGGAACTAGCAGAAGAAGGATGAGAGCAGAATAAATTCAGTTGATATGAGGTCCCTAAGACGTATGTTTGATAGAACGATATACGACAGAATCTCAAATGGTGATATAAAAAAGGAATGTAGAGCGGAAGAAGGTATTATGAAAAAAATTATGAAAAGATCGCTGCGTAGGTTCGGACATATGGAGCGCATGGATGGAGAAAGAATGGTTAAGAATGTATACTTTAATGATGTCAATAGAGCAGACCGAGGAAAACATCACAAGACCAAATTAATCAATTTTTTTTTAAATATAAGAAGTTAATAAAGAAAAAAATATGCCCTACTGATTGATAACTAACTTACTAACTAACCATCACACCGTCTCCCCGAAGGGGTAGGCTGAAGAAATAAACTGCCACCCTTTTTCTTTCCTGACATATTTCTCTCGCTTCCTTCTTCTCCTTCTGACTTAACATTCATACATCGTGTCATGCACGCGCGTCGATATTCTGACTCCTCACCTGGCCGACATTCAATATTTGATTTATTTGATCGTGCTACGTTTTACTCGGTCTTCTTCTTTTTCTAGTTCCATTTACATCTTTAACATATATTTTTTTTACCATTCATTCATTCTTTCCGTGTGTTCAAACCATCTTAATGATCAATTCATTATTTTGTTCATAACACCATCATTCATTCATTTCATTCGACACTCTATTATACACAGAGTATTCACATATTCGTCTAATAGATCTCATTTCTACTGCATTTATTCTACTTTCATCCTTCTTCTGCCAGTTTTATGCTTCGCTTCCATATATAACTGCACTGCCATTTTAGCTTTTTTGGATAGATTTTTGTTTGCGATGACAGCTTTAAGTGAACTTCTTTCAATATCCCTCTCCACTCGTCTATCTCTTGTTAACATGCTAACTAAATACAGAAACTCATCTACTTGCTCCAAATTTTCAGCATTCACGCTAATGTTGCAGACTGTCATGATTTCTTATTTTTTTAAATCGTTACCTTAGACTTATAGATAGATGAATGTTATTGATAAAAAAAGGACCTCCTAGACCATTCCATCATTCCATCAATATACATTAGTATATTGATGGAATAATGGAATGCCAATTGCAAATATAAGAAGTAAATAATTCCTGAAAACTCCATATTAAATAATTAATACGAATGAAAACGTCTGTTCTTCATAAATTTATTATCTTCTCTTCTTCTTCTTCCTCAGCCTATTCCCGTCCACTCCTGGACAATGGCCTCCTCCATTCGCTTCCATGTCACTCTGTCCTGTGCAGACTGCATCCAGGTTATTCTGACGTGTCTGTTAAGATCATCATTCCACCGTAGTTGCGGTCGCTCTGCACTTCTCTTTGCCGTTCACGGTCTCCAAGTCAGCAGTCTTCTTGTCCACGTTTCATCTGAGCTTCTGGCTACGTGACCTGCCCATTGCCATTGTTTTATTTTTTTTTAATATTTATTATAGTTTAGATTTATTATAGTTTAGTATCTAAACTATATAATCTAAACATTAGATGAATGACATATATTGCTTGGCTAAAGTATCATCAAGTATACATTTGATGATGCCTTAGACAGGCGAAACATGTCATTCAAATGAAGTCATTCGGGTGGTGGTCTAGGGGATAGAACGCTTGGCTCCTGATCCAGGGGACTTGTGTTCAAGCCTGGACACGACCAGATTCCTTCTTCATAATAATCAGCCATTTTCTGCTCACATTGAAGATTGTAATAATTAATTCTAATATCATTGATTTAAATCCTTGGTATTAGTTTTAAAAAAAAAAAAAACTTTCTACAATACCTACGTTTCCATTCGTGTAATAACATGTTCAAACAAATATTACACTGGCTATTCAGGTAAATAAATTCCTCGCAATAATTTCAACATGTACAAATAGGACACTTGTATGAGTCCCATACCTTTGACATTTCAGTAAATAGTTGACTTAATTACGTGAGCGAGCAACGTTAATTATGTGAAACTGTTGAAACAATGTTTCCGGAATGATGACAATTCAAAACAATAAGCACTGTGGATAAATATACGCAACACACATTAGTAATGTATATTGAATTTACAATTAGGTTGTTGTAAATTTAGTTTTATCGTTAAATAAACTGTATAGTAGATGTGGAGATATTTTCTAATAAAGGGTGTTTTTTTTAGAGGTATACAAATTCAAAATAATAAAAAATACATTTAAATAATGTGAATAACTACAATATTGACTTTATTTAATAGATAATTTTATGCCATTTTTGTTTAAATATAGCATAATATTATTATAACACTACGCTCTACAGCAGCAATAACTTTTTCTATGCGAACTGTTTGTCGTCTTTGTAAATATCCACTAGAGTGTATTATCCACTAGAGTGTACGTGGTGCGAAAACGATCCATGGTCTTCCAAATAACTTTCTCGGATGGACGATTATGTCAACCGTAAAATGGGCGTAGTGCACGATAAGTTTGGCAAACCGAACCATGATTATCAAAATAAATTCGCACAATTTTCAAGCGCTGTTCTGACATCAGTCTATTAATGGTAAAATGGCAAAACGTATTGACTACAAATCAACTCTCAACTGTCAAATTGACAGTCTGTAGAAACAATGTTGCCAGTTAAAAAAACTAACCTCTAAAAAAACACTCTATACATTAATACGCATTTTTTTTACTAATACATTTTTGCTTTGATGAATTAGTATAACATATTGTTGAAACTAACTAACTAACTAACCATCACGCCATTTTTCCGGAGGGGTAGGCAGAGAGGATGGATCGCCATACCGTTCGGTCCTGACATACATCTCTAACTTCCTCCACATTCATACATCGTAACATGCACGCTCGTCAATTTTTCCAACTTCGAATGTGGTCGCCTTTGCTTGATTAATTTGGTCACGCCAGGCTTTCATGCCAAACCATCTCTTACGATCATCGTTATAAGAGGCTGCTGGGTCATCATTCAGATCTCTTGGTTGCTTCTAAAATTTCTGAGGTATCTCTACATGAGGGAGTATGGTAGCTATCCTTGGCTCTATCCCACGGCATTTCTTTTGGGAATGCTCGGAACCAATTCTCTACAGCTTCGAAGAGATGGACATCTAATTATCCATTTCTTTAGATTAATTAGGGGATACTTCGAGAACTCGGCCGTACTGGAGGGTGTTCGGCTTTTTGTCCCCGATAGATATCTCCGACAGCGACAGCACAGATTGTTTTACCTACCGGCCGCCAGAACCAATCTGCCTCTGGTGACACCGGTGGGAAGAGCAATTAGTCTGCTGAACGCGGTCTCCTCGGAGATCGACGTCTTTCATGTTAGTGAAAGTACGTTCAGAAGGCAAATACTCTTAATTCTGGAGAGTATCCTGTCTTCCTAATGTTTAACCATCTCTTATGCGTTTCTGGTAGTATACTATATATAATATATTATTTTACCTGTTCTCAATAGATGCCTTAAAAATAATTTTTGTAATGTCTGTTGATGAAATAAACTGATTTGATTTGATTTGATTTGATTCTATCCCTCCAAATTCCCACTGCAACACCAAATCTACATATCAGGATCTTCCGATCGATGCGGCGATGTTGACAGATGAGACAGAAATGAAGTGCGCTGGGACACGCTGCGCGAAGGTGCGAGAACGTCGTATAGAAAGTGTAGAAAGTCGTATGAAGGGTAGCAATTAGGCCAGGGATGGCGAACGAGGGACCCGCGAGTGAAATTATCTGACCCGCTTGAACTTTTAGAAATGACGCAATCTTGGATATGTCTTGCCTCGTGTGGAAACTAGCGGTGAGCGAGTGAACGATGACTCCCAAAAAATTGTTGGCGTTATTTTTTAGCTCATTCGTGAAAATCAGATGCTTGATTTTTCGAAATGAGCCAAAAAAAAGGTCGATACCGAATTCTGGGTTTCATGGATATCAAATTTATCGTCGGTGATCATTTTTTTTGCTCATTTGTTCGTCTCCCGAGTCTCAACGTTCAACGCTCAACGTCTCCCGAGATTCATTTTTTCCACCCCTAGCCGACTTCTTTTTTAGTTATTTAAAGAAATTTGACCCTTTTGCGAAAAAGATTTGCCATACCTGAATTAGTCGGTAAAACGGGGAATATTTAAATAAAACGGCCGAAAAAATCGTAATTGTACCATTACAGTTGAAAAAAAATCCAATTCGAAACATAGTAAGAATTACATGGTTAATAAGGTGATACAAGAGGTGTAAATAAACTCATATTCGGAAGACCGAGAGGTCATATAAAGTTTTCTTTGATACGTTATTGTATCTCCAGAACAAGACCGTAAACATTCAATATACAGTCAATATTTTATGGACGTTAGAACATTTTATTCGCATTGATTCGGATATTACCAATATTTACGACCAGTAAACTCTGTAATAGCTCAAACGTTTTATGGACACAGTACTTAAAACCCACATTTTCAAAACAAAATATTTTTGAAAATAATATCAAATATTGTCACAAGATATGCTGTCTGTACTGTTGTTTTGCTTAAGATAAACAAACAATTTTGAATAAATATAGTTATACTTTGTGTTACAGCACTTTTTATTTTTAATTTTACTGAACTCAGACATGTTTTGGTTGCAAGTAACATTCTATCAATGTATTCAATTTTAAATTAAAAGGTTACTTGTAATCGAAACATGTCTGAGTTCAGTAAAATTAAAAAGTGCTCTAATACAAATTATAATTATATTTATTCAAATATGAATCCACAACACAAAGGGAGGTCGAATATAGAAGAAAAACAACAATTTAATAAAACAATTGTGTTTATTGTTTCTTGAATAATGATGTAAAACTCCATATTAAATAATTAATAAGAATGAAAACGTCAAATTCAATTTTCTTAAAATAGGAGAAGACTGCAAATAAGATTTTTGAATTTTTATATTTGATTGAGTTTTTAGTAAACCTACATTTGTAATTGTTTTGTAACATGTTTTGGTCAATTTGATTATTGTCGCTCTTTATGATAGTTATTTGTGACAAAAAATACGTTTTCACTGTTTTAGTGTTAAAATTATATAAGTTTTTTCGTTTATCAAAAGAATTTTGACAGGTGTAAAAATAAATTTTTCATTTGTTCCAATGACAATTTGAATAAATTCTTCAATAAAATTTTTAAGTTCTTGCTGGTGTAAGATTGTTTTAAGTGCCTAATTACAGTGAATTTAAAAAAACAGTGGATAACGTAGAATAAAAATTAAATAAACACAAATGTCCGGATCATCCAGCTGACGACAAGTGCAACATCTAAAATAACAATATGTGTTAAATTATTTTTCTTTGTTATTTTATTTTATATTATTGTATTTCAGATAATTTGTATTATTATTGTATTTCAGATAATTTGTTTTAGATTTATTATGTAGACGTTGAACGATCGAAGTGTGCGCGGGAGATGCCTATTGGTGGCGATGAGGTTCGCAACCCATCACACCGCGTCTCTCGCGATGGCGAAAAGAGAAGGATGGAGTGCCGCATCGATTAAAGTGTGGCAGTCCATTCTTTCTGCCTACCCTTTCGGGGAGACGGCGTGATGGTTAGTTAGTTAGTTATGAAAATGTCAATTTTCTAGAAGTATTATTATATTTAATGGGAATGATACATTTGATAATGCCTTTGAAGGGCGAAACATGTCATTCCATTAAATATAATAAAACTTCTAAAAAACAGACATTTTCATTCGTATTCATTATAAAACAATTTTGAATCGTACGACAAATCTACATTGAAGCTATTTATTACTAGTTCTTAACTTTAATTTCCATTCTTTCTGCTGACCCTATCAAAAAGAGGGCGTGATTTTTAGTTAGTCAGTAACTTTATTTTTTAGATATCATTACTTTAATGTTTTATTTATTCATTGATTGTAATCTATCTTTCTTCGTTAATTGTTTTATAAACCTGATTTTAAAAAATACATATTTTTTGTATAAGATTTTGGTTATATCCGTGTATCATGTTATATCCATATAAGATTCACGAATATACCCAAGATCCCTTAAATATATTGCTACCAATCGTGAAAATCTTCATACATACGTTATTAATTCATCAGTAATGATTTAAAACTCCATAATATAAATATATGAAATAACAAACTAACTAACCATCACGCCGTTTCCTCGGAGGGGTAGGCAGATAGGATGGACCGCCACACCGTTTTGTTCTGACACACCTCTCTAGTTTCCTCCACATGCACGCTCGTCGATTTTTCTTACTTCGAATTTGGCCGCCCTTCGGTATTTGATTAATTTGGTCATACCATGCTTTCCTTGATCTTCCACGGCTTCTCAGTCCAATCACGCTGCTTGTATACAACATTTCAACCATTCTTCTCCATTCGTTCCATATATCCAAACCTTTTTTAATTTTACTTGTAAATGGAAAAATATTTAATCATTATATTTTTTAAATATAATCTTAACTCTTCTATATTCACCATTACTTTGTGTTGCGGATTCGAAATTATAATTTTTTTTTCTTTCATTGTAACAAGAGTATATTTTTTCACAAATCTTAACTTGGTTTATAATTCTTCTGTACGGGTACTTGAATTCCGCCTAAACGGCTGAACCAATTTTGATGAAATTTTGTGTGTGTGTTTGAGTGGGTCCCTGGAAGGTTTAAATTTACAGTTGGACTCGGTAGATGACCTTTAAAACTTTCAGGGAAGTCCATGAATAATTCATAGTAATTTTGTTTCAATTTGTAATTTGTTTATCATAGATGGCGTTGATGTCGAATTCTTATTTGATAAGCACGCGCAAATCACTTGCGTTGTAGCGCGGCGCAGATTTAAAATTATCTTAGCTGTGTTTCGATATTCTGTGTATGGTATGTTTCACAATTGCGTGAACATTGAGTGTTTTGTTCATCGACAAAACATATTAAAAAAAACGTTTTAAATCATACTGCAAATAGTGTTGAAGTGAATATCTTACATGATCTTCCACGAATTTTAATCATATGCCATGCATGTGCATTAAGTATATAGTTTATCATTAAGTATATGGTTTATCGAAAAATCCGTCTGTGGGGTCCGTTAGTAATTAAATTAAATTCATTTTAACACCTATCAAAACTTACCATATTCGTGATAAATTTTGTTTTGTATATTTTTAATTACACTGATGAAGGACTTCTGTGTCTCGAAACATGTTTATATTTTTTAATATAAGAAATAATAAAGTGTTGTTCAAAGAAAGAAAAAAATATACAAAATTATAATTTTAGTGTTGGGGGAATATGTTTTTTCTTAAGGGTTTTGTCAATATTCGATAAATGTAAGGCGTGAAAAGACGGAAAATAACCTCTTTGAATTGTGTGTATTCGGGAATTTGTTTTCGTTAAGGTTCCCCAGAGACACTTCACTTCCACAAAGGTGTATTTTGTATATTCAATAGCGTGGGCTTATTATTCCCTGTAACTAAGAAGTAAAGGAGATATCTCTTTGTGGTTCATATTATTTATTTCCTTTCTGTAAGGGAAACCTTTGTTTGAAAACCGTTAAAAAGACAACAAGACTGTTCTTGAAATCGGCATAAAAATATATTTGTAGTGACAACACTGTTGAAATATTTATTTTAATTTTAATTCAATGCTAATATTAATATAAAAAACTCATATATCAAAAGGACCTTAAGCTATTGAAATAGACTTGACCATCTTTTTTTTTCTTTTTTTTTCTTTGTATACAACAAGGTCGTTTGAACCCAATTACTGTATACAATTTATTTTTTAGCTATTATATTTCTCATGACTTGTGATAGGTAGCCAATCTATCGTCATTTTATTGTCACGTGAATTCTACACCAGATCAATGACAGTGTGACAATCACACTGCCATCGCCGGGAATCGAACCTGGGACCTTGAGAATGGAAGTCAAAGCTCTTACCACCCAGCCACGAAAGTCGTCATCTTCTTCTTCCTCAGCCTATTCCCATCCACTCCTGGACACAGGCCTCCTCCATTCGCTTCCATGTCACTCTGTCCTGTGCAGACTGCATCCAGGTTGTTCTAACGTATATGTTCTAATCATCTTTCCACCGTAGTTGCGGTCGCCCTGCACTCCTCTTTGCCGTCCACGGTCTCCAAGTCAACAGTCTTCTTGTCCACTTTTCATCTGAGCTTCTGGCTACGTGACCTGCCCATTGCCATTTTAGAGTCGCCACCCGGTGCATGATGTTAGTGATCTTTGTTTTTTCTCTCACCGTATCGTTTCTGACTCTGTCTCTTAGGCTTATTCCTAACATGGCTCTTTGGTTCACTCGCAGTTTCTCGGTACTTTGTTTGGACAATGTAAGAGTTTCAAGACCATAATTATCGTGACCATGACCTGTATGCATAATGTATCCATAAGTACCATGACCATACAGTATCAAAACCTAAAACTTCTTACTCACAAAGACAACACATCTTCAATACAAACTGACTTTACAATTTTCTTCTTCTCTTTCTTATAGTCCTGTGATTGTCACCCAATGCTGGCGTTAACTTTGTTTAATGCATTGCAATACACAGTGATTTTTTGAAAAGTGTTATTGGACAGCTTATAACTAGGACACCAGCAAATAGGACTTAGTGGAAGTTTTGCTGGCATTATGGAAGGTGGCGTTTGATTTAATACATCCTTTCCAGCAGGGTTTATACCACCATGGCACTTCCAGTCCATTGAGCATTATTGTGAAAACATAACAGTGGATTAGCAAGACAATTATCAAATGTCATTAGTATCCTGTCTCATAGTACAGGGTTTTCCAAACTTTGTTCCGCAGAACACCAGTGTACCACTGAACCTAAAGGTTTTGTTATAATTCTATATACATATTTAAATTATTACTAGTTAGAATAACATAACGAAATAAATAAGCAAAATGTTGCGAAGCTTGCCATTGTAAAAAAAGTTTATTAAAGAAAATACAGAAACTTCATAAATTGTTTATAAAATATGTTTTGTTGACAAGTTTGTATTTATTTTCTCACAAATTTTGTTTGTATTTATATACCAATCCTGAATTACATTAATGATGTATTTGATGGTATTATTTTGTCTTTGTTATTTACGTTAAAATTAAACACACCCTCGCCAATGGAAATAGAATACTCAAATATAAAGTATTAAACAAATAATAATCGTTTTGTTTCACCCCATTATCGCATTCGTTAACGTAATATTGAGAAAAAAAATAAGAAAAATTACATTTGAATGTTTACCCGTATAATACTGGGAACTCGAATCCTTTAATGGATTTCCGGGGTCCGTTTTCCGGGTCCGGAAGTAGGCTGCAGGGGGAGGAAGCAAAGGCTGCGAGGGGAAGGAAGGTCAGATTGGTAAATGTCAGATATCTGACGATGAGGGGTTCATTTTCAGATCGTGCTCTTCCGACAGGTAGACGGATGTGCCATCCACATTATTTGAAGAGATAGTTCAGCGTATAGAATCTTATCTGTTGGCACATTGAATGCTTTTGTCAGGTTAAGATAAAAATTTATTTGTGTTTTATCTAAAAAAAATTATAATATCACTATTTTTTGTGATATTTTGATATATTTACGCAATTTATACAAATTTTTGATAAACTTAAGGCGTTAACATTATGGGATAACATAATGAGGATTTTTTTTATGAATTATAACACTCAACTCATGTGTCAACTCAAAATTGGAAAAAAAACATTTTCCAATGTTGAGTTGACACGTGTCGAAGGTTTTACGCCTTTATCGTTAGGATATCGTTTTTCCAATGATGAACCTGTAAAACCTTCAAAAGATGTCGAGAAAAATAAACTTGAAAGTGAAAAAAAAGTGTTTTGAATCATAAGAAGTTCGTAAATTGATACTGGATTTCGTTTTAGGTTTAAATATTAGGGATCGTTTAGCAGCAAAGTATGAAAAAATGTTCTGATACTTCGAATGCTACTTGGGTCTTTTAATACAGTAGTTTCCCGATACTTTCCACATTTTTGTATACATCAGGTTGTTTGAACCCAATTACTGTTGAGTTGTTATAAAATAGTAATCGAGATGAGATCATATAGATGAGAAATAGAAATGAGACAAAGAGATAAGACATAGATATGAGACAATGAAATGAAACAAAGTGATAAGACATATAGCTGAGATAAAGAGGTAAGCCATAAAGATAGACATATAGATGATAAATAGAGATGAGACAAAGAGATAATACATAGATATGAGACAATGAAATGAAACATAGAGATAATACATAAAAGTGAGATATAGAGGTGAGCCATATACGAGTTATGAGTAACAGAGATGAGACAATAGAGATAAGAAATAGATATGAGATAAAGAGATAAGACATAGATATGAGACAATGAAATGAAACAAAGAGATAAGAGTTATATATAAGTTGATAATATAGTTGAGACATAGAGAAAGATGAATAACAGAGAAGAGACGAGAGATATGAGAAATAGAGATGAGATAAAGGGATAAGACATAGATATGACACAATGAAATGAAACAATGAGATAAGACATAAGGGTGGGATATAGAGGTGAGCCACAAAGATGAGTAACATATGTAAATGAGACAATAAATATGAGAAATGAGACAAAGAGATATAGAGAGGAGAAACTAGAATGAAAACTATAAATGAGACTAAGAGATGTGAAAGTGAAGAGGGTATTGATTCAAATGCATGAAATAAATATATACAATGTATATAATTATTTCATGCATTTAAATCATGCGTTTTTGCAGTTCTCATTAGACCTGATAAAGATCCACTAACTTCTTAACATAATTAAGAACAGCTCTGTTAGGTATTCTAGCCTTCTTTCAGAATATATTGCACTCCAGAATGACAAGATTTGCGCTTTCATTAAAAGTCAAATTAACTTCACGTATGTTGAAAAATTGAACTGCGAGAACTTGACGATTAGATGGTAGTTTATACCTGTTATTTGGTGATTTATTTCACCAACCAAGAAAATCCATTTTTAATTGCTTCTTAGTTCCACTGAAATCTTCGAAATATAAAATAATCCGTGCTTACTACCCGGCAAACCGAGAATAAATCATAATAACAACGACAACGCGCCGCTTCTATGATGCAATTTGTATGGGACATCTTTGCGCGCAAGTCGGCATGGGTTACACTGTTCCGAATAAGGGAAAAAAATGTTTTAGGCCCAAATGAACAAAACAATAGCCTATGCATTGTAAAATTAAAACTTTGAAAAATAAGGGACACCCTAATATACATATATGTATAACTGGGTGCAGTTACGATTTATATCCCACAAATTTATTCAGGAAAATCCTTTTGTTCTGTTGAAAATTGCTCTTTTTGCGATATTTAGAGAAGTTATTTTTAAGGTCTTATTTATAATTTATATTCAAAGTTATGGACGTAAAAGGTAGGGACGTAAAAAAAACCTATTTAAGAATTCGTGAAATAAATTGAATTACGTAAATTTTAAGCACCGACGTGGATATATACCGTGGGTAATTAAATAAGGGCAAAGGGGAGACTCTTTCTAAAAACCTTCATTAATTAAAAAACTTACATAATAAGTGTAATACCCTACAGGCTGACTTTAATTATTACTGTTACAAAACATCTAAAAAGTTTATGGGTCAAACACACATATATGAATTGTTTGCAGGTTGAATACATTAGAAAAGTTTTATTCTTTGTATTTTTAACGTAATTAGAATTTAATTGTATGTTTGAGATAATAAATAATACACAAAAAACACATATTCGTAAAAAAAATAGCTCAGCATATCACACTAAATCACGTTTTCAACTAGTTCACTTTGGACACACTAATATGTTTTATGAATCATTAATTTTTTTCAACATCATTCAAATATGATCTATTAAGAAACCCTTAATAAAAAAACACCCTCGATAAAATTATATGATACACATCATACTGATATTTCTAAAGTGATACAAGTCAAAAACACGTTTTGGAACAACACGTGTAAATATAGAAATACTAATGCAATATACTCAAAATAAAATTATTTGACTAAATATAATTGCCCGTCGTATATTTACAACACTTAATTACATTTTTCACATACATGTTTTGGTTACGACCCCTAAAAATGGTGGAGTTATGTATGAGGTGCAGGGGGTATAATTAGGATTGAGAAGAGGGGAGCGATAAGGGGAACATTTCGAACATGGGGATTGAATTTAAATTAAATTGTTTGTTTATTATATTATGTTCATTCTATTTTTTGTTTTTAAATAATCTAAAAAATTTTAATTATTATACCCATTTTTAGTATGATTAAAATTTTGAACATCGAAAAAGGTTGGGGGCACAACCGGAACATGTCTGGGAAAAGTGTTGTAAAAATACGAATGGCAGTTATATTCATTGAAATATGCCTATACAATAATACACTTCAACACGAAGACTGACACTTTTATCACGGAGACACAAAGACCCAATATGTGTCTTTCCATTGTTCGTTGAACACACTTAATTCTTCGTAAGCTTCAATTAAAAGTTTAGTAATGTATTCATTATAAGTGTAATAATATAAATATAGAGTACTATGCAAGATAATGTTAATATGGGCATATAAATATTATGAGCTATGAAATACGCGTAATGTTTGTTTTGTAACTATATTTTGTAATCCACTTCAGTATGATAATTGCAGTAAGTACCTACTCAGAACTGATAGTAGAGTAAGTACCTACTCAGAAAAAATCGTACCCATTTTCACTGAAAATACCATAAATATGGTAGCACTGTCGTCAGAAATATTTTCACAAACGGAACACGGAACGCGCGTTACGCCTGTTAAAACTTTCCTAAACAAACAGTGAAAATTTGAATAACGAATTCGGTTTGTTTGGGAAAAATGAGATAAATAATTTTGTTCAAACAATTCGTCTGACAGATTCAAGCCACGGGACAATTGGAATGTGCTAACCCGATTGGGATGTGCTAACCCATTAATGGTGAGGTAGGATTTATTGGGAAAGTGAAAAGTAAACTTACAAATAAATTATATTTTCAAACATGCTATCGAAACCTTTTAGTATTCGTGTTTGATGAAATATACTAATCACAGTTATCTGGGAGGTATTGTATCACCTTTAACTTCTTAATGAGCTATTTTCTGCTCACATTGAATATTGTAAAACTAAATTCTTATATCATTGATTTATATCTTGTGAAACAACCATACAATGCGAAAAGCTTTTTTTACTAACTAGCCAACACGTAGTCGGTAGACAGAAAGAATGGACAGCCACATTTTTCTTTCCTGACATATTTCTCTCGCTTCCTACATATTCATACATCGTGTCACGTGGCCGACATTCAATATTTGATTTATTTGATCGTGCCACTAGACTTTTTTTACCATTCTTTCTTTCCATGTATCAAAACCACTCTAAGTCCCTATGAATTTAAAAACACATACACACACCCATATTAGTGTTTTACTATTTTTATCCTTATTTTAACATATTTTTACACCTGGCGAATGATTGTAATTAGAACTAAATTATTTGGTACTATATTTGCATCAGTCGATATTTTTCGATTGGCAGTATTTAGTAAAAATTGTACATACAAGCGCATAAATAAAAAAATAATTCTGAGCAGACTGGAGTAAATATGGGTCGTACTAATGAATTATTAAAAGGCGATCATTTTCCAACTTGGAAACATTTTCAAGCGTGCCTGCTAGGGAGGTTTATCTTGATATAACAGTGTAGGGAAACATACTTTCTGCCTTTCCCTTCAGCGTTATAGTTAGTTAGTTATTGATGTAGTTTTATTTTTCTTATCAGCCGTCTGTTGTTCACTGATAAACGTCCGCCTCTCCTAAAGCACGCCATAACCCCATATATCCATCATCACTCTCTTCCATCCTCGTCCAGCAATTAGGCAGGGGGACGTCCAACTTTACGAAATCATGTGCATGGTCTCCACTCCAGAACCCGTCTTCCATCGAATCAGATAATGTACCACGTGTTGACTGACGGTAATAAGTATCTATATTATTACAGGTCGTTTGATAGGAATTTTAAAAACTTTGATTTCACAACAAACGATATCGATTTAAAGATCTATGTATCACATAGATGGATTCAGTTGTTTGAGTGATAAATTTATGTTTTTACTTAAATAATAAATCATCAAGTGGTATAGAGGTATTTGTATCGATTTGGTATATTACTTAACCCAATTAATGTATAAAGAAAGCTCCATTGCTTTTTGACTTTATATTTATTTATTTATTATATATACAAAAATATATAAACAAGAGTGACTAAAATACTAGTATTTTTCAAACCTCCGACTGCCCCTAACCCCTTAAGAAATATTAATATGGACAATTCTAACAACAATTTAATTCAATATTTTTTAAATTACTATAAATCGTTCTGTTTTAAGGTAGATATCTATTACTGTTAATACGTGGTACAAAAGTTGATTTATAATTAGATAAATAGATGACACAAGGTGGTGTATAGATAACTATATGTGCCCTCATGAGATATGATAGAATATAATGTGTGCTCCTCAAACAAAGAATTCATTATATATTATATATGGGGTATTCACAGCTCTAAGATACATTATTTGCCAACGATATATGGTATACGCTGTGTCTACAAGATAATATGAAACTTACTACAGCGTAAAGTAATATAACTTTGAACCAATTCTTATACAAGATTCGTGATAAATTAATACTTAAACAAAATATTGTAATATGCTGAATATCATTTTACCAAAAGTAGAATTTAAACTGTATTTAAATATTTTGTATGAGAATTTAAGTACAACAATTTAATATAACTCTTACTCCGAAGAAGTATGCAGAAATTATAGTCCACACTGTTCATTCTTGACAAACTTCTCTCGCTTCATCAACATTCATACATTGTGTCATGCATGCAACTCTATTTTTCCAACTCCTCGCGTAGCCGATATTTAATATTACTTATATATAAAACCTCTTAAATCCAATGACTTTATTTATATATTTATTTTAAATATAATGTTGGTATTTAAGGAAAAAAATTTTAACCAAATAAATTAGTTACATTAGAAATTGAAAATAACATTGTTTATAATCCACAAAATATTTAAAAAAATATATATGTGTTTTGGAGGATATCTCCATCTTCAGGTGTGAAGACAGATTATCATTCGAAACATGTCGTGCTTTTTAAAAATATTTTGTGGATCATAAACAAACTTATTTTTGACTTCCAAAGTGTGTTACTATGGAATTCCACAATGTTAATGCATGAGCTTTAAATAAATAAATGAGTATTATGTAAGATTTCTCATAAAATACACATATTTGTAATACAATTATCCTGTATTAATAATACGAATGAAAACGTCCATTATCTTGAATTTTGATTAACTTTTATGGGAATGATATGTTTCGCCTTACTAAGGCACTGTCAAAACATTTGATATTGCCTTAGGAAGAAGAAACATGCTATTTTCAAATAATATAATATGGGCATACTGTAAATTAATTATGATAATAAATCATTGTTCAGGAAACAAATACTATGTAATCATAAAAAATAATGAGATTAAAAATAAAAATAAATTTCTAACTTATGATAATCAGAAAAATTCAAGGACATCTGGTTCTGGCTAAGGGAAAACGTCTTGACAGAACACCATTAACGCTTTAAGCTTATCAAAGAGTTTCATTGCATTCTAAAAAAAAGCCCCTTACTTTTGAGAACAACTTATTTGTTTAATGATAAACAACTGTATTCCATATTAACTATATTTTCACTTATTATTATTATTATTATTATTTTGGTGGATCGCTCTTTACATCATGACAGCATGAGCCAAATCAATGTAAAGGGTATTATAGCTATCATAGTGATTCTTGTGACATGTGATAGGTAGCTAATATATCGCCATTTTATTGTCACGTGAATTCTACACCAGATCAAAGACAGTGAGACAATCACACTGCCCTCGCCGGGAATCGAACCTGGAACCTTCGGAGTGGCAGTCAATGCACATACCGCTCGGCCACGAAGGTCGTCTTAGACTTATGTCATAGACTACCGTTTAAACATTTAATTGAAAAAGTATTTTATTCTTTATTCACCTTCACTTTGTGTTATGGATTCACAATTGATAAATAGAATTGCACTTTGTATTTTGACAAAACTAAATTGTTCTCTTTACAAATTTGTTAACGTTCGAGAAAAAGCATAAATTTTTGTATTGCAGGTAGACGTTTGAATGATTTTCATCTTAATATAGATTGATTCAAGAAATAAATTATCCATTACGTGTTAAGATTGGAAACAAATTGTCTTGGGAGAACGACCTCCCTTGTCTAATGGGATTGCTACGTTCTAGACATGTTCATTTTTTAAATTAGAAAACCGTTGCGATAACATGTTTATTGAGAAACCATTTACCGCTCTTCTGTGGTATATCGAGTAACTTTGTAAATTGATGCTAATAAAACCTCGTTTTTTTTCCTTAAACTTTATTGCACTCACGAGATGAAAAGAACATATTTAAACATGGCGAATATAGAGGAAATATTAAAGTTTATGTTATCCTTCTTTTGCCAGAAAGTATGATATATGTAAACGACGTAAACATAATAAGAAATAGAGGAAGACCGAAGAAAACGTGGCACGATCAAATGAATAAAATGTCGGCCACGTGAGAAATCGACTTGCATGTATGCCACGATGTATGCATGTTGAGGAAGCAAGGATAATATGTTAGGAAAGAACAGCGTGATGGTCCATTCTTATTGTTTACCCCTCTAGGGGTGCAGGGTGTTAGTTTATTTTAATTTTAAATTAAATTTGTATTTAGCCAGGGTAATGTAAGATGGGTAATGTAACTTTAACATATTTAAGTTTTTCCTTTATATGTTAAAAGTGCCAGCGAGTTGCGTTGTTGTGTTATCACTTCATATTTCTTAATAAGAGTTGTAATATAGGAAAAAATATTAAAAAGCAAAAAAAAAATTAAGTCAAACTAGTACCTTAAAGCTTGTTGCTAAAAGCTTAAAGCTTGTACAAGATTTGCCATTTTTATTTAATTACTAAAATAAGCTTGTCAACGCCAGAAACTCGCAAAAAATAATAAAAATAATAATAATAATATGCTAACTTTTAAAGTGCTGTTTTTGTGATGTAATCACCTCTAAGGCGCATTTAGACGTGTTTAAAATCTAAAAATCTAAATATAAAGGCTGTATTCAATATTTGCGATCGGTTAGAAAGTATAATATAACGAAATATGCAAGTTTTAAATTGGGTATGAAATATGAAAAATATGGGTTTTCAGCTTAGATCTGAAATGTTAATTAATAGAAAAACGGTACCGTTTTTTTAGAATAGCACCGACAAATTGCATTTTCAGACAACATTTTTCACAATTTAACTCTATTTACGCAATCATATTGGCCTCGTGAGAAGTCGGAGAAATCGACGTACGTGCATGTTGCGATGTATGAATGTCGTGGATGTGAGAGAAGTATGCAAAGAAAGAAAAGTGTGTCAGTTCGTTATTTCTGCCTACCTTCTACCTCTTCGGGGAGACGGCGTGATGGTTAGTTAGTTAACTTATATAAAAAATACAGTTTAATCTCGTTATTACTAATTCATATAATTGGCTACCGATTGTTTGACCAACCGTTGATGAGATAAGAGTTTATCGCGTCGTTATCTGGGCCTATGTGGATGCTTATTCCCCATTTATTCGTTCGGAGCGGAAATTTAAATGATTCTATTCTTGTACAAGGTCCGCAGTTTCAGAGGCCTCATAAAATGTGATATACCTGAAATTGATATTTTAGGTTAATTTGTTAGATTAGCACTGAGGTTCCGAAACTCTTTTGTCCCGTAGACCCCTTGCCGATTTCTTCTGTTTTGTTTAGACACCCTGCTTCCCTAAAATTGATATTTTTCAGAGCAAAAAAAATCAGAAACAAAAATGTCGAAATTTGCTTTGCGTTTCAATATTCGCTTCAATTTAGTTGAACCATTTCGTGGACCCTCATTTACATCTCATAGACCCTCATTGTCGTAGACCCCTTGCAAGTTGTCGTAGACCCCTGTGGGTTTATTTAGACCAATTTGGGAATCTCTGGTATAGCACTTAAAAATTGTCTTTGCAAACTACAGCTTTACTAAAAAAGTTTAAATGGCAGTGCACAATGATGTTCTTGTATCGACCCTTATATATGGAAGTGAAGCATGAAACTAGAAGAAAAATGATGAAGTATAAAAAATGCTGTAGCTATGGGATCTCTTAGACGAATGTGATAAAATCTGTGAATGATAGAATGAATGAAGAAATAATAGTAAAAAAAGTATATGTTAATGATGTATAATTAATAAATGAAACTGCAAATAAAGGAAGATCGAGGAAAATATGGCACTATCAAATTAATGAAATATTGAACGTCGTCCACGTCGGAGAAATCAACGTGCGTGCATGACACGATAAGTAAGTTAGGAACGAACAGTGTGGCGGTCCATTTTTCTTCCTTCTTCTTCGGGGAGACGGTGTGATGGTAAGTTTGTTTTAAATACTCAAAAAGTTGAAATCGATAGCGAACTTAATGATAACTTTTTTAAATTTATCTGCTAACCTAATGATGATTCGTTGGCTATAAGTAGCACTGTTTCGCAGTAATTTGGAATACTGTTCCATCATTTGGGATCCCAAAGTAAAAACAGACATCTTAGAACCAGAGTAAATACAAAAATAATATGTAAAACTACAGGACATTGATAAAAACTCTTGACTTTAATATAATATAATGATAAGCTAAAGGTCAGTTGGCTGCCAACAAGTTAACGTTTTTGTTCAATAAATTCTTTCCGATTCAAATTTCAAATTCGCCTATTTTTAATTAAAAATTATTTCTTTGTTGTTCAAAGTTAAATAAACTTTCCTTAGAATGCGATATTCTAATTAAAAGATTTAAATTAATTAAAATTATCGAGAAAAAATATTGAAACGTACTATTAAAACAAGTTCTAAAATAATTTCCCCCGAGGGAATAAATTACGGAAAAAGTAATTTTTTAACGGCGGAGATTTTCGGAAAGGCATTCATTTCGGCAAATTAAATATTAGTGCAGATACTCGACGGAAAAATCCTACAGAAATTGTTTGACCGAAGTTCAGAAGTCGAATTGATCAAATCAGTACAAAGACTCGTGATCGGAGTTGGGGTATTTCGACTGATGAATTATTTGAAAGCCTAACTTTGCGATATTAAGGCAATTTGAAAGAAAGCACATTATAAATTGGCAGCATCTGTCTGAGAAGAGATTCTCGTTTAAGTTCCTCTTTCTTGCTGTTAATTTATATACAGGGTCTTTTGAAGATTTATTTTTATCCGTTTTCAAATAGCAATTACGTCAACGGTTTTATATTATTATTGTCGATGTCCTCATTATTTTAAAATGTTATTTTGCCACATTTAATAAAGACGTATTATTTTTTAACGGTTTTTTTTACTGAGAGGTTGAATATGTACTAGTTGCAACCCATCAAATATTCACGTAAGTAAATATTTTCTACCCATTAACTATCTTAATACACTAGTGAGTTTTAACTTATAGTGTTTGTTAATTTAATTACACAATTTTCTGTGAAGGTTCGACTTTTTTAATCGATTTTTTTCTTTTTTCGTAGCATTCGTGTTGTTGACTATTTTTCAAATTACGATTAAACACCTCCGGCCGCCACAAGCACCCGAAATCGATCCTCTTTTAGAGGACCACGAAGGGCCACCCAAATTTAGCCCCCGCATAAACCAATAACCCACCAAATCACCTTTCGAGCAATGTTTCTATCAGACGTAAGAGTAATAGCCACAAGAGCTGAACCTCCGTGAGCCAGAAGGTTTGAGCCTAATTTTAAATTGATTTTCTTCTATATTCGCCTTCACTTTATATTGTGGATTTATATTTTATTAAAGATAAGTACACTTAGTATGACAACACTTTATTTCACTTATCACGGACCCGATTCCTTTTCAATGTAAAATATTTAAACAAATTTTAACAATAAAAGTTACACAATGAAACAATTTTTTATTGTTAACATTATGTACATTGACAAGGGTTATATTATAACCGAAACATGTCTGTGATAAGTGAAATAAAGTGTTGTAATAAGTGCAGTTATACGAGTATTTATTCAAAATATTACTGATTCTGTTTTCTTTAAATATTTTTCTGTGTGACTCCTAAATAATCCAAGTCTCAAAAGTAAAAATTATGTTTCGGTAATTTGAGATGTAATAATTCGAAATTACCTACAATGTCTGGGCTTTTGGAAATTATCAACATTCGAGTGGACACGACATAGGTATTTAAAATGGCTTTTTTTATTGTGTACCAAACTGTCCTGCTAATACAAAACGAATCGTCACAAATTACATTAATTGATGCCTTTAGAACTCAATGTTTCAAACACAATTACAGAAAGACATTATTTAAAAATAAAAACTCAAAAGCTTCACACTTCCGCATCAAAGAGACTCACCCCTATGATTAGCTTTTTCATCGCTCTCTCTTCATTTTCTATGGAAAGAAAACGCTCCATTTTGAATGAAAAGTGAATGAGCCTGAAAGTGAGCGGTATCTTTACAAAGCAGACATTTTCCCAAAGGATTGAGAAAAGGATTTCCAACACTTTCCTTAAGTTAGTCGTAAACCGTCCCTCTGCGTGTGCAGCTTGTAATATTGAACTTATATTAAGAAAAATGGCGCTTTCGATATTAAATAAAAGAGAAACGAAGAAGATTTATCGACAATTTGAACAACCAAGTAGAAAAAATCGAATATGAATTCTTCCGTTTTTATAACGGCTTTGTTAATTTATTTTATTAGATGAACGAAATGATTTTCAAAGGAAATTTAATCAGTTACGAATGTAGACCAATCAGTTAAACGATCAATTGATTTCTTGTATTTACGTATACTTACGATTTGGTCGATTTGATTATCAGAATACCGTGTAATCGATGTTACGATTTTTAAATATTTTTCAAATTACTCTTCAAATTATACGTTCCCCACGTGCTGGAGCCATCCATGGGGTTAGTAACGAGCCCAAAGAAAAATAGGGTGCATTAAGGCAGTCAAGGGAAGAGTTCGTGGCGTACCTATTCAAGAAATTGACAAAATACAATGAGAATACTATTTTTATGAATTTCCCTTTAATATATCGAAATAAGTAATAATTAAAAAAATTACTTTAAATTAAATTGTATTAGGTATTTGTATATTCTTTTGCAACCATAATCTTAACATAAAACTCCGACAAAGAATGATTAAATGTTATATATGGTCTGTTCTACTATATGCCTGCGAAACCTGGACTCTAAAAGTGATTGTAATGAACCGGTTGGAGGCGTTTGAGGTGTGAATATACCGCAGAATGCTCTCTATACAGTGGACCGAAAGGGTCAGTAATGCAGACGTACTACAGAGAGCCAGAGCCAATAGATAGCTGTTGTCGAATCTGAAAGTTAGAAAGGTCTCATAGTTGGGTCATGTATTAAGGGAAAAAAATACCACCTCCTTCGACTGATATTAAAGAGTAAAGTGGAGGGGCGTTGGGGAGTTGGGGAGTTGGTAGAAGGCAGTTGTCCTGCCTGCGGAACATAAAAAAATGGACAGGAATGACAAGAATACAGAACTTGTTCCAAGTGGCGCAGGACAGAGATGCTTTTGCTTCAGTGATCGCCAACGTTGGGGGACCTGATATAGTACCGAAAGAATAAGATAACTTATTTGATTTAAATGTTTCGGTGACGTTAACCAAAGACAAATAGATAGAAAAACAAATATAGATAAGGTGAAAATATATTTAAATATTTGGAATAAGTGTTATGAGATAGGGGGCGCACACTGGAGCCGAATTAAGAATTTTTTTAATAAATTATTTTTGTGGTCTTTTAAATATGAAATAAATAAAACAATGTAAATAAATTGTCATAAAGTAATTTTAAAAAGAAAAACAGGATTTTTAAATTTTTTATTCACTCTCTGAAGAATTTTCGGCTTCGTTTTCACTGATCGTGGATTGCGTGGAAACGTCGGACGTTATAATATTAGGTGGAGCCAATAGATCTAAAGTATCCTTTTCAAAATTTACATCTTTCTTTACAGATACTTCTCGCAAGCTGCTAATAAGAGGGTCCGAAGATATTAAAATTAAATTTAATACATCTTCATTAGTTTTTATACGTGACATTTTTCGCGAGAAGAATTCTCTGTATCTTTTGAACTCTTTGTTTCTTGCTTCTTGGGCCTCTTCACTTAGCTGGCCTATAGGTAATAAAGCATGCTTTTTTATTTCTGGGCCGTGAATTAAAACTTTGTGAATAGTTGGAGGCATCGGGTACCACGCATATTTTCCCGCAAAGAGTTTATGGGTCTACAGTATCGTGTCTTTCATTTTGACAAAAAACTATTTTATTTTGTAATATTTAATTGTCCGATATCAATCTTAAATGTACTTAAGACGATATAAAAATATTATTATCCTTAGAATTTGGATCGCTACTAAACTTCTGTTTGTATTCTGACTGTGCAGATCCGTCGAAGCACCATTTGCATATTAAGGTTATATTTTTTATATTTTCTGATTTCTGAACTTCTAAAATTTCTTTATGAGCTTCCAAAAGACGAGTGGCAGTATGATCAAGTAAAATTTGCAATTTAATCTCAGCAAAAGTATCTGTGACTGCAATGCTTTCCTTTGGTGGATAACATTCGCTTTTCGCCTGTTGTATTTTTTTGCAAGATGGAAATAGAAATTTGTCATGTTCTCGAATTAAATTGTATTGATGTTTGGTGAGTTTTACTTCAATAAACATCAAAAGAGCTTCTTTTTCTGTAAGCTGCTAACCTTTTAGAGATGTTAATTTTCTTGTATGCATTTTTGTATGAGGCAGCTGTGGATAAAGTTGTCGTAACTTCCTTCAAAACTTTGGAGGCATCCACTTGACCAGCAGCTCGCAAAGTCACCTGTACTGCAAATGTTCATTCCTTAGGAGAGTGCTTTGATCTCAAAGATTTAGTCTTTTGGCGTTTAGCTCTATCACAAGATTCTTCAAAATTTGTTTGAGGGCGACCCACTTTTTTACTTAAAACAATAGAAAAGTTATGAAAACCTATTGAAGTATTTAGGCAGTCATTATTAAAAACCAAATATCTGTTCTCTTTTCTGATAGCCTTTTGCCACTTCTTCTTAAAATCAGACACAAAAAATGAAATTGTTTTATGAAGGCTTGGTAATTGGTCTTTTAGACATTTAGTACGTATTTCGACAAATTCCTTCAAACATGATACTTAATCAGCCAATTTAACGTAGCCAGATTGTCTCATTTGATCAAATAAGGTACGTCTACTTATAAAAATATTAGTTATACCTGATCCTGAAAGAAAAAATAATAATTGAAATTGATTTAAAATAACTCATAAATGCCTTCTTTTTTATTATGTTTCCACATCCTGGACAAAAGTGACCTTTAAGTGAAAAAGCGCAAATATGCGCAAAATGTTTTTTATATTTCCTTAAGAACAATGAATACGTAAGCAAATAAGCCCAAAATTGCAGACATGATATGAACTGATATCAACTAAAACTTTACATATAAAATCAATAAACTAAAAAAAAGCAAATATTTTCCCCAGTAATGTAAATACCCCTTTAAAATATTACAATTCAGAATATATCAAAAATATTTTCAAAAAAAATATGTACCAACATGTGGGTGATAATGCCATATTGAAATAATAACAAAATTTGGAAGCACTATAAAGTATTTGCCATGAATACAAGGTGACTTTTCGTATTGAAATCGCAGACGGCAAAAGCTTCGCCTATGACGGATAAGTTTCGACTGGAACAGGGATAAAAGTTGACTTGCACCATGACTTTAGAGTACTGAGCTGTATGCCAGGTATATTTAACTATCAATTCCAGGAATTATTTGTGACCTAATGTTATTTTAAAAAAAGGGGTTTATTCGCACAATTCCTGGATCGGCCCCAGTGTGGGGCGTTGGAAAATATTTTTCTTGATAAGGGGCGATAAACGATATTATTTCTTGGACTAATATAAATATTCATCTACCGTTTATGGTATTAATTCCCATAAAATTATTTTTCCTGCGTTGGTTATAATATTAACTAAGCTGATAATTAAGAAAGTTATAAAAAAAAAACTATAATCAACTTGGGAACTCTTTCATCCTGACAAGGGACTTTTTTATTGCTTTAATACGTCCATTGAGGAAGCTTTTTTGCTTTTAACGTCATTGTTTGAGGATACAACTTTAAGGTATTTTGCCCTAATGAATTACTCAGCTTTCTTCTCTCTTCTAAATTTAATTTATTAATTCAAACTTGTACTTTTTTTTATCTGCACTTAAGTGAAATATTTATTTATTTTAGCCACGAGTTAAATTAATTTTAAAAATGAATCATAACTGATACAATAGAATATACTTTTTGTTCGCACATTCTTCTTCATCTTTAGATTCATTGCTGGATATAAACCTCTTCCATTTTTCTGCACTCATCCCTGTCTTATTCCTTTTGTATCCAGGTCGTTCCAGCTATTAGGGCAATGTCATCAATCCATATTATAAGTGCCCTCCCGACATACTTTGTTAATTTTCTTTGTCTAAGGTCTCCATCGAAGTATTCTGGGTATCCATGTTCGCATTTTATCACTTGATTGCACATTATTAACTCTTTATTTACATAATTTGATTTATATTTGTATTTTTGTACACTATTTTCATCAGGCAATTTACTTATGTAATTGGTAATCATGAATTAAAGTGGTGTTAACAAAGTGTAAAAAAATGAGATTTATGTATGTCCAAATAACTTAAATGTGACCATAAAATTCATGCTAATTAAAATTATTTTTTTTACTATTACCCTTTTATGGAATCACTCTTTACATCATTTCAGCGCGAGCCAAATCTATGTAAAGGGTATAGCTATCATATTGATTCTCATGAAATGTGATAGGTAGTTTGTCTATCCCTATTTTACTGTCAAGTGAATTCTACACCAGAACAGAGACAGTGTGACAATCACACTGCCATTGCCGGGTATCGAACCAGGGACCTTCGGTATGGCAGTCAAAGCACTTAGCACTCGATCACGAAGTTCGTCAGTAGCAGGTCAAATATGAAATGAGATTTTTTTTTTCTATTTTAGGCTAACTAACTAACTAACCATCAAGCCGTCTTCCCGAAGGGGTATGCAGAAATAATGGACTGCCAGACTTTAACCGATGCGGCACTCCATTCTTCTCTTTTCGCCCATTCTTTTCTTTTCATTGTATTTTAGGGGTTGTTTAAAAAATATATTTTTCTTTTGAGAATGCATAAGCTCACCGTAATATATAATATTTTTATTTTAAGGTGCTAGATTATATATATTACACATCGTCGTAACAAAAATAAATTTTTTACTAACTACTCCGCTTTTTCAAGATACGGTGACCCAGTTGCTCAATGGCCTATTAAGAAAGTTTTTGAAAAAAATGTCATGTTCCAAGTAAAATTCTAAACAATGGTTAAATGATGGTGTATTTACGGCAAAGTACATCATTAGAATGTGTTATCTAGCTCTTAAGACCATCGGATTATACGTCCCGGAGAAATTACTCTTAAAATGGGATAATCCGAGGAGGGGTCTCGCATTTTTCAGCTTAATTTCAGCGAAAACGTCGCTTCTCTTTACTCCGAGGTATCAAGATCAAGTTCATTTGAATTGCAGATTAAAGATAGCGCAAACACTTTGAAATTAAAAAATGAGAATCATCGCGAAGTGAGAATTTATTTTTAATAAAAGCCGTATTAACGAATTTTTTTTTTCGGCAAACAACCTTTAGAGAAACGTAATATCGAAATATCTTCTTCTTCTTCTTCTTCTTCTTCTTCTTCTTCAGCCCGTATTGACCGTCCACTCCTGGACGTAGGCCTCCTCTCGCATTTTCCATTCTCTTCTATTCTGAGCGATCCCTATCCAGGCACTTCCCGCACTTCTCCGGATATCGTCGCGCCAATGCAACTGTGGGCGCCCAACTCCACGCTTTGCCGTCCTTGGCCACGATCACAGCAGTCGCCTTGTCCACTTTTCTTCTGGATCGCGAGCGACATGTCCCGCCCATCGCCACTTGAGGGTTGCGACCATCTTGACAACATCGGAAACCTTTGTCCTGACTTCTTCCTCATTTCTGAGTCTGTCCCGTAAACTGATACCCAACATGGCTCTCTCCATTGCTCTCTGAGTGACTCTTAGCTTGTTGGCACTTTTTTGTGACATTGTGACTGTCTCAATACCATAAGTGAACACTGGCAGGACACAGGCATAATATTGTTAATTGAAATTTATTTGAAGAAATTCAGAGTTAAAAAAAAATTATCCATCCATCTGTGGTGTCCATCTGGTATCACCAGATGATAGCAGAAAGCTGGCGAAACCGGTCGAAGCCATAAACTAAACATAATCGTATATTATAAACGATATATTTTTTATTTTCATTATTTAAAAAGCTTAACTCTGGACTTTTTAATAGTAAGTCTTACTGCATAAACTTTATTAAAATAATTTTAATTGTACAAGGAAAAAGTTTTAACTAGTTTAATTACAGTTTTATTATCACTGTCTAAAACGCCAATTAATAACAATTTCTTTACTAAAATCTTCCCAGCCAACAACGATTAAAAGCTCGTTAAATTAATAAGTTTATTTTCCGCAGCTTCAGATTATTGTTCGGCTCTCTACCGTACTTGCTGTCGACTAAATTACATTTATTTTAACTCTCCGATAGTATTTACGTCAAAGGATTTTCCGATGGAAAAACTAACAGCCATTAAACGTCTTAATGCTCAGTTAAGAAAATACTTTAATTTAAACTAATTTTAAGTTCTTGATGGAAACGTTTTTCATTTGAAAACAGTGAAAATGATTATACAGGATGTCCAAAAAGTCGACGTCAAGTCGGAAACGGATGATGGTCAAACGGAAACGGGCAAGTCATGCTAGTTATGATAAAATTAAAAAAAACAGGGTGTTGATTGTCTCGATTTTTTTGAATGCCTATAAGTTTAAAAATAAAAAAAACATGATTTTTTTTTAATTTTCTCATAAATAGCATGACATATATCATCCGTTTGCGGTTTGACGTCGACTTTTAGACATCCTGTATAAACAACGTCAAGGCATTTTGGCGATATTCACGAGAAAAACATTTTTAATTTGTTTTGTTAAAAATTCTTTGAACTAAATAACCATCTCTCTGAATGACTGGAAAAAAACTGTCCTTTTCTGACATTTAATTTTATTTATTTATTTAAATATATCCAAGCATTACAGAATAATTTTCTAATTCCCTTAAGATACAAGTTAGAGATACACAATAATAGGTAAGTAATACATTATAAAATAATAAAAAGAGCGAGAAACATATACACCTCGTTTCCTTGACATTCGTACAACGTTCCATGCAAGCACATCGATGTCACTAATTCCTCATGTGACCGACATTAAGTATTTGATTGATTTGATTGTGCACCGTTTTCCTTCGTTTTCCACTATTATTCTTTCCGTGTCTATCACAATAAACTATCACAATGAAAACTAACTAACTAACTTACCATCACGAGGGGTAGGCAGAAAGAATGGAACGCCACACTCTCCTGTCCTGACATACGTCTCTCGCTTCCTCTACATTCATACATCTTGTCATGCACGTACGCCGATTTTTCCGACTCCTCACGTGACCGACATTCAATATTTGATTGATTTGATCGTGCCACGTTTTCCTCGGCCTTCCTCTATTTCTAGCTCCGTTCACACCGTTTACATATACCTTCTTTACCATTCTGTCTTCACTCATTCTTTCCATGTGTCCAAACCATCTTAATGACCCTTTCCTTATTTTGTTCATAACACTTTCATTCGCACCACATTCACTTCTTATACTTGCATCTGTCACTCTATAATAAACAGATTTGCCACACATTCGTCTTAGATATCACAATGAACCTTATCATTATTTTGTTTAGGTCGGTTTCGGACGTATTGTCTTCACTTCTTATATCTGAATTATATACTCTTTCATATACTTTTTGTCTACACTTTCATTTACGAGAATTCATTTCCTCCATATTTAGAAGACATTCATCATTCTTTTTCAGCCGTTGCATGATTCACTTTGATACACAAGGGTTCTAGAGGAAATACTAATTTTTTTTAATAGTATTCTGCCTCCTTAATAAAGATTTTTTAATTCGCGTTAGCATCAACATTACATATTTATTTATAAATTTACGATCGAAGCTTATTTCATTTTAAATAAAATTCAATTTCCCCACAAGGAATAAGTGAAAATAAGTTTTACGGGCCAAATATTAGAAATTCAAATGTAATATTTTGGCTAGCTCTGTGGAATCTCATAAATTTAACGACAAAAAATATGAAATATGCAAAATGAGTTTTATAGAAGTACCTACCCATCACTGCATAATAAAATTTTGATATTTGATTCGAATACTTGTGGATATATCATCGCAGGAAGAAATCTCTATGGACTGTCGTATTTTTTATATTATAATATTTATAAAATATTTTTTTAAGAAATATAAAAATAATTTGACAATATCTAGCGATAAGTATCTTAGTTAAGGAATATAAAACAGTAAACAGAAAGTTTTTTTTTCATATTTTAACTAATTACTTTGATTTACTGTGTCTTAAACAATGACGTCTTCATATTGAACTAATCTAATGATTTTACTGAAATCTCTTGGAAGTTCATTTCAAATAATAATGAAATAAAACGATGTTTTTTTACTACTTTCACATTCGTCTTTATTTCGAAAGCAAGTGGTTTCGCCAGGCTCGCTGGCATCGACAGACTGGTAACGAATGAAAACGTCTGGTATTTTATTATATTTTATGGGAAAAACATATTTCACCTTGCTAAGATACTGTCAAATCATTCAAAAATGCCATAGCAATGTCATCCTTATAAAATGTACTATTCTTATAATAAAACATATTAACAATAATCTTTCCAAATGAGCAATGAAATTCCATAGTTGGAAAAATTTTCAAGAATTATAACATTGTTTTTTCACTTTTGAGTTCATTTTTATCGTCATGTTCAGAAGGCTTTACATCTTCACCACCAACGATATAAAAGCGATAAAACTAAAATCGTTTATATCGTTCTCCCGATGATGAAGGTGTAAAGTCTTTGAAATGAATTGAATGTCGAGAAAAATAAACTCAATTGTCGGAAAAAACTGTATTTTTAATTCATTAAATATTCGTAATTATGGAATTCCATAGAGTTAACGCCTTAAGATTATCTGAAATTAAATTCCATAGTGTAAACGCCTTAACCTCCATTTAAGAGAAAAAAAATTTAGTGCCCGCAAACGAAAAATATGAAAGAATTATGGATGGAACTGATACTTGGAGTTGTCAAAATATATATAAATATAGGGCAAACACCGAAGGAATGAGATAACTATGAATAATGTGCTACATAATATATTGAAGAACAAAGGAATCTGAAGCGGATGACTGCGCGTAGGAAAATTAAGTAATACACTCATATAAAACGAAATAAATCATATGAAACGAATCAATTGAAAAACAAAAAATGGAGCAAGGCCGAGGAAAACAGGGCAAGAAGAAATTAATTTATTTCTTAAAAGCGACCATGTTCGTAGTTGGAATAATCGACAATGCTAGAAAAGTATATTAGAATAGAAAATTGCGTCAATCCTCTCCGCTTACCATTTCGTGTATACGGTGTGATGGTGTAAAAAACATTACTTACTTACTGACTTAAACAGCCGTTGTCGTCCACTGTTGGAAATAGGCCTCCCCCATACTTCTCCACGTATTGCCTTTCGCATCCAATCACCAGCAATTCTTCGAATGTCATCGGACCATCGTGTGGGGGGTCTCCCTCTGTTTCTTTTATCTTGACGGAGTCTCCATTCCACGACCCTTCTGGTCCATCTGTAGTCTATTAATAATAATAATAAAATACATTATAAATAATAAAAACATAAACAGCTCGTAATAAATATGTTATATTCAGTCTATATAAATTTGTAAGGGTACTTAAATGTAGTTAGCGAAATCAGTATCAGAATTAAAAACTTTATTCGGTGCTTAGTTTAGATCGACTGAGGAAAACAGAAAAGGGTGTCATCCCATAGGGGAGTGAAATGAGGAGGGTTAGGAGACTAACCCTTTAATGAAAGAGGGTATTTAGTACCCTACAATATACGGCCCTAATTGTAATTATATGCTAGAATGGAAGCGCATGAAGTGGATTTAACTGTTAAGATGAAAGATATAGTTAAGGCCATTGATCTAAGACATAAACAATTTATTCTAGGAGATCAACATTGGCAAATCTTTTTTTTAAAAACATCGCTACATTGATTAGGATGAAAACTCTGTTTTTTATAGTTATTTGAGAAATTTATTGTATATTTAAGTATTTGTGTAGCTTTTCTAAGTAAACTTGAAAGAGTGACAATTCATAAAGTAAAATTTGAAGTAATCTCTTAACATATCACGATTACCCGATTTTTTATATTAAAAAATCTATGTATTTTGCCAATCATCGTGTGTCAAAAGTTTTTCTACAAAATCAAAGATGTCATTTAAATTTGTGTTTTTTTTTATCAAACGTAAATGAATGCGAATAAAGTATAAATAAATACGTAATGGGTTTAAAATATACAACCTTTTATCTAGATGATTATCTCTGCCCACCTTTTCGAAAAAGAGCGTGATGGTTTGTTTGTTTGTAGGTCCATGATAAATTTAAAAAAAACATCTTATTCATATTTACATTAAAATTTGTGTACCTGTGTATCTATATATAGATATAAATATTTTAAAACTATTAAAAAAACATTAAACAATTTCCCTGGAGGCTTTTTGATTTATTTAGCAAACCTATGTTGCATGTTGCCCCCCTATGTTGCACTACATAATCAGTCTCACGAGACTCGTCCTCGTGGAAGACCTTCTAAAATATTGTAGGAAATATGTGAATTCACGTTTCAGGAAGAGCAACCCTCTGGAGAACAGACCACATAGATTCACAACAAGGAAAAAGATGAAGAATAAGTGAACTCTAGTTTTCGTCTCTTGGTCAATTTTTTTATTATATAGATCGTTTGAACCCTATTACTGCATTTTTTTAGCTATTAAATTGATTCTCATGACAATTTAATAGCTAAAAAGGCTAGGTAGCTAATCTATCGCCATTTAATGTCACGTGAATTCTACACCAGGCCAAAGACACTCAACAGTGTGAGAATCACACTGCAATCGCCGGAAGACGAACCAGAGACCATCGGTATGGCAGTCAGAGCTCTTACGACTCTGCCACAAAGTTTGTCTATTGTAAAAGTTTTCAATATTTACTGATTGTCACAGCGACGTTCTTCGTTGTCGAGATAGTCGGCAAGCATTTTTTTCTCCTGGGGTATTTATAACTTGTCTACAACTAGATACAATGATTAATCTGATAATGCCGTAATTTGTCGGACCAGCTTTCATTTCTTGCTCAATCTCATACTCGTACTGATCTTTTTATACTCGTATGTACAAAACTTTATGTTAAATACAATGAAAATTGTTATTATTATGTATTCATAATAATTAATCTGCTCGAGTTTTGTGAAAAGACAATCTGTCACCGCCTATAGGTTATAGCTGACAAAAAATATATACGGGCCCTGTTTGGGAATTCTAGAAATTTAGTTTCCCTTTGGAGTATAGAGCCGCCCAGAGCCGAAACTTTTCGTACTATTTCAGGACAAGTCCGTTTTCCGAACGACGCAGATTTTTTGTCTCTTAAGTGAATGACGTCGCAGTTTGTCTTTTGAACGCATATTACAAAATTGAATTAGTTTAAACCGTCCTAGATTTAGCCATCTATTTGTTTACTTTTTATTTTTTTTCTTCTTCCTTATTGCAAACCTATGTGGTCTGTTCTCCAGAGTGTTGCTCCTTCTGTGAGGTAGACTCCCAGCTGTCCATTCATCTTTTAGGAGGTCTTCCGCGAGGACGAGTCCCATGAGGTTGATTATGCAATGCAATATAGGGGAGTCTGGTGGTGTCCATTCTTTGAACATGACCGTACCAGTCCCTTTCTCGCTGTCTGCTCCATCTTATAATATCCTCAACCTCACATATCTCTAATATTCTGGTGTTTATCACGCGATCTCTCAGTGTCTTGCCTGCTATCGTCTTATATTATATGTATTTATTTACTAAATCATTAAAAAAAAAATCGTAATTCGATTTTCACACATTTACAAAGGAGCTCTTGACAAGCAAGTAGTGTATTGTTGGAATGAAAATTACGTGTGAAGGTCAAATGTAAGTTGGGATGATCTTGAGGGAATAATGTGAAATTTCGTGTTACAATAATCTCTCAGGAATATGTTGACATGAATTTATAACCCTAATATTACGAAATTTATAGTTACTAACTAGTAATGTTAACTATAATATAATTTTAATTACAATAGTATGTTCCATTACAAATCTGGTGTCTGCGTGTTTTATTTAAATTGAAATTAAAAATCGCCAACAGATCGCAAGAATATTTTACATCAATAAACTTTTTTCATTTATTTGTTTACATACCTTTTATTTACCTATTTCATTCATTTGTTAACCTATTTCATCATCACATATTATAAACGCACAAGACACACCGCGAGCCAAGTTTTCCATATTCCTGTTTATCGCACTAACTACGCTCAGAGCGCGAAATTGTACCGAATCTGTGATAACTACAACAAGCATTTTTGAGACATTGATGTCTTTCATTTAAAGGAGCGAAAATTTAAGAAAATGATCGGAGCAACATTTTGGCGCAGATGTGACCACGATGTTACGTGATATTATAATACTCGTATATTACTTTCTTTTGTTTATCAAAGTATAAAATGTTTAAATTTAAACACTGTTATTACGTATCACAATTATTTTACATAGGTTAGGGAAACAGCTGTCGCGCCCAACTCATTTAAATAAATCGTGATACGTAATAACAGTGTTTTAATAATAATGAAATAAAACGATTTTTTTTATTTACTTCTTCCACTTATTGTATTTTTTACTACAGTTACCGGTTTTGCCAGACTAGCTAGCATAGGCAGATCCGTGACACTATTATAAACTTACTATTTTATATAAATATATATCAGGGGTAGTTAATAAGAATCTAGTATTTTAAATTGAAACATTTTATAATGTTGAAGTATCATAGTGTTTTGGCCAAAACCATGGATTATAAAATCAAAGTAATTACTAAGAGCGTGATAACTGATAACAATGTGAATGTTTATACTGTGGAAATTATTATGATAATTGCCTAAGATAAGCAAAAATCTAATAAAAGAAGCCATTCAAAACTTTATTGCTCTGCTTTCGAAATAATAATATAACATTCGCCAATGTAAACCCAAACTTCCTCGTTGGCACTTCCTCTCAATTGCGAATGTTCCCGTGACCATTATTCCGTATCAGGAGGATAAAATGAAGGTAGCGACGATCTATCATAAACTTTAAAACGGAAAAGTCGCTACTCTACCAAAACAGTAAGAACTTTCGTGTCGGCAAATTCGCAGTAGAACAAATTTGATATTATAACACGTACCAATGCACATACATTATACTTAGGAAATTGAAAATAACTTTGTTTAATCCACTAAATATTAAAAAAAACACGACATGTTTCGGAGGATACCTCCATCTTCAGGTGTAAAAATATAATAAAAACTAAACAAAGAAAGACGAATACATTTAAAATTCGACACAATAATTTAAATTTTAAAATTAACCTGGGCTATTTGTTAAAAGTATGTACTAATAATTATTTTTTACCAGTAAAAACTAATAAATAATATTAAACAATAATTATACATGATGATAATATAAAATATAAAAAATTGTAATTTAGAAAAAACATACATTTGAAAAGACAAAATATATATAGAAATCAATAAATTATTAATTTGCATTTGATTGGGAATGGAAGCTTGGGAGATTAAATGCAGACAAAGTATTTAAGGAGAAAGGAGTAAAAGGAGGAATCTGATATTATGTTTTCACCGACTTGGGGATTTCTAAATTTTCAAGTTTCTTTAATTCATTGCTATTGTTAACTGTGTGTAGAAATATTGTGTCATTTTATCGAAACTATAGTCAAATTTAATACAATGGTTAGCCATCTCAGAAAAATAGTATGTTTGGTGAGAGCTTGTTTGTGTTCGTTGATACGTAATTTAATTATTCGTCCTGTTTTTCCTATGTAAAAAGCATCACAATCCTTACATTTAATTTTATTTATTTTTATTTATTACCAATTAGGACATAAGTGAAGAAATTAGGACAATACATTATATAGATCATAAGTAATTACGTAGACATAATGTTCTTAAACGATGTTAAACTCCATATTAAATCATTAATACGAATGAAAACGTCTGTTTTCTACAAGTTCTATTATATTTTATGTGAATGATATGTTTCGCCTGTCTAAGGTATTATTAAATGTTGCCCTACATCAAATGGAGCTACATTTGGTAGTGCCTTATACAGGCGAAATATGTCATTCGCATAAAATATAATGTATTTTATAGAAAACAGACGCTTTCATTCGTACACAGAAAATATTTCGATGCATTTCATAATAAATTATCAATAAGTGATTCATTAAATTCATGCATTTTCTCTAAATAAACAATATTTTTTTGCTTTTCTCTTGATAAACTGAGACATTAGGATAATAGGTGAAAATCCATGAATTTGAATTAAATAAAGCACTGTAAATTTATTGTTCCTTGAACAATCATGTAAAACTCGATATTAAATCATTAATACGAATGAAAACTTCTGTATTCTACAAGTTTTATTATGTGAATGGCATGTTTCGTCTCTCAAATCAAATGTCTTCGTAATAACATTTTGTAATGCCTTCGACAGGCGAAACATGTCATTCACATAAAATATAATAAAACTTGTGGCAAACAGATATCTTCCTTGGCGTTCCTCGACTTCTAATTCACATATATCGAAACCATCTTAGTAACCCTTTCTTAATTTTATTTAGGACGCATTCATCCGCCTTACATTCCTTTCTAACTTCTTCATCGAGTATTATATCAAACATTGTTTATCCCCTCATTTCTACGAAATTTATCCTACTTTCATCCTTCTTTCTTCCTTCTAGAACCCGATTGAGCACTGTCATATTTGCTTCAGTCGATATATTTCTATTTGCAGTAATGATTTTGATTTTAATTTTTTTTTATTTCCAGCACCAACCTTTATTTTGGTGTCATTTTCCATATCTTGTATACATAATTCCCAAAAAAATTAAGTCGGCAATTGATAATATGTATATATGTATAATGAGTTGACTATACAATAAGTATTGTAGTACTAAGCTGGATAAATAAGTTTATGAAATTTATCGTTTCCCAAATATCGCTTCCATAACACATTAAAATATTATATATAACTCTAATACCCAAGTACCAATGTTTAACGGATTTTATCAGTATCAAACTGTCAAATATGGCCATTAAGTTTCATTTCAAATGACAAACGTATGATATTAATTACATGTTGGTGCCATTAAAAACATCATTATTCCATTACGGCTATTGGAAAAAAATAACGTAATGTTTTAAATAATGAATGTTTTTAATTAAAATTTCTTGGTTGAAGTTCATTTTAATTAATAATAATAAAAAATACAACAATTTCTTTATTATTATGTATTTAGTGTGCTTCCACTTGTGTTTACGCTCGACCGGTTTCGGCAGCTTAGTGCCATCTTCTGGCCAGACCTGGTGACCGGCAAGCTGCCGAAACCGGTCGAACATAAACACAAGTGGAAGCACATTAAATACATAATAATAAAGATTTTTTTGTTTTCATGATTTGAAATATTTTAATATTTTTTTTTTCATTTTAAATACTTTCCTTGTTACTTTATATTTCTTCCAGAAGACAATATTAAGTAGAAGAAAAAATAAAATTAAATAAAATATATTTACTAATTTTACTAATATCTCTTGATGAAAGATAATTTTAAACAATAACGAAAGAAAATTTTAAACAATAAAAACAATTCAAGTAAAAAACGTTTTTTTGTTTTTTTATTAACTACTTCCATTTATTTCGTCTTTATTTCGACGGCGATCGAAATTAAAACAATAAGTGAAAAGTGGTAAAAAAACATCGTTTAATTTAATTATTATCTATATATAATATTTTATTATATTTATATGTTTTCATCATCTACAATGAATCTATACCAAAAAAGTACTATAACCAAAAATAATGTTTATTAAAAAAAAAAAATTCGGAATTACGAAATGTTCAGAAAAAGTGAATTAAGCGTACCTATTCGTCTGGAAATATGATAAAAAATAATTCAAGTAAAAAACGCAATATGAAAAATATGCAAATACTTTTATTTCATTTGTTCTTAAAACAGGATGACGACCTTCGTGGCAGATTGGAAAGAACTATGACTGCCATAACGAAGGTCCCGGGTACGATTCTCAGTGATGGCAGTGTGATTCTCACACTGTATTTGGTCTAGTGTAGAATTCACGTGACAATAAAATGGCGATAGTTTAGCTAATTATCACATATACCACGAGAATCAATATAATAGCAATTAAAGTAGGTTCAAAACGGCCTGTCGTATAAAAAAAAAATAACGATGGCAGAAAACTGTCGAAACTCCTCAGAACTAGAAAAAGTGGAATGAAACAAAATGATTATTATAAAGGCTTTTACATATTTTATTTTTATTTTCCATGTTTCCAAATAATTTCTAAAATAAAAACAATAACTTACATTCATAAATAAATAAATAAATTAGTATTTAACAAAAGACTGTATGAAAAATTCCAAATTATAAAAAGGTTGGGAACGTATCGACGTATTTTATGCAGTAAGCCCAGAAAGTAAACTGTTAAATAACAAAGTGGCGAGGGATTTCTTACTGCTTCTAACGCTTACTCCGGTAATACCTAGAGTGCTCGTGATATTAGAGATGAAGTCTTGGAAGTGAGGAAAGCCCTAGATTGTTTCTTACATCGGGTACTTGAAAATGCTTTCACCGCAGGCTGCTTCTGTCAACAGATTGATTTTCAATTTAACGGGATTTGTTTGCTTCTATTAGTAACTGTCGCTCGTCTATGCTATTTACGATATATTTAAAAAGTAAAATTAACCTCGCGAAAGTGTAAAATGATATTTTAAAATTGTTAAGTGCTTTGTACACTCGCTATGCTTTATCCAAAAAAGTATATAAATAAACCAACAACTCAAAGCTCTGCTTATGTCTTCGCAGCGATCCTTTCATAATTTTGTTCGTAATACCTTATTTCGCTCTACATTTCTTCCTAATATCAGCACATCCAATTACAATTTATTCGTTTAAATTCTATGAAACTGTTGCGACGACCGTTTTGCCAATTAATTATGGCAACATCAGGAGTTATAATCAACATTCATTTCATTTTTAAATAATTCCATAAAACAATACAGTAATATTTAGGTATTTCACAGTTTCATGACTTTTTAGAAAACAGTAGGGGTCTATTATAACCTGTAGTTTAGCCCATAGACATCATATTAGTGTGATATAGGTAAATTTGATATTATGTGTGAATTGACTATGATAAATCACATTTATCACGACATTGAAATATTGCAAACCTGTAGTTTGGTTGATTAAACTCATGTACCTACCTATTCACGAGTAAACATTGTTTTCATTCGGATTTTAAATTTACGTTATTCAGAAAAAATGTTTCTTTCTTATATTATACGACTTAATCGATTTTCTCTATATTGTATAAATAAATCGTAACACTTTAAGTAGGTACTATGCAATTTGTCTCATTACCATAGCAAAAAATCTAAATATTCCTCCTCAAACTCTCATTTGTGATCATTATGTTTTCCACCTGATACCGTAGCAAACATTATTTTGTAAATCCTCCAATAAAAAACGCGCTTGTAAATTTGCGAGGGTAATTCTGCTCCTTGTATTTTCTTCTCATTATTCTTTATTTAATTTGGGTTTTTCAATTTTGTTTCAGCGGATCGAGAAGCCGTTCCTAGAAGCGGTCGAGACTACCTTAGGGGACCGCTATACGCCCAACGTAGAGAGCATTTACAAAGTCACCATAAAATTCATCATAGAAACTCTCGTAAAAGGTTTTGAAAAGAACGCGACGCCACCGGCGTGAACTTCGTCCGAGCGACTCCGGACGGCCGTCACAAGATGGCGGGCAGCAAGATGGCGCACAATAAAATGGCGGGCTCCAGGTTAACAGTGTGTCAATTCAAACGGCCGTTTTACCAGGTGAGACGGCGTTCTGTATAAATTAGGAAAGTGAGTATTGAATTATTGAATAAGAACTATATTCGTCGGTGTTTAATGTATTTGATGCCTTAATTGAGATTTTATCGAACGTTTTGTGTTTTGTGTACTGATGCGTTTTTAATTAACCAACCAAAATATTCTTTTTTTAAAAGAAAACTATTATCCAAAGATTCAAAAAACAAAAATAATTCAAATAAAACATCCATCAATGTAATGGATGTAATATCCAGCATAGGTGCAGATGATAAAATAAGTGTTCAGTACCTACCTACCAGCTGCCAGCGGTTGGTGGAATAATATTGTTAGTATAACTACCAGATTTATAGACTTTCAAATAGTTTAGGTACAGCGTGGATATATTTTATAATTGATAATAACTGTCAATTCAAAAGTTTAAAAAAAGAATTAATATAACTGTAACGTAGGTAGGCCATCACGCTAACTTAGAAAGTACCTACCTATCACCTTAAAGTGTATTATATTTATGTACCTATTTAATTATAACTGAGATATTTCTAGGCCAATTAAATTAACCTTAAGTATCAATTTGTATTATGGATATAGTCGTTAAAAGAAATTCGCATCGTGAGAATTTTTGTTATTGTGTGTTTAAAATTGGTGTAAAATAGTATTTATTGTATACTGCTAATTTATGTAATAATAAAATTTATTTTATATGGCATTCACCTGGGTATACATTTTAATTCATAACATGATAAATATGTTACTTTGGCAATATTTTCCTTCTCCAAAGACCATATCAAATTTAATTGAAAAGGTTACTCTAGATCAAAATGAAGTGCAGCTTGTATAATGTGTAATAAAAAAATCCAATACGAAAAATCTAACGCTATTATGATATAATGTTTTTACTTAAACTTCGTCTAGAGAGTCTAATTTTAATTGCATAATTTATTATTATAGTTTATTACATTTTTAACTTATTTCGGCCATCTTTTCTCATAAATTTTTATTTATATTTTGTTGCATGTATACATATTCTAAATACTCGTAATAAAAAAAACATTATCTGATTTTTGTGCTACTTGATTTTTGTGTATACTTGAATTTAACACATCATAAAATAAAAATTAAAAACAATTATTTTAAAGTAATAATTGTTCGATTTTTTCATATATGTTGACAATTATTATCACGAAGTATCGGGCTTATGAATTTATATGTAATATAATAGTTGTATAAATGATGTTGAAATCACTACTTTTCTGCTCATTTATGGAGAATATAATTCATTTTAAATTACCAAAATGCAAGCGCGATTGTTTGATCATTAAAGTGCGTCATAAATATATTTCTTTCAATGTTTGAAAGTGTATATTTTTATTTTAGTACTCGCATCAAGTACCTTGCGTATAATAACATTGGCCTAAGCACATTGTGTAATGTTTTCTTTTGAAATAGAATTATTTCGTGATTTCCGATAAACATCAAATAATGACAAATACGCCATCAAAACATGGCGTTATCGAAATGGACATTCAGAGTTCGATGGCTTTCCTAAGGGTGAATAAATAATAAGTAAACACATAACACTCAATGCTGCTTTTGTCAGGGAAAACTAAATTATTTGATAATTTTTTTGAAAACATTGTATTTTCACAACACTTTTTTTCACTTTTTACAAACCTATTTCGGGCCACAGAGGTGCCCTTTCCATTGTAGTAATTGACACTGAGGAAGGACACATTTGTAGCCCTAAACATGTTTTCAACAACAAACAATTATTCAAATATGAATCCACAAACGAAGTGCGGCGAATATTTGCACTAAATCATAAATTGTCGAATTAAAAAAAAATTATTTATCAAAATATAGCAAAGAAATTTCATACAATTTTATTTTACGGGTTTAAAAAATCATTTGATCATTCAACGTGTTTCATATGTATGTATTTGATTCATTCAATAATCGGTTTATTTTTAGTTAATTTGTGTTTATTACTTTACCACTGTTTTGAAATGTTGAATCATAAACAAACTTTAATATAAATTGTATTTAGGATAAATGATTCAGTACTTGTCGGATATTCATTCTACCTATAAATCGTCCTGTATGTGCCATAATATTTCACAAAGAGCTATATTTAATAATCAATAATCGGTAGTAAAATCAATATTTGGTTGGACACAAGTCAAGTACCGTGTCATTTGTCATAATCGATAAAAAACGTGTTAATCAACGACACAAAGGAATATTTGGACCAAGTTGTAATATTTTTTTTAGTTTAAACATATCTTACCTTTTATATTAAAAAATCACATACTCAATTTTGCTGGCCAAACGAAATGAGTAATCTTATATTAACATTATATTTAAGTGTTGCAATTCTATAAAAATTGCTTTTAAAACAAAACAAAAATGTACGTTAACACTGAAATTGTTGATTTGGATAGAGAATTTTACACTCTAAAACCATTTTCAAATATTTTAATTGTCTTAAAAATAAATTCAAACTACATGTTTCGTAGATATCCTTCATCACGAAGTATAACTATTACTAGTATTCTACACCTGATGATGGACTATATCTCCGAAAAAAAAAAATTAAAAAATTGTTTAGGTATTAAATTTACTATCCAAAAATTTATGTGCTTAAAAGATTGTAACACAAGCGTATATCTATAATGTGGTAGCCTAGTGTGTTGAAATTTTACGATATGATTTATTACAATTCCCGACAGAAAAATCTCACCTTTTTTATATAAAAAGTAATTCAAAGTCAATTACACATAAGGAACCCTGTATTTTGAAAATAATTTCCATCCACAGAATTAACCCTTTGTTATTTCCAGGCATCAGGCTTGATCTCCGCCCCTTTTCGCCTATGTGACATATACTACATGTTTTATTTTGAGCTTTTTGTATGTAAAAAATACAAAATACGTATTTGAACAAAGCGTTGGGTAAAAATAAGGCCTTCACGAACAGTTCAGAAGCATCAAATAAGCTTTAGTGTACCTTCTTGTGTTATTATGAAATCGTCTATTCGATATCCGGTTAATAGAAAATTTCATTTCTATAATTGTGGGTATTCAACTTTTCTTTTAAGCTTTTCAGTTTTTGCCACATTATTCTATTATGTATCCCATTTTTAATGTATGAGTATTATATTGTAATATTTCTATCAGATATTTCATGACATGAAGATACTTCTTAAATATTGTAAGTGTTGTATGGATAGTCAGATATCTAAGTTCATGTTTAAAATGCCTGAAGAAATTGTATTCATAAAATTTTAAATCTTTTTTTAATGGAAAGAGAGATTTTTTGGTTTTGTGAGTATTTTCTTTACAAATTTTTAATTGGCGTAAAGTTCGTAATATGTGTTTGGCATTCGTGTTTTTTTAAACACATTTACTTCCAATTAGTAAGCATGTATATTTATATACAGCAGTGTACATAATGTGTAGTTATTTAGGTACATTAATATTTTATAAATCATCCAATCGATTCTGTATGGCATAACTATAACGACAACAACATCAAACCATCACTATGTTTCCCCGAAAGGGTAGGCAGACAGAATGATCTGCCACGCTATATCCTGATACACCCCTTAACTTCCTTCAAATTCATACAGCAAGTCATAATACACGCACGTCGATCCTTTCGAATTATAGCATGGCCGACCTTTAGAATTTGATTTATATCGTCAAACCATGTTTATCTCGTTCTTCCCCGACTCCGTACTCCATTCACGTGATTAACGTATACTTTCTTAACCATTATTTCTTCATCCTTGCGTTCTATATGTCCAAATTAACGTAGTGATACTTTCGTAATTTTGTTCATCAGAATTTGAAGATCTGTCATACATCATTTTACCGCATATACGTCTAATGGATCTCATCTCTACCGCGTGTATTCTGCTTTATTCCTTCCTCACCCAGTTCCATGGTTCGCTTCAAAACATATATAAGGGTAAATACTAGTACATACTAACAAAGTAAAATGTGTAAAAAAGACATTGCATTGACTAATAATAATTTATTATTTTGTCATAAGTCATAAAACTGTTTAAAAGGAGAAAAAATTACGCTTGTCTCTTAGAATCGTAATATTAGACATTTGTTGCAAAAAGCTTATATTTGAAAAAAACTTCGTTCAATGAGACATCACAACAAAAATAAATCCCTAAAAGAATGTTTTTCGCAAAAATTCGTACGATTAATTTATATGCAAACTTGTTTACAAGAGGACAAGAAAATTGTATTATCATTAAATAAAGAAAACATGTTTATTGTTTATTTTACAATAGTGTAAAACTCCATATTAAATATTCAATACGAATGAAAATGTTTGTTTTCTAGAAATAGTATTATATTTTATTAGAATGACATGTTTTGTCTGTCTAAGGCATTATCAAATGTATCTTATATTTGAAGAAGCCTTAGACAAGCGAAACATGTCATTCACATAAAACATAATAATGCTTCTAGAAAACAAACGTTTTCGTTAAAATATTCAATACGAATGAAAATGTTTGTTTTCTAGAAATTGTATTATATTTTATTAGAATGACATGTTTTACCTGTTTAAGGCATTATCAAATGTAGCTTACATTTGATAATGCCTTAGACAAGTGAAACATGTCGTTCACATAAAACATAATAATGCTTCTAGAAAACAAACGTTTTCATTCGTATTAATTAAATAAAACATGTATAATATCATTTTCCTAACATGAAACATAAAATATAGCATCTAGGTTATCTTTGATTTTGTTATGTAAAAACTTTATAATACATTTCCACGAATATGAAAGGGTTCATTGCTTTAGCGATATAATAACTCTTTACACCACAAAACAAAATGGCGACACAACAACGATGATTGGGTGAATTTGTCTTGTCTCGTTGAATGAAGTTGGAATAATCAATGAGGTAGGTACATTATATCACGTATCTACGTTGTACCTACCTTCAAGGTACTAATAATTGAATTTAATTATAGAATAAACATTATTTATAGATTGTATTGCATAGGAATAACTTTATAAAATGTATGTAACTTCAGCCTTGCATTAAAACATTAAATTATTATCAACAATGATTTTCAGACGTACGTTTAAGTTTCTTTATTTTATTAGTTATTGATTACTTTTTTCATATGATTTTTTATGTACATAATTTATTAAAGATTTTCGTATTCAGCTGATATAAAGTTTTCATTGTTTAAATAAAAGGAAAATATTTTTAAATAGAGTCATGCCATTTGAAAATTTTGATGTAAAATAAATGAGCTTGTTTTCCCCATAAAAGAAAACTCAATGTTGATTATTTCTATTAATTTCCATGTTCTATGAAGGTATCTTGACTGCATAAAATTATCCGTAACTTTTATCATTGAAGTTTATATAAAGCGATATTTTTTTTTGTCAGATTTTATTTAAATTCTAGTGTTTATTATTTTACATATTTACCATAAATAAAACTAATTCCATACATTAGAACTAATGCATTGTAATATAACATTGAGTAAAAGATGTATAAGTTTTAGATTTTATCGATAAAAAGGGTGCGTGTTCCAATATGTGACAGGTATCGAATCGCGGGTAAAACCTGTCGTATTGTCACTAATTAGATACCTGTCAAGATATGGATCGTTTACCCTAAATGGATTGTTATTTAAAAAAACATACATATTACGTTTGCATTTATATAGATAACATGTATGTGCTGCTGTTTAGATATTTTATTTAAATAATTTGTGACAACGCGTTTTTAATAATATTTGATTATTAGTCATTTTAATTGAAAATGTATAGTATTTATTATTTATTTTTATGAATAAAATGTATTCATATAAATATAATGTATGTGTGATGTAATGAAAATGTTAGCTGTATGTGTAAAATAAATTATTGTAAAAGACTCTGAGCATTTCGGGACTTATCCAAAGCATAATTGAGTAGGTATTCAAATTAATGTGTCGAATCTGTAAAAGTTTTCTTGTTTAGTCCAATTGAAATTACAGTAATTTACTCACACTAATGAAATTACAGTTTCATCAAGGAAATAGTCAGTACTCTTTTTTTAATGTCATAGTTATTGAATGGTATTCGTGTGTTTCACTATTAATTACTTGACGTACTAAAAATCAATAAATAAAATTTCGCCAAGTGACTGTTCATACTATATCTTTACATAAGAAGCCATTTTGTAAATCTTTCACGAGGACACAAGATAAATTATTTCAAGAGCAAAGCTGTGTTTTATTTACATCCCTATATATTTCAAATAAATTATTATAATATTTCTATATTTATGGTATTAATTACTTAACTAACTAACCATCACGCCGTCTCTCCGAAGGGATAGGCAGAAAGAATGGACTGCCACACTTTTCTTTCCTTACATATTTCTCTCACTTCCTCAACATTCATACATCGTGTCATGCACGCGCGTCGATTTCTCTGACTCCTTACATGGCCGACATTCAATATTTGATTTATTTGATGGTGCCACGTTTTCATCGGTATTTCTCTTTTTCTTGTTTCATTTACATCGTTAACATATAATTTTTTTACCGTTCTTTCTTCATTCATTCTTTCCATATGTCCAAACCATCTTAATGATCCTTTCATTATTTTGTTCATAACACCATCATTCGCACCGCATTCACTTCTTATATTTATTACTTTCTTACTTTATTTATCTCGACTTTAGAAGGTTTTCAAATCAAATCAATCAAATCAGTTAATTTTCTCAAAAGATATTAAACAACAATTATAGTTTAAAGCATCTATTGAGAACAGGTAAAACATAAAAAAATATAAAATGCCAGGAACGCATGAGAGATGGTTCGACATTAGGAATACAAGATACTCTCCAAGTCAAGAGTATTTGCCTTCTGAACGTACTTTCACGAATATGAAAGACGTCGATCTCCGAAGCGATCATGTTCAGCAGTTTGATTGCTCTCCCCACCGGCATCACCAGAGGCAGGTTGGTTTTGCATGCTGGGATATAAAAACTCCACATTAACTCTTCATTGTACGTTGTTGCAAATTTTCTACAAAATTTGTATAGAATATTTAATTTCATAAATATTATTAGTTTTTCGGTTTTCGGTTTTCCTCTATTTCTAGTAAATGGAACTAGAAATAGAGGAAGACCGAGGAAAACGTGGCACGATCAAATAAATCAAATATTGTATGTATGAATGTTGAGGAAGCGAGAGAAATATGCCAGGAAAGAAAAGTATGGCAGTCCATTCTTTCTGCCTACCCCTTCGGGGAGACGGCGTGATGGTTAGTTAGTTAGCTAGTTTTTTGTTGTACGCTACACTATACATTCCCATCTACCTATTAAGGTACACAAACCATGGCTTGTGTCGCTAGTATAAGTGGTATTTTCTAAATTTAAGTTAGTAAATACAAAATGCTGTGACTGATTATCCAAGGTAAAATTACCAAGGTAAAAACCAAGAGTCGGAAGAAGAAAAAAACAATCCTGGCTATAAAACCGTAGAGAATATCAAAGTTAGCATAACACCTCTGCTAAGAGCTGCTGTATCAAAATTATAAGTAAAAAAACAAAAAACAAAAATAAAACATTCGATTAGAGAGGTATAAGAAGAAGAATAAGAACTGTTGCCTTTTGATTTGAAATTGGATATTGTCATTCAATTCCACAAAAAATACTATTTTATGAAATCAAAGATTGGGTGGCGAAAATGACATTATGGAGAATAATTTTATTGTCGCCATTGGACATATGGAAAGAATGAATGAAGGAAGAATGATAAATAAAGTTTAAGTAAACGACGTAAACGACGTAAAGAATGATAAATAAAGTTTAAGCAAACGACGTAAACGACGTAAACGGGACGAGAAATAGAGAAAGATTATGTACAAATGTCGGCCATGTGAAGAGTCGGATACTTCAACGTGCGTGCATGATACTATGCATGAGTTTTGAAGAATCGAGAGAAGTATGTCAGGAAAGATTGTGGAGTGTGATATGTGATAATGACATTGTGGCGGTCCATTAGTTAATGTATTACTTATTATTTCCGTCTATTTTTATTCTTATTTTGGCAGATCCAATCATTACTTCCTTACTCAAGTGTTGGAACTATAATCGAACTCATTTTTTAACTGCCATATTTGCATCAGTCGATATTTTTTGAGTGGCAGTTATTAATTGAAAAGGTGTGATATTTGCCAGGTAAGAACAGTATGGTGGTCCATTACTTCTGCCTACCTCTTCGGAGAGAAGGCGTGATGGTTAATTTCGTTGGTTTATACTCGTAATAATTAATAATTATCATTTCGGATAGATATATCAATTTTCCCTATCCGGTATCCTGCTCTAATAATGTTGTGGGAACATCTGAAATAGAGACATGTTTTAAGATTCTTTATGCTGTACATCAAAGTGAACATGTTTTCTTTGAGTTCGCAGGAGTATGTTGCTTTTAATAATGTATGATGAGGGTACAGCGGAACCAGTGGCGTGGGAAAAACTGAATTATAATTTGCACAAGTTAAGTACAACAGAAACAAATACAATGTTAATGAGTAAACTGTAAAGGTCACTGGATCAGGATTTGAATTAATTTATTATGTTGGTATACGTGTATATATGCTAATGGAAAGAGAACAATGTAAATATAAAATGTACTCATTTTATTATTTTCATTTTGGAACACCTTTTAGACCTAACCAACCATTTAGAGTTAGCTGAAAATCTATAAGGGATGAGTAAGACCAATACTGACATATCGCGTTAAAGCAAGGGCAGGCGCAGTCAGCACCAAACAAGTATTGAAGACTTCCGAGATGAATATCCTAAGGATAAAAGCAAGCAAGAATTCGAGTCCAACAACATAGACCTGAACCTCCGAAAACAACTTTTAAAAACATTAGTGTGGAGTGTTTTACTGTACGGTTGCGAGACTTGGTGCCAGGGCGAAACAGAGCACAAAAGGCTGGAGGCATTTAAAATGTGGACCTACCGACGAGTTGCTCATGTTTCATGGAGGGACCACATTACAAATGAAGAAGTTCTCAGCAGAGTTCTCAAGAGAGTAGTACATGTTGAACACCATAGCGGAGAGACGCGCAAGATGGATTGGTCATGTGTTGCGACACGAATGTTTCCTGCATGTGTTGGAAGGAATGGTAGAGGGATCGATTGGCAGAGGACGACCTCGCCAAGAGTACCTAGACCAGATTTACTGAGATATGGGCTGCACCTCTTGTGCGGGGTTGAAGAGAGTTGCCGAGGACCGAGCGGAGTGGAAGAGGAGATGCGTCGCCTTGCTGCAGACCAATCGTTAGATTGAGACCGGAGAAGAAAAGCGTGAGGAAAACCAAAATACGAGAGATATGTGTACCTATATTATAAGATGGAGGACACAGCAAAAGTGGGACTGGTATAGCCATATTTTAATAATGGACACCGCTAGGCAAACCTATATTGCATTACATTATCAGCCTCACGGGACTCGTTCTCGTGGAAAACCTCCTAAAAGATGGAAGGACAGCTAGGAATCAACCTCATAAATAACAAACAAATTAACAAATAATAAAATAACAAATTGCGACTAAATCAAGCAACCTCAGACTTATACATGGCTTTGGAAGGAATGATACGTCCCTGGTAAACTAGCAACCACACATCATTTATATATTCCTCTCTATTGTTTAACGTGTACACACATAGCATGTGTACTAACTAATGCAGTTATTTTCTAGATTAAACTTCGCGTTTCGAAACTACTCGCTCTAGAGTTACATTGAAAACGGGATTAAATTTCATAATTCTCTGTACCGGCGCGTCACGAGTTTTGCTGACTAACTTTCGTGTGAAAAGCGATGTGAATATTTAAGAATCAAAATATTCGATTTAGTACATTAACATGTGTAACGCATGGCAGAAATGGTTTAAAATTTCATATTAAGTATTTAATATTGATCTAGCAAAACGTAACGAGTCTCTATCGAAATAGGACAGATTTTAAGAAACTGGTAGTGGGTGACTGCATCCCAGATGTAACTTAATGTACATTACATTTGATATATTGTATTTTTATAAGACGCATGACTTACCGTTCTTACCATATTGTGAAATATATAACCATTTATTTATTTATTTACTTGAAATAGTACACCTGTACACAACACATGTTCTAATAAAAATCATTAAACATTCAATTATAATAATAAGGTTACATTTTCTTTACATATTTATTTAATTTTATTTTAAATTTTTTTATGCTTTGCACACTTTTGACATCCTCCGGTATATCTTCATAAATTTTAAATGCTTTATATATAAGAGAATTCTGAGATTTGTTTTTTTTCTGAATTTTTCATATTGATGTTCATGTTGGTTACTTTTTATCTTCTTTAAAAAAATTGGGAGGTGTGCCCATTAACAATTTTGTAAATTAGTAATAAAACGTTGCATGTAATTATTTTTTTTAAATGGCGTAATTTTTAGCTCTTTAAGCATCACTTTAATCCTGGCATATCTGCTTTTTCTCAAAATTATTCTCATTGCCTTATTCTGGAGTATGGTTAATATTCTCATATATTTTTCATTCGCTAAAAATAGTATGCTGCTACAGTAATTTATATGAGGGAGAATGATTGGGTTATATACAGTCTTGCAATAATAATGTAATGAACGTCGCGAAAGCTTCGGAATGAAAATCATTTAAAAATTATACCGTGGCATGGAAACATAAACATTTGGAGACAACAACTATCGTGTTTATATGACCAACACAAAGCTATAATAGCGAATAACGGGATACGTCACCAAGACAAATATTCGAGGATATGTGTTTCTAGTCGATTACGTATTCCCCTCACTAGTGACGCTCGTAATTCGTAATAGTCGTCAACAAATTAGGAAATTAAAACTAAATTGCTTCTGAAAGCTGGCGGCGGGGGGTTGGGCGGGAGGGTGACTGCGCCATACAAATGCCGAAAAAGATTTCCCATTACGCATTTTTCCACGAAAAACGTTCATGGTTAATCCTTAGAACAAGAGTTTATTTGCTATATTATTTGCTATCATGGTTAATCCTTAGAACAAGAGTTTATTAGTATACTATATTCCAATAATAAATGAGCTTTTTAACTATAGTTTTAAAACCGCGTGAATGGTACAAAAACACATTGTATGTGTTTTATTTTATAAAAAACACATATTGCTTAATTTCGAAGGGTAACATTTTACACTTGAATTTTCTTATATTTTTCTTTAAACAAAAATCAGTTTGTGTATAGCCTTGACGAAGCTCGTTACAGGGTGAAACCGGTTGGCGCTCCTCACTCAAAATAAAATGGTTTTATACAACGTTTAAAAGTGTTTAATTCTAATTTTAATTATTAAAATTTATATGTTGTTCTCCCGATGATGAAATAATTTCGAAAGTTGAAAAAACAGTGTTTTAATTCACAAAAGAATTCGTCATTATGGAATTCCACAGTGCTTATGCCTAAAATTAATAATAACGTATAATATAATAAATTGGATAATTTATAGAGCGCCATTTTTATGAATTACTCATCTCAAGGGCGCTGTCGCCAATATTGTTGATTGTACGTACTAAGTCAAAACATTGAGTGTGCATACTTCTGAATTATGTGTTATATGCTTTAAGCGGGACATTTTCTCACGAGCCAGCGCTAAGCCATCTCCATACAGGGGCGTACATTATAACACTGAAGCTTTATTGACCGAACTAAATGAAAAGCGTGACACGATAACGTTATGAGGCTATTATGAATGGATGCCCAAAAATGTTTGCCCCAAAGGTCAGTTGGCCAATATTCCGGTTATAAATAGCTACCGATTTAAAGAAAATATTTACACGCCGTATCGGGCTGTTTTATCCCTTCAATTGACTTTTCAGTAAACCTAAATAATAGCAATTTCACGGACGGAAATACGACAGAATATCATGCTTCATATGAAACCTGTTATTTTGATTGGAACGAAATATGGTACATTTGAAATATAATTAAGTATAAAGCTGCTAATTTAAAGAAAATATTTACATGCCGTATCGGGTTGGGTAGCTTTCGGGAACATGAGTTACATCCTTAAAAACCGGAAAATACCGATCAACCTGAAACGATAAGTCTATGAAGCCTGCGTTCTGCCGGTTGGTACTTATGGTCTTGAAACTGTTACATTGTCCAAACAAAGTGCCAAGAAACTACGAGTGGAACCATGGAAAGAGCCATGTTAGGAATAAGCCTAAGAGACAGAGTCACAAACGATACGGTGAGAGAAAAAACAAAGGTCACTGACATCATCCACCGGGTGGCGAATCTAAAATGGCAATGGGCAGGTCACGTGGCTCAGATGAAAAGTGGACAAGAAGACTGCTGACTTGGAGACCGTGGATGGCGAAGAAAAGAGCAGGGTGACCGCAACTACGGTGGAAGGATGATCTGAACAGACACGGCGGAATAACCTGGATACAGTCTGCACAAGACAGAGTGACATGGACGCGAATGGAGGAGGCCTTTGTCCAGGAGTGGACGGGAATAGTCTGAGGAAGATCGGGCTGTTTTATCCCTTGAATTGACTTTTCAATAAACCTTAATAACGGCAATTTCTCGGACCGAAATTAGATATAATATCAGGCTCACGAGGAAGTGTTATTTTGATTAGAACGTAATATGTAAAAAAACAATGTTGTAATTTAAAATTTCATCGTAAAAGTTCATTTAAATAATTTCTTTAAAATATGTGTTTAGTTTAATTCCACTTAGATATATGGCTTCGACCGGTTTCGGCAGTTCGCTGCCATATTCTGGTGTCATCAGACCAGAAGATAGCAGCGAGCTGCCGAAACGGTTCGAACCCAGAAACCTAAGTAGAATTTAATTTTTTAAAGAAATTATAAACTTTTTTATTTTTGCTATCGTAATATGGAACATTTAAAATATAATTAATTAAATGCTTACGTAAAACTTGCAATTGAAATACTAAGGATAATGTAAATTTTCTATAAGGGAGTTACATATGTTGCCTTGCTCAGGCATTATGTAATCTTCTCCTGGTGCCATGTCAGGTCCCCCCAACGTTGGCGATCACTGGAGCAAAGGTATCTCTGTCCTGCGCCATTTGAAACAGGTTCTGAAATCTCCTCATTTCTGTATATTCTCTTATATTATATTACGCAGCCAAGGCAACTGCCTTCTACGAACTCCCCGAAGTCCCTCTATTTTATCTATTAATATCAGCCGAAAGAGGTGGTATTTTTCTCCCCTAAGCACATGACCCAAATATGAGACCTTTCTAACTTTCACACTCGACAACAGCTCCCTTTTGTTATATCCATTAAAAATATAAAAATATAAGTAAACATAGATTAAATACAATAGTACAGAATTAATAAAATTTCGATATATAAAGTAATCAGAGTCATTAGTTTATTTGTTCTATCGTGAGAGCACATTTGTTCTACCATATATAAAATAAAAAAACATTGTTGGCTAATTAAAACGAATAAAAACGTCAGTTTTCTAGAAGTTTTATTATATTTTATGGGAATGACATGTTTCGCCCTTCTAAGGCATTATCACATTTGATAATGCCATAGAAGGGTGAAACATGTCATTCCCATAAAATATGATAAAACTTCTAGAAAACTGACGTTTTCATTCGAATTAATTATTTAATATGGAGTTTTACATCATTGTTCAAGAAACAAAAATAACATTGTTGGCGTTTAGAAAGATTCACTGTGAGATATAAAGCGATATATTCTATCAAATGATTGGGAAATTATTTGGTAAGAATTATTTATTAAATATTGCAAATAATCGGTTTCCATCGCGAGCAATAAGAGTGCGATATATCTAAGAATCGTATTTTGCATTTGTCACTGGCCTTTTTCTGCTTCGTTCAACCATTGAAGAATTCTTCGCTTTATAATCTTAAAGAGCTTATAAAGATACAATTATTAATCTTAAAAAATGGTTCAGTAATGACGGTAGCGGGAATAAGTTTATAAATTTATTATCTAACTACGTAACCGAAGTTTCACAAGATCATAACATATTAATATCGTAGAGGAAGCCCTAACCCAATTCCAAACTTCTTCGAAACATGGTGTAACGCCATTCGTAGCATGTATTATAATACTTGTACAATACATGTACATGTACCCGAAGATGATTGTAAGTTGGTAATATAATACGTGTAGGTATATACCTGAAGATGATTGTAAGTTAATAATATAACACTGTACATTATTCAAGAAAACTGGATGATTGTAAGTATTTCAATTTAATTTTTTTTAAATATTATAATAAACATTACAGTACAAAATACAAAAAAAAAAATTTAACTCAAAGAAGATAAAATAGTCCATTGTTTTGACCGAAACGCTATGATATTTTAACATTTTATAATTGTTAATTCAAAAACTTTATTTTATATCACAATCGTATTTATTTTACTTTACGGCAGCTATTTCATCAACCATTGTTGACACCACCAGGTGTTACAAAAATATATATCAAATGTCAAATTTTCGTAATTTTTCGAATCTTTGTGTATTTGTTCCTAAGTCAATTTGAATAATTTCTTTGATATAATTTTGAAGTTCTTGCTGAAATTGAGTTAGGTACTTAAATATTTTAATTAAAAAAACGGTTAGTTACTGTTTATAGGAGAAAATATAATAATAAAATAATAATAATAATAATAATAAACAATAATTATAAGGAACAATTACACATAGTATAGAGTCAAAAACGATAAAACATAATAAATTAAAAATGATAAACAATAACAGGAAGTACATAGATTACATTAATAGGAAAGGTGACAAAAGTTGAAGGTAATATTATTATTTTTAATTTTTAATGTACTATATACCAATGGGGAATAAGAAGGAATTTGGTTATTTATAATATTTAGTTTACATTATTTGGCCTTTAAAATTTCAAAATTTTCTAATTTCTCTAATTTTTTAGGATTATTTGCTATATGTAAAAATTTTGTATTTTTGGTCTCGAAATGATGGTCAAAATTCACGCAATGATTGGCCATTTCCGAAAAGATGTTTCTGTTTTTGTAACAGCTGTCGTAAAGTAAAATAAATACAATTGTGATATAAACAAAGTTTTTGCATTAACAATTACAAAGAAGATACAATTGTGAAATTTAAAAAATACAATATAAACAATAAACATAAATTATTTATCTTTTTTTATATACTTTGTATACATAACACTTATATAAAATAAAATAAATAACATAGACATGTTTCGGACAACCAGTCCTTCTTCAGTGATACATATTATAAATATACATTTAAAAAAAATATTATAAAAATGTATACATAATCTGACAGATGTTATAAAGATTTATTTTGGAACGTTTATGCTTTTGTGATAACAAATATAATATTATGATTCTATTTAAAATTTAAAATAATAATTTAAAGTTCTTATAGGGGTTCAGGTAATTACTTGCAACAAAGGAAATAAATATATAGAAGAAATAAACATGTACACAAAAAATACAGGATAATTAAAAAATTAAGAACAATTAAGTAAAAATAAACATTAAGAAGAACAAGACAAGCAAATATCATTTTCATACATTATATAATACATAGATAGATACTTAGATAGATACTATAGATAGATACTTTCTGAGGGTAGCCTCACTATCGCGGAAGATTTCCACATCCGAAGAGATGTGGTTTAGAAGGATTTCCCTGCCCACGGGCATTGCCATAGGTGGTTGGGTTCTACACAGTGGCAGGTGAAATATTCTATGTTGCCTTTGTCGCAGATAATTGTCAGGTACAAACAAAGTCAAATCATTCAAAATATCTGAGTTATGTCGGGTGGCGGTCTAGGGGATAGAACGCTTGGCTCCTGATCCAAAGGACTTGGGTTTGAGTCTGGACATGACCAGATTCCTTCTTCACAATAATGAGCTATTTCCTGCTCATATTGAAGATTGTAAAATAAATTATTATATCATTGATTTAAAACTTTGGTGTTAGGCTTTTTTTAAATAAATAAAAATTACCCAAATGGATAGATCGACTAATTTTCAATGATTGGTAGTCCAGCATACCCATCAAGAAATCAGTTGGGTACAGCCAGTTAATCACCGTTTTTTTTGGTACAAAAAACGTAAGAACTTTTTCTGTACCTTTTCAATCAAGTAATATACTCGTACATACCGAAGATGCTGACTTAATTTTCTAAAAGGTCTGCGAATGACGTTTTTCAAAATAAATCTTGTAGCTTTTTTATATCCAATTAGTTTTTTTAAGCTTGTCATTAAAAGTAACGGACAACTCCAATGAAGTAGGTGATAAATCGTTTCCATGTTCGCTGGATAAGGGGAGTGCCGGAAAATTATATATTCGTTTTATTTGGAAATAAAGCTTAAATAATGCTTTGGAACTCCAAAAACGAAGAACGCCATTTTTATTGACACTTCACGATAGGGTAACTAACTAGGAATATGATAGAATCATTTACAGTAAACTGAGTTTACCTATAACTAACTAACTAACTAACCATCACGCCGTCTCCCCGAAGGAGTAGGCAGAAAGAATGGACTGCCACACTTTTCTTTCCTGACATATTTCTCTCGCTTCCTCAACATTCATACATCGTGTCATGCACGCGCGTCGATTTCTCACATGGCCGACATTCAATATTTGATTTATTTGATCGTGCCACGTTTTTCTCGGTCTTCCTCTATTTCTGGTTCTATTTATATCATAAATATATAATTTTTTTTCCATTCTTTCTTCATTCATTATTTCCATATGTCCAAACCATCTTAATGATCCTTTCATTATTTTGTTCATGACAACATCATTCGCACCGCATTCACTTCTTATATTTTCATTCGACACTCTATCATACACAGAGTATCCACACATTCGTCTAAGAGATCTCATTTCTACTGCATTTATTCTACTTCCATACTTCTTTTGCCAGTTCCATGCTTCGCTTCCATACATAAGGGTCGGTAGAAGAACACCATTGTGCACTGCTATTGTGTTTTTGTTTGCGATGACAACTTTAAGTGCACCATTCACTTTGTTGCCTGCCCCAACACTTCTTTCAATATCCCTCTCCACTCGCCCATCTCTTTTAAACATACTACCTAAATACACGAACTCAACTATTTGCTACAAATTTTCACCATTCACGCTAATGTTTTTTTCAGAGTTTAAATATAAATTAAATAAACACAAATGTCCGGATCGTCCAGCTGACACCAAGTGCACCATATCTTCTTCTTCATCATCGGCCTATTCCCGTCCACTCCTGGACAAAGGCCTCCTCCATTTGCTTCCATGTCACTCTGTCCTGTGCAGACTGCATCCAGATTATTCCGACGTGTCTGTTCAGATCATCCTTCCACCGTAGTTGCGGTCGCCCTGCACTTCTCTTGGCAGTCCACGGTCTAAAAGTCAGCAATCTTCTTGGGCACTTTTCTTCTGAGCTTCTGGCTGCGTGACCTGCCCATTGCCATTTTAGAGTCGCCACCCGGTGGATGATGTCAGTGACCTTTGTTTTTTCTTTCATTGTATTGTTTCGGACTCTGTCTCTTAGGCTTATTCCTAACATGGCTCCTTTCATGGCTCCTTGGGTCACTCGTAGTTTCTCGGCACTTTGTTTGGACAATGTTATAGTTTCAAGATCATAAGTACCAACTGCCAAAACGCAGGCTTCATAGACTTTTCGTTTCAGGTTGATCGGTACTTTCCGGTTTTTAATAATGTAACCCATGTTTCCGAAAGCTGCCCAGCTTACTCTGTTCTCGGCTGTGTAGAATTCACGTGACAATAAAATTGCGATAGATTAGCCACATACCTATCACATATCACGAGAATTACTATGATAGCTATAAATACCCTTTACATCGATTTGACTCATGCTGTCATGATGTAAAGAGCGATTAAACAAAATAATAATAATAATTATAATTTAAATCGTTTGCTTCATTGCTGAAATATTATATTTTTTTTCAAATGTTTTGTTATAATATCTCATAAGTATTTTGACTGATTTTTCTCCGATTCGGGCGAAGGGTGTAATTTTTAGAAAAATAACCATTCTGAGATTGTGGAAGCAAAGAAAATGTTATTTTCATCTTATCTATATTTCTATATACCTTCACTTACATTATTTTTAAAGGCCGGAAAGCCGACCCTCAAGTACAGCATAGGGAGTAAGGGGAGTTAAAATAATCTGAGCATTTACTTTATTTAAATATTTAGTATTGGTGAACGTGTCCATTTTTATTTGTTTTAAAAAAATTAAAATAGGAGTGAAATATTTTGTATTGATAAATTATTATCAAATCTAGATTATCTCATTTTCTAATATATTAGCTAATCGAAACGTCCCAAAAATATATATTTTAAAATTTCTAGAAAACGGACGTTTTGATCATTTATAATATTCAAACGGAGTTTTAAATCATTACAAGGAACATTAAAAAATATTTTAAATAAATAAATAACGTACTGGAATAAAGTTATAACGGAAAATTTAATACATAAATCTTTTTTAATATCATATTTTATTAATTCTTCTTCTTCTTCTTTTGATAGATCTGATGATCTGTGACACAGAAATCATATCTCGTCGGATGATGAGATCCAGCTGTCCCTCCATCTCTTAGGCGGTCTTCCAGGTGGGCGGTGTCCGGAAGGGATTTCATAGGCGGCTGTATATGCGAGTCTGTCACCATCCATTCGGGCTACATGGTCCCTCCAGTATCTTCTTCTGGATCTACTCCGCTGAACGATATCCTCTATTTCGCAGGTTTTTCTTATGTCTGCGTTGCGGACACGATCTCGGAGGGTTTTTCCAGTAATTGATCTTAGGACCTTCATCTCCGATGTTCTTAGTAGTCCCTTGGTTCGCACAGTGTCAGCCCGCGTCTCTACAGCGTACGTCATGATAGGTCGCACGCATGTTTTGTAGATTCTGATCTTGCTGTCGATACGCATGTGCTTGTTTTTCCAGACCAGATTCTTCAGGCATCCTGACACGGCAGAGGCTTTACTGACTTGGTTTTTTTAATTAATATTTTTTTAATTGATTTTTTTAATTGATATTTTGATTTTATTAATTGATATTTTTAATTGAAATTTATTGGTAGAAGTTCATTATAAATAATGAAAACAATTTTTTTTTATTAAAAATGTCTTTATAATTATACTCGTAAATGCCGACCAGAAGAGCTGCCGAAACCGGTCGACGTTAAATACAAGTGGAAGCCCACTTAATATATTATAATAAAGAAATTTCGTACCATTTTTTGTTCTACTTATTTATCATATTAAATATTTATTATGGTACAACCCCGTTTCTAGAAGTTTTATTATATTTTATGGGAATGACAAGGCAAAACATGTCACTCCAATCAAATATATAAAATTACATATCGTCAATAATGAATTATTCTTATATGAAGTCTTTCACAAGATTAAAGAAGCATTTATGAAATCTTATAATTGTAGAAGAGATGAATATCTGATGTTTAGAATGTGGGGATAACATTAGCCAACGTCGGGGGACCCGACACGGCACTACACTAGAAGAAGATGGATGATTTGTGGTAGAAGTTTCAGGGCGCATTTCGCCGGTGAATCCAGGTCAGTATTTTTCCTTATAATTAAATTTAAATATAATTTTCTTAACTTCAGTCCCCAAAAAACTGAAGAATACGCGAAGGACATTTTGTTAATAATATATATTATAATTGGACCACGAAATCCGTCTAATTATTTTCCGCCCACGTATTTTTGTTACTCAAAAAAATTAAGCTTCCTTGAGTGAAACGGGCTTGAGGAATTGTTGAAAAAATGAGAACAATGAAGTTAAATTTCTTTAAGACAGGTAACTGTTTGAAGTACAGGGTGGCGAAAAATAAACATTATGAATAATTAATACGAATGACGACAAACATTATGAATAATTAATACGAATACGAATGGGGGCTCGAATTGTCAGTGGGTCGCGGTGAGTCACATCTTGCTGGAGGGTGTGATTCTATAAAATGCTGCGAAACGTCCAGTTGCATTCCACCGGCAACACTACTGACTAGTCCAACTCGTTAGCGTCCCTGTCGCGAACCCCGGGCAATGGGATCACACTCATAACGTGTAACAGCAGATAACGAGGGGATGAAAGGCGAGTTTCGGGCGCCTCCAAACCAGATCCAACCAGCTAAGGGAAGGTAACCCCGACAAAAAAATCTACCAGATAAGGCAACGGGAAACCACTCTGGTCACCTTTTCCTAATATGTTATATCTGTTTCCTAAAATGTCTTTTTTATAATATGTTAAATTTCACAATACTTGTATTCGTTAATTAAAACTCTAACGACAAAACAAAAATTCTCTACCTTCACGAAGTAATATTAATTAACAGTGAAAATCATCTTTGCTAATACTGACAGCAGAAGTGCTGCATTAATTTCCAATATATTGAATTGTTTCGATTTTATTGAGGGACAAAAATGATTTTTTGCATATATAATCCTACATTTAATATTTTTGTATGGCGAATTCCTTGAAATTTGGCCTACTTTTACGGCCCGGCGGATAGCCTATGCCGCCCGGCACCGGGCCGCGGACCACCGATTGGGGAACACTGTTTAGATCACCACACAGATAAAATATCTAATAAAATCCTTATTGTAATATGATTGCGGTTAAATGTTTTAAAAATAGAATTATCTCAATTTTACGAAAAGCAAAAAGGAGTAAAAACTTATTTTTACAACTCTGCCAATAGCCTTCATTGTATACAGAAAGCTCAAGTAAACTGCGTGCAACATTTCTGGGTTATCCTCTATAAGCTCTTCGCATCGATGAAATATTATTCGCAAATAATATCGTGAGGCTCTGTTATTCTGGAAAAATATTATCGGAGATTCGTGGAATATTTCCCTGAGATTCTTATCGAAGCGCCCGAATAATTGGGGCAAATAGCACGGAATTGAGTTACCCGAAATTTTGGTTACCAACGAATTAACCTCATTTGATAATTGATTCGTTTATCATTAAAAATAATAATTGCTATATTAGAATCTTATTAAAGGTTATATAATACTAACAATATAATATAACGCGAACCTTAAAAGTCAACTCAGTGAACAGACAGAAAGCATTTGAAATGTGTCTCTATCGCCGAATGTTCAGAATTCCCTGAACAGACATGGTTACCAATACCGAAGTCCTGAGGTGAGCTTGAGTTGGCAGGGAGCTGTTATCAACTATCAAGGTTCGGAAGATTTTACATCTGAGTCATGTACTGCGTGGGGAAAAGAACCACATACTCCAACTGATTTTGAAGGGGGAAATTGAGGGATGCCTAGGGCCCTGTAGGAAATAGATGTCCTGCAGGAGCGAGCGGCGTAGGACAGGGACAGGTTCGCCGAGGTGATCGCCAACGTTGGGGGGACCCGATAGGGGACTTGAAGAAGAAGAAAGTTTATGTGATAAAAATAATGCTTAACTAACTAACTAACTAACCATCACGCCGTCTCCCCGAAGGGGTAGGCAGAAAGAATAGACTGCCACACTTTTCTTTCCTGACATATTTCTCTCGCTTCCTCAACATTCATACATCGTGTCATGCACGCGCGTCGATTTCTCCGACTCCTCACATGGCCGACATTCAATATTTGATTTATTTGATCGTGCCACGTTTTCCTCGGTCTTCCTCTATTTCTGGTTCCATTTACATCATTAACATCATTAACAGAGAGCGCCAACGTATATTTCGGACCTCTGCGTGACACCCATACCAACGGAAAGGCAGCGATCACTCGGATCAGTAGAAACAAATGCAAACAACATAACAATTAGAGTCAGAGCCAACAAAGCATCTTTCTATGATCGTGCTTTCAGCGTTGCGGGTCCGTTGGCGTGGAATAGTCTCCATGTTACGTAGTGTTTAGTATGGGGGTAGTCACATTAAATTTAGAAAACTTCTAAATACTGCACTGTTCGATCAGTCTTTTCCTTGTGCGCCCTTGGAGTAATTGATTTTACAAAACGGGGCACTTAAAATATAAGCCATTTAAAATAAATAATAATACATTATTCTTTTTATTTTTGGATTAGGTATTTTGGCCTGTTATTCAATGCGTCAAGTTCCTTCTTGGAAAGCGGACTGCCAACTGTTTTTCCATATCTTCATAGGTCGTCCCTGAGGTCTGCTTTCTTGAGATATGAATTGCTTTATTTAAACATTTGCTTCAACGAGTACTCAAACCAGGGGTACTCAAACTTTTTTGGCAATGGAACTCTTTTTAAAACACTTTTTTAAAGATAAATATGAACTGTTTCATTACTAAAGCAATAGCTTTAGAGTAATAAATCACCCTCGACCCAAAACTTTTATTAAAAAAATCGTTCTCAAAATTTAACTCAATGATCTCGTAATGTTATGTCCCTGGTACTCTGCTTAAGTTAACTAACACATGTTATATATGTTACTAGGTTCTTGCATTCATTTTGTAATAATTTTGGTTAGTTTATATCGTTCTCCCGATGATGAAGGTTTATAGCCTTCGAAACATGTCAAGAAAAATAAATTAACTAACCATCACGCCGTCTCCCCGAAAGGGTGGGCAGAAATAATGAACTGCCACACTATCGCCATCAATAGGCATCTCCCGCGCGCACTTCGATCGTCCAACGTCTATAAAATAATTCTAAAACAAATTATATAAAATATAGTGATTATCATATAAATTAAAATAACAAATACAAATAATTTAACACATAATGTTCTTTTATCAGCTGGACGATTCGGACATTTGTTTTTATTTAATTTTTATTCCACGTTATCCACTGTTTTTTTTCCTTTTAATTAACTGTAATTAGGCACTTAAAACAATCTAACACCAGCAAAAACTTTATATTATTGAATAATTTATTCAAATTGTCATAGGAACAAATAACTTTTTTTTAAACCTGTCAAAATTCTATACGCAAACGTAAAAACTTATATAATTTTAACATCAAAACAGTGAAAACGTATTTTGTGTAACAAATAACTATCATAAAGTGCGGCAACAATCAAATTGACCAAAACAATTCACTTATACACAAAATATCTCCAAATTTACGGAAGCACCACATGAACCAAACCAAATAAACTAAAAAGTGGAAAAAATAGTGTTTTATTTCATAAAAAAATTGTCTTAATTATTTATAAGTTTTATGTTCATTATTTCATTATAATCATTTTATGAAAATCATACACCCGCTGCATAGGTGTGTATTAAGTAGAATCGAATCGTTACATACCTACCTGTACAATCTAAATTGTTTTGTTAAGCGTTTTTAATCGTAGGATTATTGTAGATTTTTTATGTTGCTTGTCGCGTCAGAGCTTTCGCAGAGGCCTTGCGGAGCCCCAGAACTCCGCGGAGCACATATTGGAGGCGACGACCTTATTTTTTTTTTAGCTCATCGACTATTCGATTTTCCCCGATGAGCTAAAAAAAGGTCGTAACAGAATTCTGTGCCTACTCACCGGAAATCGCTAATGAGCTAAAAAAAAAGGTCGCTGACGAAAAATATCCAAATATACTTCATTTTCACATATTTTTAAACCCTCGCTAGCCCTTTTTTTATAAATTTTACCCACTTGCGAAAAAGGTTCGCCGTCCCTGGTCTAGGGATAGAATGCTTGGCTCCTGATCCAGGGGACGTGGACGAGGCTAGATTCCTTCGTCATAATAATGAGCTATCATCTGCTCATATTAAAGATTGTAAAATAAATTCTAATATCAAGGATTTTAAATCCTTGGTGTCAGTCTTTTTTTAATTTGGAAATTCTTAGAACGTATTAAGAAAAACATTATAAAGGTTATTAAATTTCAACTACAGAAACACCTCTGCTCTACATATATTTTAAACACGCAGTTTTACATTGCGTGGGCCACAGTACGTACTTGGAATTTAGATTAAGAAATGTTTATTTTATTATGAATATCAATTTGAATGTTTGAATATCACCAGGGGAGACCTTTGAATTTGTTCCCCGAATTCCTGTTTATTAATTTGAAAGGAGAAGGGATGAATTTAATCTGGCGAACGTTAACGGTACAAAATTTTAACCGTTGAGTTACAGATGATATTTAAGGGAACTGGATCCGGCGCTGCTGAATTTTTATGTTAGTAAAGTAAGTGATAGGTTTATTTAATATAAATTTCTATCGCTAAACAAATGGTTTTTCTTTATGGACTATTCATCTGGTAAACAATTGAATCGCGAATCTAATATTTGGAGTAGGATATTCTGAGACCTGGTATTGATTTATACATAACACATTTCAGCTTTAATGGCTATTCCTTCTGCGTGTGTTGGAAACATTGTTGGAAAGGTGATTTAGTGATTATTTTATGTGGGGGCTAGATGTGTGATACGGAGTCTTCCTCCGAAGAGGGCGAAGGAGGATTTAAGGTCTATGCTAAAGTCATACTTTTTTCTCAAAGATTTTCTTAACTTAATTAAATCTTCATATCCTGGTGCCGTGTGAGGTCCTCCAACGTTGACACGATCTCTGTCCTCTCTCTCTCTCTCTCTCTCTCTCTCTCTCTCTCTCTCTCTCTCTCTCTCTCTCTCTCTCTCTCTCTCTCTCTCTCTCTCTCTCTCTCTCTCTCTCTCTCTCTCTCTCTCTCTCTCTCTCTCTCTCTCTCTCTCTCTCTCTCTCTCTCTCTCTCTCTCTCTCTCTCTCTCTCTCTCTCTCTCTCTCTCTCTCTCTCTGTTTCGCAGCAAAGACAACTGCCTTCTTCCAACTACCCAAACGTTCTTCAAAATTATCAGCCGAAGGTGCTATCTTTCTCCCCTTAGCACATTTCCTAAATCTTTAAATAATACTTAAATTAAAAGTTGTATGAATGGTTCCAGATGACTCGACTCAGGCTGGCGAAAAATGGTCTATGAAGTACTTATTTTTTTTAATCACAATTAAAAATAATGTAATGATCCTCAACATTCATGCTTTTTACTCACTCATTTTTACAATATTTCTGCATGGATGATTTCGTCATTTTTTAATACGATTCTAAAAAGGTACCGTAAATGTCATTACGCACCGTCCTGTATAATATAAAATATTAATGTAAACATTTACTGTACTTGGGTACCGAAATGTGAGCACAGCGGTTAATGTAGCACGATAGGATTTTGCCCTCAAAAACAACGGTGTATTTAATATTTAATTTATGTTTTAATCGTGCGAAAGATCGCCTCCACGCGTGACCCCATAAATATGACGGATCCCTTTTATGTCACGATTAAATATGATTCAGTTTGTCTACACCATTAAACTTTACAACTATTGCGAGTGAGAGATGTGTTTCCATATTCCTAAAATATTTTACAAAGTATGGAACGAGATATACTTGTAGTAAGCAGTAAAACTTTTGTGATTTTTAAAAAAGTATTATGTCAAAATTATTTCATTGTATTACCCGAAACCGTGAACATCGCCATTCACTGAACACGTGTTTTTTTACCGATTAAGCTACAACGTATTTTTTTAAATTAAACTAAAAATCTTTTTATTTTTATGTTGATGGAAAGGTTAAACCACAACGCAATTGTATTTAGATAGTTTAGATTTGAACACTAAATATATGAAATTTACAAATGTAAGCCCCAGTGGCGTAACGAGGCGGCGGCGGAGGGGCGGACCGCCCGGGCACCAGATTGATGAGATCAGAATTTTTAGTTTTAAAAATGTGACGGACAAAATTGACTTTGATGATGTTATTAATGATTTTGCTGCGCGTAAAGTCTGAAAAGTCAAATTATAAACGTAAGTATACTATTTTGGTTTTGACATGAATATTTTTCTCTCTTTCATATGATTCCTTTTTTCCACCAACATCATTATTTTCATTCCGATTCCGCCCCGGGCGACGATGGCCTACGCTACGCCACTAGTAAGCCCTATATACGAGTATATAAGGACGTCAACGTGGTTAAGTTTATAAAGATTAACAGACTGGGCTGGCTATGGCACTTGTATCGCATGGGGGATCTGAAGCCCCCCAAAAGAGTGCTGTTTGACAATCCAGTCGAGCGAAGAAGCATCTGCAGGCCGAGAATGCGATGGTTGGATGGTGCCGTGACAGACTCTCGGGTCCTGGAGCAGCAAGACTGGGAGGTGGCGGCCAGAGACAGGACGGGCTGGAGACTAAGTTTCTTGGAGGAGGCTAAGACCCACCAAGGGTTGTAAAATCGAAGATGAAAAAAACCTTTACAAATGGTTACAATCAAACGAACAATCGCACTAAAGGATGGATCGCCACGTTATTCATTCTAACAAAACCTCTTTGACATCAAATACATTAACCTCTCGAGTAGTAAGATATTAATGACATTTACAAAAGATTTTTTTTTTCAATTTGTATAACATCTAACTTCTTCTTCTTCAAGTACCCTGTCGGGTCCCCTCAACGTTGGCAATCACCTCGGCGAACCTGTCCCAATCCTGCGCCACTTGGAACAGCTCCTCCACACTTCAGATGCCGGTCCACTCCCTCAAGTTTCGCAGCCATGTCTGTACAGGGAATTCTGAGAATTCGGCGATAGAGCCACATTTCAAATGCTTCCAGTCTGTTCATTGAGTTGACTTTGAAGGTCCACGTTTCACATCCATACAATAAAACAGACCATACATAGCATTTGATCATTCTCTGGCGGAGTTTCAAATATATGTTATCATTGCAGAAGAGTGATTTCATTTTAGTAAATGTAGCTCTGCTGCCTCAATTATGCATTTTATCTCTACATCCGGGTACCAAAAGTTCTTACCGAAAGTTCTTACCGAAATTATTAGTTAGTTAGTTAGTTAGTGATACATCGGTGTCAACCCGCCTGTCGTCCTCTTCTTTTTTTTTTTTTTTTTTTTCCCAAGATGAGAAGGGGAGGGGTTGCGGGGAGGAGTGACGTGGTTGCAGTCTCGACCACTGCGACTACAACCGCGGCTGTGGACGCCGCCCCAAGTGATGATGCTGATGATGCTGGTGGTGCTGGTGCGGGTGGTCCTTCACCCTCGAGTGGAGTGTCTTTTGCACCAGCGCCCCACAAGTCGTCGTCTTCCTCCTCTGTCAAGAAGAGGACGAAGAGAGCCGGAAAGGGATCGAGTGGCGGTGGAAGCGCAGCCCCTCCCTCACCGGCTGCTTCACAGTCTGCTTCACAGGTTGCTTCTCCGGCTGCTGCTGGAGCCACTCCATGTACGACTGGTACGAGTGCGGTGGCGGCCGCCGCCCCCGGTGCGGGAGACGCTGCCAGAGCATCCATCCTGGAGGCTCTAAGTGGCATCACGGTGATCACGACCACAGGATCAAACAGGCTGAACCTAGAACAAAAGGGTCGTGTCGCCGCGCACCAGGAGGACGTGCGCGAGGGCACGAGAACGCTGATGAGTATCATCAGGGAGCGTGATGCCGCCCTCGCCGCTCAGAGTGCTGAGCTCTTGGAGCTCAGAGGAAGAGTGGGAATCAGTGGCAGCAGCAACAACAACAACGACAACAACAGCACGCTTAGCAGTGTTGGGGACGTCGTCCGTGCTGCGATCAGGGAGGAATTCCTTGTCACTTTCGGGCGACAGGGCAGCGAACCGGCCCTACCGCCGGGGAACCCTCCCTTGTCGCACACCGACAGGACGTATGCCGGAGTGACGTCAGCCTCGCTCCCTGTACCAGCGCTTCGCCTGACTACAGTGGCACCAGCGTCGACTGCCCCCCCTCTCCCCTCTAGGGGGAGAACTGTCGACGAAATAAAGAAGAGTGTGGGGAAGGTCAGGCCGGCGGTGTTGGTGTACCCCACGGTACCGGAGGGGGCGACCTCGGAGGGCACCAAAGCGGCTCTCATGAAGGCCGTCAACCCGAGAGAGGACGGCTTCCAGCCAGTCCGCACCAGGAACGTTCGGGGTGCCGGCCTCCTGGTTGAGACTACCTCCAATGAGGGCGTTCAAAAACTGAACGCCCTCAGCGATAGGCTTAGAGACAACGGTCTTAGTGTGGTTATTCCGAAAGGAAAACTGCCGAAGATCGTTGTCTATGATGTCCCGGTTGCGATCAAGGACGAGGCCCTGGCCAAAGAAATTTTTGAGACAAACCTGGCCGGCCAGTGCTCCCCTTCTTCCCTTAGTGAAGAAGATTTCATAAGATCATTCAAGAGGGTCTCCACGTTTGGTAAGAAGGGTGGAGATAAAACGAACGGTGTTTTTACGGTTAATCCAGTGGCCAGGGTCGCCTTTATTGCGACCGGGTACATATATATGGGCTGGAGTGCGTGCAGATGCCGCGATTTTGTGGGCGCCGTGCGCTGCTATAAGTGCCACCTATACGGCCATATGGTTGGACGGTGCCCACAGAAAGAGGACACTTGCCGCGGGTGCGCCGTCAAGGGCCATCAAGAGAAGGACTGTCCGAACAAGGACAGTCCCAGAAAGTGTGCCACCTGCACGCACTTCCGCAAGCCGGCGAGTCATTCCACGGGTGATCAGAACTGCCCAGCGTATCTGGCGGCCATACAGTCGGTGGTAAGAAATACCGACTATGGCTGCTAGACCGCACACCAAACTGGGGCAGGTAAATTTAGGACGATCGCGCGCTGCAACTCTCGTGACTCATGAAAAGAAGCTTGATTTGGTTTTGATCCAGGAGCAGTATACTTGGGGAGGCAGAACACGCGGATTTGATGACCCCAGTTTTGTCCTTGAGAGAGGCTCCTCCCCCAGAGCGGGGATTGTTATTGTCAACCCGGCAATACGCCCTCTCCTGTTGGAGGGCCTCTCTAGTGAGGATGTCGTCTGTGCTACTGTTGTGATCGGAGGTAAGGAAATCATCATTGTCTCCGTTTACTTCAAGTATGGTGACCCTGCTGGGCCGTATATCAGCGCTCTACAGAGAATTCTGGAGAGGGCTGGTGATCGACCAGTTTTAATTGGTGGTGACTTCAATGCGCATTCTCCGCTTTGGTTTGAGACCACGAGGAACCATGGAAGTAGGGAGCGAACTGAACAGGTTGAGGAATTTGTGGTCTCTTCAGGCCTACACGTTCTCAACCAACCAGGGAAGCTCCCTACTTTCGCCGGACCTTGTGGGGAGAGTCGTATTGACGTCACGCTCTGCTCGAGTCTGCTGTCCCCCTGTGTCTTCGACTGGACAGTGCATGAGTGCGATGTTCCTAGCGATCATCGTCTCATCACCTTTTCGGTCGGGGGCGCGGTGAGACAGACAGAACGGGGTCAGTGGCGATTCCGGACAGCTGACGCTGACTGGGACCGATTCCGCGATACCCTGAGAGACGAGCTGAGTGAGGTTAGGGTGGTCGCCGTTGAAAATCCTGATGAGTTAGGGAACCATTTCAGCCGAGCGGTAGTCAGATCGGCTGATACAGCCCTGGGTCGCACTAAGCCTGGTCGGCGCGTCCGATCAGTCTGGTGGAACTCGGACTGTACAGAAGCCAAAAGAGCTTATAGAAGTGCATACAGACGGGCTGGAGAGGCCAGGAAGGGCGGACTTTCTCCCACGAGAGAGGGAGCTCTCCTGGACGGACTCCGTTCTGCCAGAAATGCATACTCTAAGACCCTCAGGCTGGCCAAGACTACCTCTTGGCGGAAATGGGTCACTGAGGTGGGAAACTCGGATCCCTGGACAATCTGCAGTGTAATCGGGAAGGCGAGGTCTCTGGAGGGTGATTACTTCTCCACCATAATCACTGGCGACGGCCAGGAGACTTCTAATCTCTCGGAGACGCTGTCGGTGCTTCTGGACAAGCTATCTCCCTTAGAGACAAATAGTTTTGAAAATTCTTCGCACGAACTGGTTCGAGCTACGTGTCGTGTTCCTCCTCCACAGGAGAATGATAAAATTGTTGCGGCAGTCACCTTAGCTGAACTGGGGGTCATCGTTCGCAACCTTGGTTCAAATAAGGCACCCGGGGTGGACAAGATTACTGGTATGATTGTGAAAGCTGTCTGGGTATATGCTAAGGAGGAGATGCTTCTCGTCATGCAGTCTTGCTTGAGAAGAGGCGTCTTCCCCACAGACTGGAAGAGAGGTACCATCAGGGTCATTCCCAAGTCTGGAGACAAATCACGTACTGATCCTGGTGCGTATCGGCCTATCACGCTCCTGCCTGTCATGGGTAAGGTGTTGGAGAGGCTGATACGCAACAGGCTCGATGTCCTATTGACTCCTCCGTGCCCCCGCCAATTTGGCTTCACGAGAGGCTGTTCTACGGAGGATGCAATTAGGTACTCTCTGGACTGGGTGAATGATTCTGTAAATAAAGAGTACAAATATGCCCTTGGAGTATTCCTGGACATCAAGGGTGCTTTTGACAATGCGTGGTGGCCGATGATTCTCAAGAAACTGAAGGATCGCGGTTGCCCAAAAGAATTGTTCCTTATTATTTCAGATTACTTCTGCGGTAGGAGAGTTGAGATATCTCATGGGGAGACTCGAGTTGAGAGGGTTTCGACGATGGGATGTCCTCAGGGTTCGGTCCTTGGCCCAACCCTGTGGAACATCCTTTTTGATGATCTCTTACTCTTGCCTCTCCCGGGAATTTCAACCATTGTTGCCTATGCAGATGATGCTCTGCTTCTGGTGGCCGGCAGAAGCAGACGTGAGATTGAGAATATCTCAAATTCTTGTCTGCATATGATAGCTAATTGGGGAATTGACAATAAACTTTCCTTTTCCCCTGCCAAGACGTCCGGCATGCTTCTCCGTGGGAACCTAAATCGTAACAGGAACCCGGTCATACGGATGAATGAATCTAGCATCAAGTTTGAGAATTCACTTCGATATCTTGGTGTTCAGGTCGATGTGTCGCTCTCTTTCCTTGGGCACGTCAAGGCTGTGTCGGAGAGGTCTGCGAATTTGTTTATGCAGGTCCGGCGTTTGAGTACTGCGTCCTGGGGCCTTCGAACGCCAGCGGCTCGTCTACTATACCAAGCCGTGTATGTGTCAAGAATCACATACGCGGCAAGAGTGTGGTCGGGACGTCTGGCTACTCGGACGGTATCCTCGGCGCTGCTTAGAGGCCAACGCATACCTCTTCTTGCACTGACCGGTGCTTACAGGACTGCGGCCTCAGTGGCGCTTCCAGTTATAGGGGGAGTTCTTCCTGCCGACCTGGAAGTGCTTGAGGCCGTTGCTAAGAGGCGCCTTAAGCGGGGTGAGAGTGTGACCCATCTGGGTATTACATTTAACTCCGATGAGGATGGTTTCACCGCCCTGTGCAGGGGCTTAAGAGAGGTTTCTCTGTCGGCATGGCAGGAAAGATGGAACATCTCTCCTAGAGGAAGGTGGACTTACTCCTTCTTCCCCTCTGTGACTGGGAGGATGGGTAGTGAGTGGCTGCGATTGGACCATCACGTTGTGCAGATGCTTTCGGGGCACGGCAATTTCCGTGCCAGGCTCCATGATCTTAGTCTGGCGCCGGACCCGGAGTGTGTGTGCGGCGGGGGGCCCCAGACGGCCCACCATATCCTCTGGGAGTGCTGTCTCTTGCAGAGTGATAGAGATATCATGATTGAGAATGTGACAGTGGATCATCGACCAATTTGGAATAGTGACTTAACAAGTAGCGATAAAAATTTCAGTTGCCTTCGTACTTTTATTCGTGCGTGGACAAAACTTTTTAGTGAAATGGATGTGTAATTTATTTTCCCCTATGTCTTCTCGTGCCGTGTTGTTGTTTCTATAAATTATTTGGCATTATTTGTTAAAATTGTCTTTGTTTTTGGTTGTGTTATTATTGCTATTATGATTACTTTGATAGTTATAAATAAATGATTATTATTATCTTTGTCTTTGGTTATGTTATTATTATGGTATTATTGCTATTATAATTATTGTGATAATTATGAATAGTATGTTCGCTATGATTGTTACAATAGTTTTGTGCATTTTAGTTTTGTTTTCTGTTTCTGCGCCCCTGAGTTGCTGCTCATGGATGTTGCCACTGGCTCCTGTTCATTGCCTTGCATTTGACCGGAAGTCTACACTGCCCCTTGGTGGGTGTGTTCTGATATACTTTTCTGTTTATAATGTGTCTTTTATAAATACTGTTTTTTTTAATTAATTTCTGCTCTTTCTAAAACCTGTCCTCTATCCATCCCATCCCAATTTATTCATTCTTACTTAACATCTTCCCGCCTCTCTCATACATCATCTTCTTCTTGTTTTAAAATTTAGTTTGTTATATATTTGTCCTATTGTGTATTGTGAATTAATGTGTGTTTTATATCATTTTAATGTGTTGTTTTTTTTTTTTTTACTAATTTAAGGTGTGCTTTATATAATATTTACTTCTGATTTTATTTCATAATAAAGAGATGTGAGGCCGCGCGGGAGATATATAAGGTTAAAAGAATAGATTAAATGTGGTCTGTCACCCTTTTGATTGATGACAAGAAAAGGCTAAATTAAATTAACGTAAGTCCCGGATGGACAAGGAACAGGCCTAGATAGTGCAGCGAGACTGACGAAAGGGCGTCGCTGCGTCCTATAACAGTCTCGGGTGGTGGTGGGAACCTTATATACTCTACATCCGGGTCAAGAGATTGTGTTAGTATGCTTTCGAAGTATTTAAAATTTTCCACCCTTTCAACGCTATAATAACGCTGGGAATATTCAAGAAATTATAAAGAGTCACAAGTATGGGGCCTTACGCTATCTGACCATGTATTCAATGGCCCCACGGTTGGGGCGGTACGCATGGAGAGGTTAACCGTCGCGTTGCCATGTGGTCAATTGAGTTTCCACTGCCAATTTAAAGTTGATTTTCTTAAAACCTATGGACCCTAATATTATAAAAAAAAATTGTAATCCTCCATTGAAGTGTTCTCAATATTTCGTAATAAAAAAAAGCAAAAAATTACTTCCTTCATCCCAAAAAAAAATATTTTTTAGACTGCCCTCACCTTCATTCGTGTAATGGTAGAATTTGTTTTGCTAATATTTACAACTTTATCAAAAGTGACAAATACTTACTCGCTGTTTTGAACGTATTATAAATTATATGTTTGGCCTTTTCTCATAGGTACGTAATAATACCGACTGTGGACGGAAACGCAGCACGCAACTTAATAATATAAGAACTGTGAAAATATTAACACTTTACCAAAAGGGACAAATATTAATACGTACTCGTTGTCTTGAACGTACCATACATTTTGCCTAGGTGCCTTTATCATACGTAAAATTATAGCGCCACGGCGCGGGCGCGGCGCGGCGGGGCGAGACAAGTTCATACTTGGTGTCAGTTGTCTCGCTGCTGTGTCGCATTCTATATCAGAAATCGCATGGTTCCAACAAAAAAATAATAATGGTATGTTTTTCAAATAATCCATGTATGTTATAGGTATCGATCTATTCCTAATGAAATTCCCTACAAGATGACATAAATTAAATTTTGATTCATCGAGTCATATGCTTGATATTTAGATAAAGTTAGCGGTAAACTGAATTGACCACATGGGAGCGAGCGTTTTGTTTTGAACACGGTACGTTAAGGGTTAATTCAGTGATTCATACAAGGCCGATTTTTAAATTCCATGTTTTCCTAGCTCTTTCTCGATTTACTACATCCACATCATTAAAGTATTTTTTTATCCATGCCTTCCATATATCAAAACCAACGCCATGATCACATTATATTTTGTTCGTAATACTATATTCTGTCCTACATTTCTTCTTCATTCTATCATACATCATTTTACAATCGATGAAGCATGTAAAGTATTTAAACCATCTACGCTTTGCTGACGACATCGTACTCGTGAGCAACACTCCGGAGGAACTAGCTGAATTGCTGAAAGAACTAAACGATATATTGAAATCTGTAGGTTTGAATATGAACCTGGCAACGACCAAGGTGATGGGCACGGAAATGCTTGAAATCAACGTGGACGGCAACAGAATTGAGAATTCATACCTGGGACACAATATTCGATTGGGCCGAGATAACCAAACCGCAGAGTTAAAAAGAAGAATTGGACGAAGCTGGGCAGCTTTCAGAAACATGAGTTACATCCTTAAAAACCGGAAAATACCGATCAAACTGAAACGAAAAGTCTATGAAGCCTGCGTTCTGCCAGTTGGTACTTATGGTCTTGAAACTGTTACACTGTCCAAACAAAGTGCCGAGAAACTACGAATGACCCAAAGAGCCATGGAAAGAGCCGTGTGAGGAATAAGCCTAAGATACAGAGTCAGAAACGATACGGTGAGAGAAAAAACAAAGGTCACTGACATCATCTACCGGGTGGCGACTCTAAAATGCCAATGGTTAGGTCACGTAGCCAGAAGCTCAGATGAAAAGTGGACAAGAAGACTGCTGACTTGGAGACCGTGGACGGCGAAAAGAAGTGCAGGGTGACCGCAACTACAGTGGAAGGATGATCTGAACAGACACGTTGGAATAACCTGGATGCAGTCTGCACAGGACAGAGTGATATGGAAGCGAATGGAGGAGGCCTTTGTCCAGGAGTGAGGCTGAGGAAGAAGAAGAAGAAGCATGCAAAGACTTATTTGCGCTGATCGCGACATTTCTGCAGCAGTACATTGACTGCCAGTAATGCTTCCCTTGTTCCGAATACATTCCTAAATCTGAATTGTGAATCGTCGAAGTCTTGCTCGCACTTGTCTCTTATTCTAGCATGAATAATTTTAAGAAACAATTTGAGTACATGACTCATTAATCTTATCATACGATAGTCGTTGCAGTTCTTTGCACTTGCTAGGTTAGGCAAGGTAACAAATGTCGATTTCAACCATTTGTGCGGGATAGTCCCTGTGTCATAGATTCTATTAAATAACCTTAGCAAATGATGGATGTTGTCTTCGTTAATTAGTTTTAATATTTCAGCTGACAGATTACATAGTGACATATGTAGATATTTCCATAGTTAACATAGATAATTAAGATTCCATACATAATTAAATGACGACGTCCGTTGCAGAGTGCAACAGCTATGACTGCCACACCGAAGGTCCCGGGTTCAATTCCCGGCGATGAGAGTGTCTCATACTGTCTTTGATCTGGTGTAGAATTCATGTGACAGTAAAATGGCGATTGGTAGATAGCTAACCATCACATCTAATAGCTATACCCTTTATAGCTTATGATGTAAAAAACTATTCAATAAAATATTAATAACAATAATAATGGTTGGAACCAAAACTCCACCGTGAAACGGGCATTTTATTTTTTTTGATATACCTACTCCCTTACAGATAGTTTAATTCCAGAAATAAACGTGAAGTTAAATAATTAATTCCTTTTAGAACGCAAACACCCATTCCAATTTTCCTCAGTGGAAAGAAAACTTGATTACAATTCAATTATCATATTAATATTTCTGGTATTAAATTTATATCCACAATATGTAGTCGTTGGGTTTTTGGCAAGTGTGTATTGAATGTGAATCTCACTTCACAAGAATGAGGATTTATCTTTATCCCATCTCGTCAGTGTGAAGTGGTGCGATGAAGTCTAAATGGAATAAATAAGGATTTCGAGAAGACTCTCCCAAAAAATAAAATTTCCATAACAACCAACCAGAAAATCCGATAAATAAGTACATACCTAGTCATTTTGCGTTTTTTTTTTTGTTGTATATTCTGAACACACTCACTTCTTGTATTTATACCTTCTGATATTTAGGATTCTAAAAATAGTGATGCTCTTCAAAAGAGTTGTAAATCTTCATATATGTTATGTACATAACAGAACGATTTCTTAATTTCAGTTTCTTCTTCATATAAGGATTTAAATCAATGATGTCATAATATAAATAGACAGAACCAGATGTCGTCAAGAAAGAATACGACCTATTTCGAATGCAAGAGAGCGAGAGAGGAATACTTCGATTATCTCAGAAAGTAATTCGAAATGCACACGATGCGCATGCCCAAGGACTTTTCTGGGCTATATTGATTTTTGTGCTGATTATTGGTGTTTAACAGTAGTGTAGAAAAAAAGGAGAACAATTTGGTGTTGTTAATTGTGATTTTTTTAACGTGTGTTAAAAAAAATGTACTTTAAAAGTTAAAACTTATTACTCATTACGATTGTACAGTGAACCGAGTTTTTAAAGGGTAGAAAATCTCTACTTCCGTGAATATTTCATGGGCTCCAACTAGTTAGAATTCATTACGCAATCTCCAATGTGAGCAGAAATAACTTAAAATTTGAAGAAGGAACCGTGTCGAATTCAGGCTTGAACCGAAGTCCTCTGGATTTCCTCTGGTTCTCTCTCCTCAGAGAGAACGCTTGGATCCATCACCCAATTGTGTATAGAAACACACACGAAACGAATGTTTATTTAATTACGTTTTTTTATTAATATTTTTTTAATTTAATTAAGATTACACGAGTATTAAGGCACACTCATGTTTATTATTAACTGAACAACGATGTATGTTAAAACTCCATTTAAAATATTTAATATTGAAAAAAAAACGTTTTTGTGACATGAGATAATGTCCTGGGCAGGCGAAACACATCACTCACATAAAATATAATAAAACTTCTAGTAAACGAAAGTTTTCATCAATAGTCAAAGTTATAATACAATCGTTAATGTTGCATTCTTTTAAGAATTTCAAAATGTAATTCGAATCACATTTTTTTTCAAATATTAAATACATGTCGTCTATATACCATTTGTACTAATTTAATCAAATTTCCATGCTTCACTTCAAAACATGGACTATATACAATAACTCCAATTTAATATTTGATAAATATTTTCAATACGTCTAGAGTTAATGGGACTCTGATTATATTGTACCTATATGAATAATCCTTGCATATTCTTATCAATTAACTTTACTTTTATCAAGTATTTTTATATTAATACCACCCGACTGTTAAAAATACTCAGGTGTATAATAAACAGAAATAATGAATTAGTATCCTACATGCAATATGAAACTGATAAATTCAAGTTTTGATTGACAGACCAAATCAAAATCAACTTTTTTGTTTGAATTAGAGTTTATCATAATAATATTTAGATTATAGAAAAGATTAATTATGATATCGATTAATGTATGGATGAATGGTCTCCTTCTTTATCGTATCAATGGCAACTCTGTCATACTCGTATGTCGTTGGCCCAGAATTCCGCCAGCTGGCTTAGCTGAAGCTTTAATATAGTAGGCGCCAGCTTCGCTCTTTTAATCCCTAGAACTGTCCGTCGTCCATGCGGAACTTACGTTAGAAAAAATACATATAAGAAATCAAGAGGGCCCTATGACACATTTAATCTACCTCTTTTTTTCCTCTATGTTCCGCGTACAAATAAGTTTTACAAAATCAGAAAACAGTAAAAATAAAAATAAAATAGAAAATCAGGTTGCAAAAGTATCGAGAAATTTTACATACAGGCAAGAGGCAAAGGAGAAAGCGAAGCGGGATGGACAGAGAAGACAAATGCGGGAAAGGGAGAGTGTAAGATATTCTTTATCACATTTAAGACATGGGTTAGGCTTAAAGGAGTAAAATAACATAATAAATTATCACTAAAATAATTTATAAATATGGCCGTGAGGGAGAAGGACGTGGCCCGGCTCTGCGGACAACCTCCACGCCCAGTAAGGCAACCAGCTTCACGCAGAGGGGTTAGCACAGGGCAGCAAGGACACTCATTAGGTTAGGTCACAGGTCAGCAATGCCATTCCTTTATGTATAGCAATTGCTTCATACCACAGATTAACAACGTCGTACCGGCCTGACGAATCCCTCATCTCGCCATATCGTCCCCAGATCTACCAACTCGTGTGCACAGTCGGTTATGGATCCTCTATGTTCTCCATAGAAACTCGTGTCCTGGGCAAAGCTGCCAAGGCAAATGGTGCACTTAAATTAGTAATCATAAAAAAAACAAATTAGAAAGCTAACAAGAATACAACGATTTATTACAGCGACCCATATGTATGGTATCGAAGTATAGAATAAATGTAGAAATATAATCTCTCAGACGAATATGTGATAAAATATAAAATGATAGAATTTCAAACTTAATAAGTAAGAGTACAAAATATTGAAAGGATCACTTAGATTTTTTGAATATTTTCATAAGAATTTAGCCCATACGCAAAATAGCTCTAAACCGAAGAAAACATTGTATCATAGATATTTCAATCAATAATTATTATTTTGTTTATTCAATCGAAGTTTAACGTTGTTTTTTAATCTACTATTGAATAATGAATACATATGAAACCGTATTTTTTCTAGAGATGTTATTATGTCTTATGGAAATGACATGTTTCGCCATGCTTACGTATTATCAAATGTTATTTGTGTAATCACATTTGATTATGCTTTAGCAAGGTGAAACGTGTATTTCCCATAAAATATAATAAAACTTCTAAAAAACAGACATCTTCATTGATTGATTTTTGAACTAGATAAATGATAAAATCAGTTTTTTGTTGCTTAAGCAACGGAGTAAAACTCCATTTAAATACTTAATATCGAATAATATCGAGGTTTTCTTTAAAGCCTTACTATTATTATTATTATTATTATTTTGTTGTACGCTCTTTAGCCAAATCGATGTAAAGGGTATAGCTATAATATTAATTCTCGTGACATGTGATAGGTAGCTAATCTTTCGCTATTTTATTGCCACGTGAATTCTGCACCAGACCAAAGACAGTGTAACAATCACATTGCCGTTGCCGAGAAACGAACCGGGACCTTCGGGGTGGCAGTCAAAGCACTTACCACTCGACCACGAATGTCATCAAGTATCAAACGAAAGCGAAACTTGCTTACTTCTTTTATTTTTATTATTATTTTGTTGAATCGCTCTTTCATCATGACAGCATGAGCCAAATCGATGTAAAGGGCATTATTATAGGTAGCTATCATAGTGATTAATCTATCGCCATTTTATTGTCACGTGAATTCTACACCAGACCAAAGACAGTGTGACAATCACACTGCCCTGAACCTTCGGGGTGGCAGTCAATGCACTTACCACTCGGCCACGAAGGTTGTCGAAGGTTATATCGTAATAGCTACTCTTAGAAAGCGTTCGTTTTCGTAAATACGTATTGTTTTTATGGTCCAAATTCGAAATCATTGATTACATAAATCATGGTCCAACATCAGACATATTTTTAGAACGAACAGTGTAGTATAAGGGTCGTAATTAAAAATCGTTAAAATGGCCCGTGGCGATGGCGTTCCAGCAAGGGCTATAAAACATGAGGGTCGCGTTCTACCGTCTCCCTCGTCGTCTACGGTTTGGACTCCATCTTGCTCTTCTACCGTGTCATTGATTGGCATCAACATTGATTAGATTCCTCGGTCGTACGCGCTCGGGACTTGGGGTAACGTTGCTTAATTATTTGCGGGATTAGCATCGGCAGAACATCGCTCCCCGTTAGGGGTTCTAGGTTAGTACGCCGAACCAATTATTTAAATTTATACATATATATGTCTAATGCATAGGTTTCATATGTTTTTTTTACTATATATAATTGCTTACCATTTTGCAAAGACTTATCATCAACAATATTAAACCATTTTATGGAAATTATGTATTTTGCCTTGCTAAGGAATTATTATAATTATAGGAGGTGGATACTCTGTGTATGATAGTGTCGAATGAAAATTTAAGAAGTGAATGCGATACGAATGATGGTGTTATGAACAAAATAATGAAAGGATCATTAAGATGGTTTGGACATATGGAAATGAATAAAGAAAGAATCGTAAAAAAATTATCTGTTAACGATGTAAATGGAACCAGAAATAGACGAAGACCGAGCAAAACGTGGCACGATCAAATAAATCAAATATTGAATGTCGGCCATGTGAGGAGTCAGAGAAATTGACGCGCGCGCATGACACGATGTATGAATGTTGAGGAAGTGAGAGAAATATGTCAGGAAAGAAAATTGTGCTAGTACATTCTTTCTGTCTACCCCTTCGGGAAGACGGCGTGATGGTTAGTAAGTTAGTTAGTTATAAATTATGTCTTTTCAAATGTATGTTTTTTCTAAATTACATTTTTTTTAAATTATATTATCATCATGTACTATTAATATTATTTAATATTTTACTGTTAAAAAAATAATTCTTAGTACCTACATAAAACAAATAGCCCAGGTTATTTTTAAATTTGATATATTGTATCCAATTTTAAATGCGTTTTTTATTAGTCTTTCTTTGTTTAGTTTTTGTTATATTTTTATACCTGAAGATGGAGGTATCCTCCGAAATATGTCGTGTATTTTAATATTTTTTTATTAAAAAGTGGTTTAAACAATGTTTTTTTAATTTCCAAAGTATAAAAATGGATTTCAGTGAAAATATTGCACCGTGAACAATTCTTCTACAATAATATCTATTCGTAAATGTTTTTCAAAATCTTGGTGAGAAAATCATGTTATAAAGTAATAAATCATCTGCATTGGAAGGCCTATTGATGATTGAATTTCTGCTTCCCGTTTTCAACAATATTGAAAGAGTTTATTGAATTGTGAATTTCCTGTAAGCCTTCCGTATATTTCTTTTTAGGATAAAGTTGTGTAGATTCGACTACGGAAAGGAAAACTCGATATCACTCCTTTAAATTTTACAAAACGGAGACACGTTGGAAATAAAAAAGAACGGATAGAGCTGTGAATTCTATTGTAGAAGTCTTTTTATGCTTACAGGCACGTCGACATGTACACAAAATCAAAGTTTTATTATTATTTTCGGTATATTATAGGTAAGTACTTTAAAATAAGTTATTATTTGTATTTAAAATAAAATAAAATTTTATAATATTTTTACCATCTAAAATAACTACAACTAAACTAACCATCACGCCGTCTCCCCGAAAGGGTAGGCAGAAAGAATGGACTGTCACACTTTTACTGATGCGGCACTCCATCCTTCTCTTTTCGTCCCGCGGGAGACGAACCCTTGTGATCCCACCAAATATTATTATTATGTGTAGGTATTCATTACATTATGTGCTAAATTAAAAAAACGGTGGATACGTGGAACATAAATTAAATAGACAATATGTGCACCATCTAAAAAGAGCGTTTTGTGTTTATTATTTTTATTTTGTTATTTTATTTTATATCATTGTATTTTGTATTATTTGTTTTAGATTTATTTTGTGGGTGTTGGACGATCGAAGTGTGCGCGGGAGATGCCTATTGGTGGCGATGAGGTTCGCAACCCATTACACCGCGACTCCCGCGGGGCTAAAAGAGAAGGATGGAGTGCCGCATCAGTAAAATTGTGACAGTCCATTATTTCTGCCTACCCTTTCGGGGAGACGGCGTGATGGTTAGTTAGTTAGTTAGTTACAAATAATATATTTTTTTAATGTCTAACCACAAAGTGATGAATGCTTCATATATTATTATATTATTAAAAAAGGTAAGTAATATGTGTTTTTTTTAGAGATAGGTACCTATAAAAATTCTAAATGAAAAAAAAAACACACATTAAAATAATGTTAATGTCTATGATATTTATTGGCTTTATTTAATATACTCGTATACAGGTATGCCATTATTGTTTAAATATGATTTCGGGCATATGAGCGCAACAGCTAGCTCGAATGAAGCGCAATCGTCCAATTTTCGACAATTTTATCGAGCAACTGGGGCCGTATATCGGCAGTAACACGGCGAATGTTGAATTCCAAATGGTTCAACGTCTCAGGTTTATCAGAATAAACTAGTGACTATACATTTAAATATCTATATAATATCACTGAGGAAGGACCGGGTAGTCCGAAACATGTTTGATATTTAATTTAAATTTGTTTAAAAAGTTTGTGTTGTAGATATACAAAGTATAGAAAAAAGAAAAAGAAGAATATAAAACATCTACAACACAAAGTATGGTGAATATAGAAGAAATATTAAATTATGGCTAACATAAAATTATAAACTAACTAATTAACCAACCATCACGCCGTCTCCCCGAAGGGGTAGGCAGAAATAATGGACTGCCACACTTTTCTTTCCTGACATATTTCTCTCGCTTCCTCAACATTCATACATCGGGTCATGCACGCGCGTCAATCTCTGACTCCTAGCATGGCCGACATTCAATATTTTATTTATTTGATCGTGACACGTTTTCCTCGGTCTTCCTCTATTTTTGGTTCCATTTACATCGTTAACATATAATCTTTTTACCATTCTTTCTTCATTCATTCGTTCTATATGTCCAAATCATCTTAATGATCCTTTCATTATTTTGTTCATAACACCATCATTCGCACCGCATTCACTTCTCATATTTTCATTCGACACTCTATCATACACAGAGTATCCACACATTCGTCTAAGAGATCTCATTTCTACTGCATTTATTCTACTTTCATCCTTATTTTGCCAGTTCCATACTTCTTTTGCCAGTTCCATGCTTCGCTTATACATAAATTAATTATATATACATACATTATAGTGTGAAAAAAAAATACTCATGACTCCTCAACAATGATGATTTGGATCCAAATTATATAAATATAAGATATATGTAAAAACAATTTAAACTAATGTTGCCATTTTTGTATCTGCTAGATTAAAAAAAATACTGCTTTGAGATAAATATGTTGGCCAAAATCTTATATTGGTTTTCCATAATGGATTGTTTATCTACTGGACATTAGACCAGACCGTTGTTTGGTTACTGTGATCCATTTATCTGTCACTAGTAATGGATGGTTTTATTGATTTTCATAACATTGCCTGCTTGCATACATTGAGCATTAAATATATATAAAAAATAATTTATTTAAAAAACTTTGTTCTAATACGGTATGATAGGTACAAAATATTTAACTCATTAAAAAGTGGATAGAAGAAATAAGTGGACATTAAAAAAAACAAAAGAAAGAAGAGGCAAGTAGCTAATAAACAAAATGATGTTATATTATATGTAAATGACAATGGGCCTTCATCATAATCAGGGAAAGTTATATTAAATAAATAATCGTATATTTTTTGGTATATTGGGTAAATTTGTATATCTTGACGACCTCCGTGGCCGAGTGGTAAGTGCATTGACTGCCACCCCGAAGGTTCCGGGTTCGATTCCCGGCGAGGGCAGTGTGATTGTCACTCTGTCTATGGTCTGGTGTAGAATTCAAGTGACAATAAAATGGCGATAGATTAGTTACCTATCATATTTTTAGAGAATCACTATGATAGCAATAATACCCTTTACATCGATTTGGCTCATGCTGTCATGATGTAAAAAGCGATTCAACAAAATAATAATAATAATAATTATCTTCGTATCCTCTTTGATCAATGTATGATAGAATACTGAACGAAGAAGTAAGAAAGGAATGTAAGGTGGATGAATGCATCCTAAATAAAATTAAGGGTCACTAAGATGGTTTGGACATATGAAACAAATGGATGACGGAAGAATGGCTAAAAATATATATACAAGTAGTGCGAATGGAAAAAGAAGACAAGGAAGACATGGCATGACCAAATTAATCAATTACTAAAAGGCGGACATGTTCGAAGTCAGCACAATCGACAAGCATGCGTGTCCCGGTATATGAACGTAGAAGAGACGCGAGAGGTGTGTCAGGATAAAACAGTGTAGCGATCCATCCTCTCTGCCTACCCCTCCGGACAAAACATCATAACGGTTAGTTAGTATATTTAGGAAATTGAAAATAACTTAGTTTAATACACAAAATATTAAAAAACACGACATGTTCCGCAGGATACCTCCATCTTCAGGTGTAAAAATATAATATTTATATATTTACATCTGAAGATGGAGGTATCCTCCGAAACATGTCAGGTTTTTTAATATTTTGTGGATTAAACAAAGTTATTTTCAATTTCCTAAGTACGAGTATATTACTATGGAATTTCACAGTCTTAATGGTTAAGTTAGTTAGTTTAAAATCTTCGACCAAGGTTTCAGAGATTTTTAGTCTCCATCTTTCAGATTGTATGTATTATATTATCGTGCATATGAAGACTGCAACGATCTTTGAAACACACGTTGATATACCCAAGATTTCAAAGAACATAATGCTACCAACCATGAAAATCTAAACAAAGTATTGTAGTTTTCTGTGATGGTCTAAGACAAAAGCTTAACTCCTGATCCAGGGGACTCATGTTCAATCTTGAATTCAGCCTGGTTCCTTCTTCACCTGTTTTTCTGCTCACATTAGAGATTGTGTAAACAATTCTACGATTAATTTATATCCATGCACACTTTTTAAGTTCAGTCATATTGCAATGCAATTTTCTCGACAGGTTCTGAAAGCCATGTCAAAAGTGTCCAATCATTTTTCTCTTCTATCATTCCTTTACTTTGCTTTCAATTTCTCAAATAATGCATTTTTCTCAGAACAAATATCAAAACTTTTTTTTTTTGTAAATTTTTATCTACAATACTAATACTCTTATTTTTTATCTTTATCATTAACCTAACGCTATAATAATTAATATTTTCAATTGAAATTTCTTGAAAGAAGTTCATTTTAATTAATGAAAATAAAAAAATTGTGTTACAAAATTTATTTATTATCATATACTCGTATTTAGTGGGCTTCCACTTGTGTTTAATGTCGACTGGTTTTGGCAACCAGAAGATGGCAACAAGCTGCCGAAACCGGTTGACAAGTTAAACACAAGTGGAAGCCCACTAAATATATAATATACAATAGTTAATTTTTAAATTTGAATTATTGATTCGAATTTTAAATGCGTTTTTATTAGTCTTTCATTGTTTAGTTTTTGTTATATTTTTACACCTGAAGATGGAGGTATTCTCCGAAACATGTCGTGTTTTTTAATATTTTTTATTAAAAAATAGTGGATTAAACAAAGTGTTTTATTTCCCAAAGTATAATAAATTTTGTATAATTTTTAAGTTTACTTTTCTCTAGATGTTTCAAAGATATAAATTCAGTCATCTTTGGGGAACAATAGTTTATATTGTTTATAATGATATCGTCATAAACTCATAAATGGAAAATGGTTTTAAAAACAAACCATCACATTGTCTCTCTGAAAGAGTAGGCAGAAAGAATGGACCGTCACATAGTTTTTTCCAGATATATTTTTCTCATTCCTTAACATTCATACATTGTGTCATTCACGCCCATAAATTTCTCGGACTCTTCACATGGTCAACATTAATATTTTATTAATTTGATCTGCTACGTTTTCCTCGGTCTTCCTTTTCTGTTCATATTATTAACATAGATTTTCTTTACCTCTAATTCTTTCCATGTGTTCAAATCTATTATTTTGTTTCCAACATATTCATTCGCACTGCATTCATTTCTAATATTTGCATTTGACACTTCATCATAAACAGATTTATCGCACATTTGTCTAAAATATCTCACTTCCGTACATACGGGTTGGTGCAAGAACACCATTGTGCACTGCCATTTTAGCTTTTTTGGATAGACTTTGGTTTGGAATGACAACTTTAAGTGGATCATTTACCTTACTGGCAGGTCCAATCCTTCTTTCAATATCCCTCGCCACCTGCCAATGCTTTGTTAACACACTTTCTAAATTTAAAAAGTTTTAATAATGCATAAAATCCTATTTTCTTTACTGTGAGCATTGACTAGTATGTATTTTAGGTTGCTGACCTTGCACACCAACACTCCTCCTTTTTCATCTGGGCTTGACACTCTGTATATGCCAACACTATGCGATAGAATTAGGAACTCAAGGACAAGGGAAATATGCGAGGTCAAGGATGTCATTAGGTGGGTGAGGCAAAGGAGAACATACTAGTATGTGAGAAGAATGTGTACATCCAGACTCCCTTTCATTGTGTTGCACGGCCAACCATAAGGTAGACAACCCCCGGGCAGACCACTAAAGAGATGGATCAGCAGCTGAGAGTCTACCTCGCAAGAGTCCAATTACTCTTAAGAAATAGACCACAAGCAGTGGCGGGACTTCCACAGAAGCCCAGAAGCCCGGCTTGCGTAAGAAATTTTGAATCAAAACCTCTTCTGGCTTACAGAGGTTCAGCTCTTGTGGCCATTCTTCTTACGTCTGATGGGAACATTGTTGGAAGGTGATTTGGTGGGTTGTTGGTTTATGCGGGGGCACGATTACTTAGATTTGGGGGTTTTGATTCAAAATTTCTTACGCAAGCCGAGCTTCTGGGCTTCTATGGTAGTACCGCCACTGGCCACAAGACCTACACTAAGAAGAAGAGGAAGATACAATCCTGTACTTTTTGGATGAGGGATTAAAAAGCGAAAAAAGAATGTATTAATCAAATTTATTAAAACCTAAAACATATGTTAATTAAAAAAATCAAAACAAAAATTAAAGCGGACTAGCTGTAAGTAACCATTATTAGATTATAGTGCAGTCTTATAAGTTCCAAATAAAGTGTGGAATTGTGTTGTACTTTTTCATTATTGATCACTTTGCTAGCAATCACAAAATAATTTTGTTGTTACTACATTTAGATTCAATAGTACATTATAGATTAGTACTACCCAAATTCTTAACCCTGCAGTACTTTATGATGCAAATATGAATCAACGGAAGATTTTCTTAATATTTTTGTATTGAGTGGTATAAACAATAACTCATGCACTGTTGTTAATTGGAGACAACGTGAGTTTAATAGAGAAAAGTTATCAATTTTGAAATTGAAATTTGGCATGTTGTGCGAAGTTGACTTATGTGATTTGGTCCAGTTTGACATCAAACAAATATAAATACTTAGGAAATAAAAATAACTTCGTTTAATCCACTAATTATTTAAAAAAAATTAAAAACAGGACATGTTTCGGAGGATACCTCCATCTTCAGATGTAATAATATAATAAAAACTAAACAAAGAAAGACTAATATAAAAACGCATCTAAAATTCCGATACAATAATTCAAATTTAAAAATTATCCTGGGTAATTTTTAAACAGTTAGAACAAACAAATAATATTAAATAATAATAATATAAATAAATATATTATCATCATTTATTATTTAATTTTTTATTTTAATAATTAGTGGGTTAAACGAAGTTATTTAATTTTTTTTAAATATATTACTATGGAATTCCACAGTGTTAATGCCTTAGCGTTCAATAAGTTGACAAATATAAATTATTGGTGATCAATGTAATCTTAATGAAATTTGTTTTTATTATTTTTTATAGATATCATTAAATCACTAGAGAATAATTTACTGTCATTTATATAATTATTTCAAAAATAATAATTATAAAGTTGTTCGTATAAGAAACATGCTGTTTTTAATATATACATAAAAAATACATGTTTCAGTAAAGTAAAAATATGTTTTAATTTTAATTTTAAAAAATAATGCACTGCAGGGTTAAAAATGAAAATCATTAACTGAAATATGTATTTTTTCATTAAGATAATTAATACAAGGTTTTAAATCAGCATACTTAATAATAGTATGATATGCAGAATACATATGATAAGTACGTAATAAAAAAATGTGTGTCTGTTAAGTGTGTCCATATTGAATGAAGTTTGCACATCATTACTAAAACTGAAATTTAAATAAGTATTAAGTGTTTCCTACGGCTGAGGATATAGATGGGTTATCAAAAGAAATGTCCGCATGTAAAGAACTGAACAAATAACAAACGAACAACTTGAACAACAAATGATTATTTAATTTTTTTTTGTTATGTTCCTAATAATCTTTTAAGAGGTTATACGCAGTCAGGAGACTGAAAATGTGATTTTTCAATAATACTTATTCATAAATGTAAAAATTTATATACATATTGTAGTAACTTTTAACTTTATTTTCATTTTTATTTTGTAAAAATAATGATTTTTAAAGCTACTATAGCTAAAAAAATGGTGTCGAGGTGTCGAGCACGATATCCCTGGATGAGATTATTTTAAACAAAAAAAAAAGAAAGATTTCATTAATATAAGGTATTATCTAGCATTCAATTGAAGGAATAAGCAAAATTTTAATCACAAATAAAACGGCGGCGTCTCAAATAAAAATATTATATTTGCGATCAAAATTTAGGCCTTAAATTGTTTATAAAATAGAAAATATTATCGGTTAAACAAAACCGTCGATCAATGTAAAAATTTAAGACTGATTGGCTTAGTCGTTTCTGAGAAATCTTGCACACCAACTTTACAAACACAGTTTTGAGAAAATGCTTCAAGACATCTTTACAAATATGCGAGTACCTTCGAGGATATTCGGCGGATTGATGTGAAATTTTCTGTTTATATACTTAAATATATGTACATTACAATTGTTTTATACATGACTGCGTATAACCCCATAATATCTCATATAAAATTCTAAGATTTTAATCCAATATATTAACACAGTTTTAAAAAGTTTAAATGATCGTGATTGTATATTTGTATTCGCATACAAGCAGACTACAAGAAGAAAAAACTGTTTTAGACATAACGCATTTTATTATATAAATCATTCAACAACTGAGTAGCTTTATAAATAACAGGCATTTGTCTGACGATGCTGACATTTAAACTTTACCGGTCTTGTGATCGTAACTTATTTTTTCCGAGTCACACTTTGGCAATATTTCAATGACAGTACTAATTGAAATGGGTAGACAATAACATTAATTTTATATATATTTAGATGTAACTTAGTTTAAGGAAGGAAATTAAATTAATTGTTTTATTCGAAAAGTATACTGCCACTTCTAAACACTTATCAGAAAGAAAAAAGTGTACGATTGCATTTCCAATTCTGAATTTTTAATTAATACAAATTATAAACCAATCACAACACTTCAATATTTAACTATAAAATCAAATAATAAAGAAAATAGGCATATGCTACATTAAATTTATAGAATATTATTAAAATAATAAAATATTTAACTGTGGAAATGGTAGTACAATAGACAACACTAACTTAATTTTGTCAAATGTTTGAAAACAAAATGAAAACTTCAAAGGATTAAATAATAAATATAATTATTTTTTAAATGTTATATATGTTACAGACAAGGTGTTAAATTTCGATAATGTATACATTAACTCTCTAATGTATGCACTATTAGTTTTAGTTACAGTATACATTGTTGTATTTCATGTATACTTTCATTAGATCTGTATATAAAAGATGTATGATTTATCTAGTGTGTGAACTTGCTTACGCGAACTGGTCGCATCGTGAACAAACAAGATCTGTCAAACGAGCATGTTTGACAACTAACCCAATAAGAGCGAGTTTGAAAATCACCCCACCACACATTAACAATATTATATTGATCAAGGAGGGCTACGGAATTGGGATTGAGAAATCGCAGTATTTTAGATGGAATAGAAGTTGAAGAAATGGACCAACCTCTATATTAGGTTAGGTGTTTTTAATATGGTAACTCTAGTGTACTGTACCTTAGATGGACATTGTGAATATTTTGACAGACACCGAACCGTGAATGCATACAATAACTAGTCAGTTTTCATAAATTATTTTAAGATAATCAAATGATTTTACTGAAATCTCTTGATGAAAGTTAATTTTAAATAATAATTAAATAAAACAATGTTTTTAAACTACTTCCACTTTTATCTTAATTTCGACAGCGACCTGTTTCGCCAGGCTCGTTGGCATCGACAGACTGGTCTCAGCTCAGGTCTCGGCTCGGCTCGTCTCAGGCTCGCTGGCATCGACAGACTGGTGGTCTGTCGATGCCAGCAAGCCTGGCGAAACCGGTCGCTGTCGAAATAAAGACAAAAGTGGAAGTAGTTAAAAATAATCGTTTTATATAATTATTATTTATAAATTATTTTGTTTATATTCATAGTTAGTGCATTCATTGGCCAGTTAATGTATACATTATCGAAATTTACATTTCGCTTGCAACATATGAAAGAATTGGCACACAAATATTTTATTTTAAATACATACATAATATTGCAATGCTAGTGGCAAATGTGTATTACATAATTATCTAACAGTGAATATAAAACATAATATGATAGTGCAAATCACAATTGCAGCTTGGTTTATTAAAATAATAGAGGATATGCAATTAGAACGTAGCAAAGTAAAAAGAGCTTGCGAGCTGCTCTCTGCAGAAAGGACAATATTATACTATGTTTCAGCAAAAATTTGCAAACCGTAATAATATATATTTGAATCACTATATTGTTAAGTAAGATATTTGATGAAGAACTAATTAAAATATGACTAGATAACATATTTTTTCAACATCATAATAAATTACAAAAATAAGTTTACACATAGCACTTATAGCTCTAGTAGGATTTATAAAAGCTGCTATGGAACATTGAAGAAAAAATTAACAAGCAATATTATTAGTTTACCCTATAATGTATGCATAGAAAAAAAAAATACTCAAACACATATGAAACTAAACGTGAAATCTGTATCTAATGCTAAAAAATAAACATTTTGACATTTTTTTTGTTCAATTTAATATAACACAAATAAGCTCTCGATTTTCATCTTGACATTTTAAAATTCCAATGAAAATTACTAATAAAACACTTAAACGAAATTCCCTTTTGTGAATTTTTGAAAAAATCTCCTAACACTATTCATCTTTTTTTTTTCATTTTGTCACTTTATAAACTAAAATAGAAAAGAGAAGTAACAAGATGGAAAGAACTACATTATCATATTAACAGCCAATTTCAAATACTTTTTACACATTCATACGAATTTAAAAAATCTCCACTCACTGCATCTATAATTTTTGTTGGTACTTACAATAGCCAAATCTACATAAGTTGATACAAGGAACTAATTTAAAAAGATATATTTAATCGGTTATAATTATATATATTCGAGTAAAATATGTCTACGTGTATATAATTAGGCAGGTTATACGAGTGTCTATTATGGTTTAAATAAAAAATAATATAACCCCGATTTAACCCTTTATTTAATGTCTGTCAAAACATACATTAAGAAACAACACACTTATATTTTGATACGCTGTTGTTTAATTTTAATATTATTATTTTTATTAGATGGTATTTAATTTTTTTTATAGGTTGAAGCATTTGATAGCTAATACTAAAATATTGTGAGTTAAGTCAACGACAATCTAAAATAAGGGTTTTATTATAGTCATAAATATACAGAGATTCATTCTACTTAGAAATATAAGATCTACAAATAATTTGAAATTAAAGACTTCTACTTATAGTAGTATCATTTTGAGAAAGCTGAAACTCCAAATATTCAACAGTAGATAAACTTAAGACGTTAACACTGTGGAATACCATAATGACGATATTTTTATGAATAAAAACACTGTTTTTTCCACTATTGAGTTTATTTTTCTCTGAGAAAAATGAACTCAAAAGTGGAAAAAATAATGTTTTAATTCATAAATAAAATCGTCATTCAACAGTAGCGTTAAAAGCGTACTGGTGTATGGATGTGAGAATTGGAAATCTACCGCGGACATTATTGGAAAACTCCAGGTGTTTATAAATAGGTGCCTTCGCTCAATATTCAAGATCTATTTGCCTCCAAACAGTGTCAAATGCCGTTCTCTGGACCATAGCAGGCGAAAAGCCAATCAGAGAACAAGTCGCTAGACACAAATGTCTGTGGATCGGTCACACACTGAGACGGGACCCAATCTGCATCGCTCAGGGCGCACTAGACTATGGAGGGAAAGAGGAAGCGAGGCAGACCTAGATCCACCTGGAGAAGAGCCCTACAGGACGAGGTCAAAGCAGCAGGCCTCACTTGGGATGATGTTAGGCATCAGGCATGCGATAGAGTCGTGTGGAGAAGGCTCCTTGAGGCCCTATGCACCACAGAGGTGTGACAGGAAAAGAAGAAGACTTAGAGTACAAGTAAATGTGTTTCAACCTTCATGCTTCCTCCGCGAATTATGCATTTTGATAGATGTTTCTGGTGGGATGTTTATATGTCATAATCTTGAAGAGGCTGATAGACTCTTGTATTTAATATTTCACACCTAAACCACATCTAAAACAAGTGATTCACCGAGACACCAGTGGTGATCTTGTCTGATAGTAATGAATCATGGCAACACATTGGTGAATGCCTTGTGTGCACATAAACAGCAACTCACTGGTGGGTTGCGCCCACGTAAATGTGTTAACCTTCATTGTGCTGCTAGCTTCATTTGCAGTAAAAAAAATGGTCTTGAACTGCGTTTAGTCCCAGTTCATCATAATATTTCGTACAAATTACAAAGTAAGAAATCAATGTACAAAGATTTATAAGATACATTCAAATATGAGCTGCAAATGTAGTCTGCAGCAGTTCAAAACCTTTTTTTTGGACTGCAAATGTAGCCAGCCGCACTATAGGGGTTAAAAGTTAAAGTTAAAAATCTTAAAATTTTACAAGAACCTGATAACATATTGAATTAAAGTAAATCATAGTTGAAGAACAGATCAGATTTTAGATATTACCACCTAAACTACATATTATTAAAGTGATTTAAAATACTCTCAAAATAGAATGAATATCCATTTATCAATGACCAATTAAAGAGATTAAAGACTTACCAATTGAGACTCTTACAAATAAATGTATTTTAATTAAAAGTATTTTAATCTAGTGAATTTGACAATATGAAATACATGTTTATGAATAACATCTGCAACATGTGCATTTCGGTAATAAAAAATATATAATTATAGATTTCAAATAAACAGAAATATATAAAAAAAATATATATATATATGAAAATGATAATGCCTGCTTTGTGTAATGGTTTTTATTTACTATTTTTTTTTTATCTAATTCGCAACTACAAAATTCCATATTCGACAAGAGCAATGTAGTATAAAAATTTGCAGAATTTTGATTCTCTTAAAACATATCCTCTGTTAATATTTTTAGAGGATTGATAGAGATGGTACGCCAAAACATAATAAATAAAACCAGTTGTGATCCTTATTAAAAAAAAAAAATTAAGAAAAGTTTTTAGGTTGGGATCAAAAGATTCGAATGTGGAACAAAACAAAAAAAGGTGTATTAATTTGTCTAGATGGGTATAGATATCAGGATGTAAAAAAAATGGTAACAAAAATTAACCCACCTGATAAAACATCATAAAGCAAAAATCAGTTTATAAATTATTTACAACTGAACAATAGAATCAACATTTTACGAGACAGATTTATCATTGCTGTCTTCAATAGTTTTTGCGGCTTCAGTCTCCTTCTCAGCGGCCACGAACTTCTCGAGCCTGGTGAGCCATGCGGCCCAGTGTTGCCTCATCTGGTCCATGCTGAGGTGGAAGGTATCCGCCGGGGATCCGTCTGTATAGGCTATCACCAGCAGAGCATCTCGGACATTGAGACCCTTGTAGTTGGGGTCGTGGCTGATGGCTCCGAAGTACGCAGCTAGCTGGACTGGATTATCGTATGTGGCGGACAGGGTCTGCTTCGGTTTGTCGGATTTCTTCCATTCAATCAGTGTTGGTTTGTCCCTGTGTAGAAAAGTTTAGAATATTTAATATATTAGATTAATTGGAGAGTAATGAAATTGTTGTTGTGTCATTTTCACGTAAGATTGTTGCGATTGCCATCGAGTAAACAGGCGACATTCAGCATTAGTTTGAAGCTCTGTTGTTCTCCTGCCGTAACTATTTTTTTTAAATGTTCTGTTCAAAATGTCAAGTACACATTTACAATATTTATGCCATTTTTATTTGACAAGCGATTGAAGTCAAAAAGAGTTACTAGGACCATCTGAAAAAATTTGGCGATGGCCTCTTCATATTACCATATTTTTGTATTATTAGAAAACATGCTTTTACTGAAAAAAGCAGAGTTATATAAAAGAGGAGATAAAATACTACTCTATTGTGGAGAAAAATCGTACAAAACAATCTTTTAAGATTTACATTTTCTAGAACAGTTTAAGAGAAATATATTATTTTATGTATTTCCTAATTAACAATTATTTCAATTCATTTTAAGTAGAAAAATAAAAACAACTCATATAGACACTTGGAACTTCGATCTTCTGGCGTATGGACATGTAAAATTTTGAAGTAAAACATTCTATCAGTTTATGCATTTTATTGCTTAGCTATTGGAAAACAAACTTGGGAGTACTATACTTAACGACCTATCTATTATAAACCAAGTATCAAAACATTCATTACATCCAAAATAAAGTAAACAATAAACATGAAGCAGAGATAAAGAATTTGAAAATAACCACATTCCTAAATACATTGTAGGTAGGTAGATATACACAATACTTGATAATACACATCTTGTGTTTGTCATCACAAAACTTTGATAAGACATAGTGGCATTGTCCCTATTAAAATTATACACAAACCACACAACACAAGAAAGTAAATCAAAACAAAATTTACTTCAGCTACGTTTCTTGGCAAAGAATTGTATTGCAATTTAATATGTATGAACAATGACGGAATTGACAAATAACATTGTGTAATGTCTCTTTATCACAATCCAGGTTTATTGAATTGTATGTTGGCTGTGTGTATTAATTTTATCGGACATTGACATATTAAAAGAGTGTTCTAACTATAACTTCACTTGTGGATTATTGGTGCCTTATTTTGGTTAGTTATAACTTTTGAATCCGACTACCAGCGCTCAAATCAAGAAATGTACACTGGAAAACCAAAATCATCCTGTATAAAACAATCATCCGAACAGTAGTGACCTATGGATGTGAGGCGTGGACAATGACAGCGAAATCCGCAGAGCGACTGGATACTTTTGAGAGAAGGGTGCTGCGCAGAATTCTGGGATCTGTGAATGACGGTGAAGGCTGGAGAGTACGGCATAATGACGAGCTGTACCATATTTACAAAGCTCCCAGTCTCTTCACACAGGTCAGACTGAATAGACTGAGATGGGCCGGTCACGTGCAGAGGATGCAGTCATCGCGAACCCCAAAAAGATTGCTGGAGTGGCACCCAGGTGGTAGAAGACCAATTGGACGACCAAGGCTGCGATGGGAGGATGAAGTTGGGAGAGATGGGGCAAGATTGTTAAGAGTGTCAGATTGGAGGGTCGAAGGGGAGGACAGGAGGAGTTGGAGGCGAAGAATACTGGAGGCTGAGGCTCGAAATGGGCTGTAGGGCCATCGAAGAAGAAAGAAGAAGAAGGTAACTTTTGAATCTAGTTACACACAACTCATATTCATCTGAATTTATTTATATTTCTACACAAATGAGACATAACAAACGAAAAACATTTAGGCGACACATTTTGACATAAAATGGTAAAAAAAAATACAACATAATATGAAACTAAGAGACATAACGTACAAGTATCTCAGAAGGATGCCTAATATGAATGGGTTAAAACATTTTTAGAGAACGTTTTCCACATGAATAATGAAAAATTGATAAGACAACTGAAGGCTGGACATTACAAAGGTGCCAAGTGGTTTAAACATAAAGCAGATAAAATAAGCAAGAACTGTTTTTTGTCCCATATTTCATGTACCACGGGTGACATATTTAGGGTGACGTTTGAACTACACTATATTATTCAATCATTACGCACTTTTGCACAGTTATTGACCTTTATGTTTAAGACTAATTGGCATCATAAAGTCAATTTCGACTTTTTGTATACTTGGCACCTTTGCAATGTCCAGCCTTCAACTATCATTTATATTTATTGGGGATAGTCCCGAAAATAATGCACATAAATAATATATGGATACTTACTGATACACGGCAACACAATCAATGATTCCTTTGTATTTTAGAACTGGGTGAACAACATGAGATTCAACAGCTTTAGGATTCTTAATATTCTTCAACACAGGTCCCACAGATGTCCACACACCCTGGATATCTGTATCTGCAGACACATAGTCTTGCGGAGAAAGTAAATGCTTGCTCAGCAGTCCGTGGAATCTCGAGCCGGCGTCGAGTTGAGCTAAAATGTAAAGAGAAATACCAAAGTTAATGTGACGCAGTATGGAAACTCAAGATAATGTTAATAGATTCAAAGTACACATGTGTAGCTGGTAAATTAACCCTAATTGAATGTAGTGATGTCTGGCATCATGTCTAATAATATGTGTATGTAATGTTTATTATCTGCGCGAAACAAAATATGTTATGTGTGTTCTAGAATTGGGTTTTAATCATAATAAATTAGGTAATCTTTTTTTTTTCTTCCAGCGCTACAACCGTTGGTGGATCTCAGCCTCCTCCAAGAAACGAATTTCTTGAAGTGTTTGTAACGTTGGTCGTTTTACGAGGTTAGGTTGTTGGCCTAACGCCCAACCCCCTTACTAGGAGGACCAGGGTTTTTCTGTAGGGTTGTTCCATCCCTTAGCCGGGGGTGACCGGTTTTGTGGGGCGAAAATCGCCATTCGCCCTCTCTCTGTTAGCTGTGGCACAGCAATATACGAGTACGTCCAATAGCCACACCCAGGGTTCGCGGGATCATAAAGATCACATGTGAATCCCAGAGTCGGACTAGATGGTAGTGTTGCTAATGTTATGCAACTATGGCGTTTCATGGCATTTACTGGTACACATACCTTCTAGCACAGTATGTACCCCACGACCCTAACCATCCATTCAAACCCCGATTAGGTTTGATCACTTAATGAAATTTGGACTCGTTTCTAAGTGTCAAACGCATACTTTAACACAATATTTTTTTTCTTAATATAAACATATAACATTTTTATATAATACATATACCTAGGCTGTTGGTTGAATGATGAATGGGACAGCAGTCAGGATATAAGAACAATAAAGATGGTCTGAAACAGTTTCTTCAAAATAAAACAGGTGCTATGCACCTGTCCATCAAACTGCGAATGAGAATAGTTCGATGTTACATGCTACCCGTTTTGTTCTACTGTATGGAAACATTCTACAGCATGGAACATGTTAACCCTTAACGTACCGTGTTCAAAACAAAACGCTCGCTCCCATGTGGTAAGTTCAGTTTACCGCTAACTTTATCTAAATATCAAGCATATGACTAGATGAATCAAAATTTAATTTATGTCTTCTTGTAGGGAATTTCATTAGGAATAGATCGATATCTATAACATACATGGATTATTTGAAAAACATATCATTATTAATTTTTTTCTGGAACCATGCGATTTCTGATATGGAATGCGTCACAGCATACGAGCAACTGGACATCAAGTATAAACTTGTCTGCGCGCCGCAGCCGGCGGGGCGAGACATTACGAGATTTTACGTATGATAAAGGCACCTAGGCAAAATGTATAGTACGTTCAAGACAACGAGTACGTATTAATATTTGTCCCTTTTGGTAAAGTGTTAATATTTTCACAGTTCTGATATTATTAAGTTGCGTTCTGCGTTTCCATCCACAGTCGGTATTATTACGTACATATTGAAAAAGCCAAACATATAATTTATAATACGTTCAAAACAGCGAGTAAGTATTTGTCACTTTTGATAAAGTTGTAAATATTAGCAAAACAAATTCTACTTTAACACGAATGAAGGTGAGGGCAGTCTTAGAAAATATTTTTTTTTGGGATGAAGGAAGTAATTTTTTGCTTTTTTTTTTTTATTACGAAATATTGAGAACACTTCAATGGAGGATTACAATTTTTTTTATAATATTAGGGTCCATAGGTTTTAAGAAAATCAACTTTAAATTGGCAGTGGAAACTCAATTGACCACATGGCAACGCGACGGTTAAAAAGCTAACACCAAAAAGCTGGATGCCTTTGAAATGTAGATATATTGTAAAATCTTAAAAATATCACAGACAGAGTCACAAACAAGGAAGGACTGCAGTAAATGAAGAGAGAAAAATAAATTAATGACACCATAAAGCACAGGAAAATGCAATACTTCTGTCATGTTATGAGAAATGATAAATGCAAAGGTATGCAATTAACAAGTTAAAATTGAAGAAAAACTAAATGTTGGGGGAAGAAGAAAATCCTGGCTAAAAAACCTTCGAGAATGCATGAGATTTGCTGCATCAAAAAAAAGAAAATAGCCACGATGTTGCCCAAACTCCGATAGCAGAGGAACAAAAAGAAGAAGTTTTTTTTGTCTAAATTGCTGATCACTTTTACTGGCCAACCGATTTCGATAGTCAGTATCTTCTACTTCAGATATCTCGGCATTATTCTTACCAATAATAATGCAAGATCGAAAATGACGTAGAGCATAGAATAAACGTTAGATGGCTTAAATGGCGTGCCCTTTAAGGAGTACTTTGCCACAGCAAAGTACCCGTGCAAATAAAAGAAAAAGTGTACCGAACCAGCGTAAGACCTGCTATGTTCTACGGATAGGAATGCTGGGCCGCAAGATGACAAGAAGAACAGGGGCTGCACGTAGTAGAAATGATGATGCTGAGATGGGATGCTGGGGTTACGATGCTGGATAAAGCTATAAATGAGCACATCAGAGGTAGCCTAAAAGTCACTCCCATAGCGGAAAAAACTAGGTAACGTCGACTGCGGTGGTACAGCCATGTGAGCAGGAGGGACAATAAATACATCGTTCACAAGACCCTGCAACTGGAAGATGGAAAGAAGGGACCAGGTCGGCCTCCTGCAACGTGGATGTCCACAGTTAGGAATGACCTGAAGGCGCTGGGACTGGACAGCCAGATGACCCTGGATCGTGAGACTTGGTGGAGAAGTATTAGGAGAGCCGACCCCAAATAACGGGAAATGGCTAGGTGAAAGAAGAAGAAGAGTATCTTCAACAGATACTGATAGTATTAAAACCAGTAGGCACTAAAATTGAAGTCAATTAATACAAAATAATAATTTAAAAAAGATGTATGAATGTGTGGCCATAAAATAAAAGAAAAAAAATGTATAATTAAAAATACATACCCTTATAAAATTTCTCAAATTCGGCAAGTCCAAGTTCTTCTATTTTTTCTTTCTTCCATTTCTCTAAAGCAGCTCTGGATTCCGGTGACATAGTTTGATCGAGTATCTTGCTGACGGAAGGAAATTTCTGATGTTCCACTTTAGACGACCTCACCTGGAGTATCTTTTCTTCGGTTGCATCATCAGAATTGCTATCGGCTACATAAGCCTTCTGATTATTCATCATCGGGAACAGTCTCAAATTTCTTATTATTACAGAAGGCACGGTATGATTTGAAGCCGACAGAATACCATTCTTAACATTAGGTGAAATAATCTCAATTTGGTGCTTTTTATCTGGACGCATGGCTGCATATTTGGCATTATTAGTAACGGAAGAATCGCTGAGATTCATTTTTTTCATGGCGCTATCTATAAACATATTCTTATCAGAACCAATGTTTTGATTCTCTTTTGTATTCATGTCATTCTTGGAAATTTTCTGCGACATTTGTGATATCCTAACGTGAGTTGATATTGATACATCATTTAAAGTAAGTTCTTTTGGTGATTTAGATGCTGAAAAATAAAGAATACATATAAGTTAAATAATTCTTCATAGAAAAAAAAAATACAATAAATAAACTTTTTGTGATTAATACAAATGAAAACGTCGGTTTACCAGACGTTTTATTATATTTTATGTAAATGACATGTTTCAGCTGTCTAAGGCATTATCAAATTAACAAACATTTGATAATGCCTTAGACAGGTGAAACATGTCATTTACAAAAAATATAATAAAACATCTAGAAAACAAAATTTTTCATTCGTATTGAATATTTAATATGGAGTTATACACTATTGTTCAAGAAACAATAAAACTTTTTGTGCTTAAATTCGGTGGTGGTCTAGGGTATTGTTCCGCAAAGCGTGTGCCGTGGCACACTGGTGTTCCGTGGTCATCAGTTGGTGTGCCGCGGAAAAAAGTTTTCACTCTCACTATTAAATCGAAAAAAAAGAGAATGCGATCAATGAAGAGATGAGAGCAGCCTTATCAACGATTGCTTCTAATTTTGATCGCCTGTGCTCAGTTAAACAGGCTCACATTTCTCACTAAACATCTTTTCATATTAGGTATACTAATTTTAGTAATAAATAAATATTAAATAAACAGTGCTTTTTTTCTTTGGTGTACCTTTAAAATTTCTTGAATACAAAAAGTTTGCGGAACACTGGTCTAGGGGATAGAACGCTTGGCTCCTGATCCAGAGGATTTGGGTTCGAGCCTGGACATGACCAGATTCCTTCTTCATAATAATGAGCTATTTTCTGCTCATATTGAAGATTGTAAAATAAATTCTAATATCATTGATTTAAATCTTTGGTGTAAAAATAAAAACTAAAATCACAATTCACTGTTTTGCGTCTGTAGTGTCTATAGTATTAAGTTGATATATTTTTATCATTCGAAGTATTTCTGGCCTCCCTGCATATTATTAAGTCACATGAGCATACGCAATTCATAACAAATAATCTGGATCCCTTCCAAGCAAAAAATGTCAACAAACACTTTACACGCCCAGAAACTGGGTTGAAAACATATGTGTTTTCCATACTATTCTAACTGAGTGGTAGATACTGAGGATGAACTCGGTTATTGAGGATGAATCCAACATTTGTTTGTTTATTTAAAACTAGCTAACTCAAAAAAATTAAATGCACTTAAGTTACCATTGCAAACATAAGTCTATCCAAAAAGAAGCTAAAATGCCAGTGCACAAAGCACCCTTATGTATGAAAGTGAAACAAGAAACTGGCTAAAGAAGGATGGAAATATGTAGAATAAATGCTATAGAAATGTGATATCTTAGATAAATATGTTGTAAATCTGTTTCAGAGCTCAAGAGAAGAATTGGATTAAGCTGGGCAGCTTTCGGTCAATGGATTACATCCTTATAAAATAGAAAATACCGAACAACCTGAAACGAAAAGTCTATGAGGCCTGTATTCTGCCAGTTGGTACTTATGGTCTTGAAACTGTAACATTGTCCAAAAAAAGTGTCGAGAAACTATGAGTGACCAAAAGAGCCATGTTAAGAAAAAGCCTAAGAGACAGAGTCAGAAACGATACGGTGAGAGAAAAAACAGAGGTCACTGAAATCAATCACCGGGTGGCGACTCTAAAATGGCAATGGGCAGGTCATGTGGCCAAAAGCTTAGACGAAAAATGGACAAGAAGAGTGCTGACTTGGAGGCAGGGGACCGCAAAGAGAAGTGCAGGGCGACCGCAACTACGGTGAAAGGATGATCTGAACAGACATGTCGGAATAACCTGGATGCAGTCTGTACAAGACAGAGTGACATGGAAGCGAATGGAGGTGGCCTTTGTCCAGGAGTGAATGGGAATAGGCTGAGGAAGAAGAAGAAGAAATCTGTTAATGATACAGTGTCAAATATAATATAAGAAGTGAATGAAGCATACTTCATTCACTTCTTATGTATAAAAACATTTTGGTACAGACAAATCTTCCCATCACAGAAGTTATTTATTGCTGATTGCAATGAAAACTACCTTGCATTCAGACTCTTGTTGATGAAGAGTTCCGGTTGTGCTATTCCATCACTTTAAAAAACCGTTCTGCAGACCTTGCATTGTAATATTTCTGGATAATTAAGTTATTTTAGGTATCGCGTTATATGAGAACTCTTCAGCACACCTTTTCTCAGCTTGGTGTCACATTGAATACAAATGGAGTTTATTTGCTGCTATAGGATGTTGACAAGCTCGACAGTACAATAATCTAGTTGTAATAAGGCGAAGGAATTGATCAGTGTGTTAAAACTGTCCGGGAAGATTTATTTTTATTGACCTTGATTTTAAATTAAAGAAGTTATTGCTGAATGCTTTATTGTTTCAATGAAAAATCAATCTTTAGACGATGCTAAAAAGTTTTATTGAATTTTTAGGAGTTAATGTCTATGTGTGTAATCTCAGACGTATTGTGTTTTCATATGAAGCAGTTATTTTTTGTTGTGACATTAATGAATGAAGAGAGAATGATAGAGAAAGTATATATTAATGATGTAAACATAACTAGAAATAGAGGAAGACCGAGGAAAACACAGCACGATCAAATAAATAAAATATTGAATGTCGGTCGAGGAGTCGGAGAAATGGACATGCATACAAGACACTATGTATGAATGTTGATGAAGCAAGATAAGTATGTCAGGAAAGAACAGATGGCGGACCATTCTTAGTAAGAGACGAAGAGAGAGAATTCTGTTTTTGATGGGTTTAATTTTAGTGCATATTTGTAATAAGACATATTTTTATATTGTGTATATGTCTACTGTGGTAATGTAGATAGCAATGAACTTTGAAATATTATTAATAACAAAATAACACGACTCCAGAACCAGTTTGTCCAGTACTTTAACAATTATTTCGTCAGGTAAATGAAGTAGAGATAATTAAATTTAGAAACATGTTAGAATGAAATGTCAAATGGTAAAAATATAAAGTAATTAAACAAAATTCCTTCGTTGTGCCACGACTTGATTATTGTAATGGAATTTATGCAAACATTCCAAAACAACAAATAAACAAACTTCAATATGCAATCAATGCAGCAGCAATACTCATTAAAGGCATTCCAAAAAAGTCCCATATAACACAACATCTCAAAGAACTTCACTGGCTTAAAAGTTCAAAAAGAATCCAGTATAAACTCTGTTGGACAGTCTTCAAAGCGCTACATGGAATGGCACCAAGTTATATATCTGAACTCTGTATAACGGACAGCCAAAATACAAGGAAATCCACAGGGCATTAGGAAGATTAGTTGAGCCGAAGCGTTGCCCCAGTACAAATTTCGGGGATCGAGCGTTCACGGTAGCCGGCCCATCAGCTTGGAACAATCTCCCTTCACACCTCAGATGCATAAATGTTCCGACAGATTTCAGATCTAAACTGAAAACCCATTGTTTTCATATTTCATACCCAATTTAAACATTTATACTTTGTTCTACTATACTTTCTAACCGATTGCGAAAATCAGATGCAGCGTTCACATTTAGATATTTAGATCTAAAACACGTCTGAATGCGCCCTTGAGGTGATTACATCACAAAAATGGCGCTTTAAAAGTTAGCATATTTTTATTATTAAAAGCCTATCAGAATATGCAAAAGTCTGTATGGAACTGGCAAAAGAAATAAAATAGTACATTTAATGTGGTAGAAATGAGATCACTCAGACAAATGAGAATTCAATATGTATATGATAGTGATCTAAAGAATGAAAACAGTTTGATAGTGAGATACATCAAGACATGAATTCGTGATGCATGTAAATCAATGAATAATTTGACAGTATGTATTCACGGAAAATAGCGAGGAACAAATACGAATTTCAAATTAATGCTAACATCTAGTCAAAATATTTACATGAAATGATTCTTCTTATAAAGGTCAAAATTTAGACAAAATCAGAGTTTATATTTGTATTCATTATCATGTATTAGTTTATGTTGATATTGGATAAAGTACATATAAAATAAGAAGTATTAAACAAAATTCATGTTGTAAATTATGAAAATAACGCATATTTAATATAGGTTAAGGCATTTCTTATGACTAAGGTAATGCCCGTGGGCAGGACAATAATCCTTCCAAACCGCATATCTTCGGATGTTGACATTTTCACGATAGTGAGGTTACCCTCAGAAAGTATCTATATCTTATATATTAAATTGGTATTTGCTTTTCTTCTTCATCTTTTGGTGCCATGCCAGGTCCCCCCCAATGTTGGCGATCACTACAGCAAAGGTATTCGCCATAGTGATTCCTGGGAAAAGGTGACCAGAGTGGTTTCCCATTGCCTTTTCTGGTGGATTTTTCTGTCGGGGTTACCTTCCCTTAGCTGGTTGGATCTGGTTTGGAGGCGCCAGAAACTCGCCTTTCATGCCCTCGTTATCTGCTTAGATCACACGGTTATGAGTGTGATCCCATTGCCCGGGGTTCGCGACAGGGACGCTAACGAGTTGGACTAGTCAGTAGTGTTACCGGTGGAATGCAACTGGGCGTTTCGCAGCATTTTATAGAATCACACCTTCCAGCAAGATGTGACTCGCCGCGACCCTACTGACAATTCGAAATTTTGCTTTTCTAATGATACAAAATTGTTTCTTTTTACTCCTTTTATTAATTTTTCCAATGCTTTTCTTACTATATTGTATCTTTTTAATTTTGTTTTTTTATTGTTTTTAATTGTAATCATAAACACATTGGAAAATGTCTATAATGTTAAATGATTTTTTTATTAAGGTTTAATCAAACGATGACAGAGAAAAATTGTGGCATTATCATATTGATCAAATATATATTTATTTTTATTTATTACTATAAAACAGAATACACGCAAAACATTTGCAAATTTTGCTATTAAATATATATATAAAAACATCAACTGTATACTGTGTGTTAGAGTGGTTTCGTTAGGATGCGTTCATGTCCAAATATTTCAATTATCTAAATTCTTACAGGCACAAAAGAAAATGCCATCATAATTATTATAGCAAGTCATAAAGCACAAATACAGATATTGGCGTTGACCAAATGCAATTAGAATGCAGTATATTTTAAAATAATTCGAAAGCGATGGATACTTGTCATCTGTCTAGACGAAATCTATAGGAAGAATGTGGTATGCATTTCCCTGGCGCCAATAAAAATACGAAAAGAACTCGAATATAAATAGACTAATTCAAGGTTTAGAAATACATACGCAGTGTTATATGAACTTTAACACGAGGAAATAAACACATACATACTTTAGCTCGTGACAGCTAAAAATATAAACATAATCCTTGCTTTCCCGGACATGAAGCCTTCAACGCCTGCATTGAAACCTTACGCTGTTAAAATTTAACCTTGATTTACAACACGGTCGACATTACCAGTTTTTTTTTTTAATTTGCACAAGACATTTACACCACTCGGATCTCAATGTCAAGAGAATTCACAAAAATATTAGATACCTTTCTTCCGCTTATCCTTCTGGTTAGCTTTTTTCTCCCTTATGATTGATCCAAACAGTTGTTTGTTTTCTGAATGCCATAATTTCATACGTTCTGCTTTATCCAAAAATGATTCAGGAAATATTATTTTCGATCGGTGGGAGTTGATTGTTACGATTTTGACGGCATTTCTGCCCAGTAATCTCAACGGTCGAAACATTTTCGAAAATTATTATCGCACTTCTGCTATACGTCTTTTGAGACTTTTCAGAGTATAAAAAAAACAGAGGTTATTATTTTTGAAATGAGAATATCACACCATTTTAACAGATAAGTTCACTTGAAAACAAGAACCGAAAGTTATTATCACAGACGACGAAATACGAAATACCGAACACAAATGAAACACAACACCGCACAGAACATGTACAATTAAAATGTTTTATTTCTTGTGTCGTATGTGCACTCCAATTTTATTTATATCACGATGTCAAAGGAAGATGCACCTGTAGTTTAATGCGAAAACTATTTTATATACTCAATTGGCATGCTTGGATTTAATAGAAAAGATCTTGAAGATGACGCTAGTAAAAATATTGTTATGTTTAAAAAAAGCTTCTTGTTTATTTCAACAGGTGACAGTATTCACCCTCTCAAATTGTGCCTGGAGTACGCATGCGCAGTTAGGAGTAAATTTTGAGCGCGCACATTTGTTTTGGTTTTGAGGGGATTTCAGTATCCTAAAACATTCGTAGTGGGAAGTGTTGCAAGATTCTTGTCGAATTTCGTTTGATGTTTACGAAACAATTTTTGTTTATTTCGTGAAGACTATTCGCGTGGCGCAATTGTAGCGCACAATTCCGGTTGATGTGATTAAAACCAATATTTTAATTAAATGTTTTGTGAAATAATAAGTGTTAGGTGAAAAACAATTTTCGCGGGGAAATTTGCGCACGTGGCTGCTCTTAAAAGGTTTGTTTGATTTATTTCATTCAATTCTTTCCATCTCTATTAGAAAGTTTTAAAAAAAATGAGTTATATTCTTTATATAATACAAAATAAAGAATAATTTTTTTCAGTCCATAAAAAAAAGAAAATTCGTTTTTTTTTAATTCTCCATACAATTTTAATGTTTTGCTTCTTACCAAGTTTAAAGAAAACATATATTTAAAATATTTATAAACATTGTTTTACGTAAATCTGAAGTTAAATAATACGCATATACATTATAATATCTATTTAATTTTTACATACATTTAAAAAAAAATCTATTAATTATTCAAATACTAGAATATTATAATGATTAAATATTAAAGAAAATGAACTCTTGATTTTTGATAGCTGATAAAATGTC